>OZ018328.1:110074985-110077485 GCA_963969495.1 Ceratothoa steindachneri
TCAGAAGGAAATAAAATATTTATAAAATACTTCCTAAGAAAAATAAATTCATTATGGATTGATTGGTAAGTGGATGATAGCGAGAAACTTCTATGTATTAAAGTTTTTACTGTGGATATTTTATATCCCAAATCACTTTACACCCCAACATCAAATTCGCCATGGAAGTGGAGTCAAATGATAAGATGCCCTTTCTTGACCTTTTAATCAACCGAGATAATGACCAACGAAAAATTCAAACAACCATTTACAGAAAAAAAAAACATTCACAGGACTAGGTTCGAACTACTTTAGTTTTTGTGATTTCGGATATAAAATATCCACAGTAAAAACTTTAATACATAGAAGTTTCTCGCTATCATCCACTTACCAATCAATCCATAATGAATTTATTTTTCATAGGAAGTATTTTATAAATAATTAATTTCCTTCTGACCTATATGATAGAGTTTTAAAAAAGCTATTTGAAAATCTCATTGACCCCCCTCAACCCTGCATAGAAGTTCCTAAAATGCCCATATATTTACTAATTTCAGAGATGGGTTTTTTCGATACTTTTAAAAGAAAAATTCTATTTATTTTTAAAAGATATTTTCCCCAAATCAACTCACAAATAGTTTTTATAAACAAACTATCGATAGGAAGTTTCTTTAACAGTAAATAAAGATCCTATCTCTTTGGAGTTCCGCAGTGATAATGTCTATTTATTTAAATGTCCCAGTTGTACTGAAGCCTCTTACATTGGTAGCATTGTTAGGTCTCTTGGAGCTAGGTTATCTGCTCATATGGGGATTAGTTGGCGCACAAGCAAAATATTAAATAGAAAGGAAAAGTCATCTATTAGGTAACACAGCATAAGCTGTAAAACTAACATTTCTATTAAGAATTTTAAAGTATTAGCCTTTAACAACAACAAACATTGCCGATGAACCCTCGAATCTCTATATATAAAACACTACAAACCTACACTCAATGAAGATTTAAGTGCAATATCATTATTAATTAACTAATTTTAACTACAGTTTGTTAGTTGGTTTGTCTTTTAATAAACCAAGCGTCAATGTAACCTATATATACTAGCCCCTTGTTAAACCTACCATTCACTCTCTAGGATGGATCCGCTTTAGTAAGTCCCCAAATTTTCCGTTTTATATTAAATGTTTTTAACTCTTACAGTCTTAACAAAATTAAAAAAAGTTTAAATTTATTATCTTTAAATAATGCCAGGTCAATTTCTCTTATAGTTTGTAATTAATTTCTGCAATAATCCTTAAATTTATGAACTAATTTTTGAGTCAGTCTTAAAGCAAATTTAACTGTTGCCAAGTCATATTTAATTTAACTTGTAGTACTTTCTACTGATATTTTGTAATTGATCACCTTTAAAATAATGTCTTGCTGGCCTTTTCAAGTTTTCTTCATACATATTAACTTTGTAAACTTATTCTAGCCTGAAGATGAAAACTTGTAGTTTTCGAAACGTAGTGAAAAATTAAAAGATGCTACATCCGTTTCTCGTGGCTCTGGGATTTATCCTCAATATATATATATATATATATATATATATATATATATATATATATATATATATATATATATATATATATATATGAATACATATATATATATATATATATATATATATATATATATATATATATATATATATATATATATATATATGAATACATATATATATATATATATATATATATATATATATATATATATGGATTCTTTATTCCTAGATAAATAACTGGAATAATAATAAAAAAAAATTGTGAATTTTTAAGCACTCAATCAGAGCTCGGATCCAGCACACGATACTGAATGTGTATTCTCGGCAAAGGAAGTAAAGTTAAGCGTGAAAATGATAAACTTTCCTCGAAGTTTTTGTGTGAACTGTTTAAATCTTTTCTTCGAATATTTACTTGGTTCGACCCCTACAACACTACGGCCCGAGAAAACGGAGTGTTTAATACATAATTAATATCTACGCCTTACACATTTCTACGAGTAAATTTATCGATTAAGTTGAATTATGTCTCTCTGACAATGTGTTTTAAGTAAATAATGAGTTTTATAGACAAATATTTGGCCTTAGCATGGGAAATAGTTTATCTCCGATATTGGCATGTCTCTTCATGGAGAATTTTGAGACTGAACTCCTTCCCACAATTTCTCCCCCTAACTTTATATGGTTAAGGTACATTGACGATGTATTTTCTGTATGGCTTAATGGCCATAATTTTGATACCCTTTTTAATAATTTAAATAATTTGCATGTCTCCATTAAATTTAAATATGAATGGGAATATGATAATAGATTACCCTTTTTAGATGTCCTCATTAATAAAGATCACCATAAATTAAAACTTGACGTGTATAGCAAACCAACCCACTCGAATGCCTATATACATTATTTTTCGTTTCACGATAATACTGTTAAAAAATCGCTAATTTCTAACCTTTTCCTTAGAGCATACAAAATATGTCATCC
>OZ018328.1:110082485-110104985 GCA_963969495.1 Ceratothoa steindachneri
AAAATTTTCACTCGCTTTCGTGCGCCCGTGGCGAGGAGTGAACTTGCTTCCCCCCTCCCCCTCCGAATTCTTAATTGAGTCTCCTTGGTTGGACAACAACCTGCAGGCATTTTATGAGCGCTCCACACGGAAGGTAAAGTGCCATTTTTAGATTATATATTTTGGACTGGGACACCTTTCCTCAAACTCTCTTTCTCTCTTAAAAATGGGTGATAAGTCTCTCTCAAACTACACACACGCATACATCCAAACACTCACAATCACTTTGCGGGGTATTTTTCTTCTTTTTAAGTTTATTCTTCCAATCCTTGCTCATGAGGATATGGAAGAATAAATGAGGGTAACCCGGCGGATACCGCTGAAGACTCTCTACGATGGCCCGAAGCCAGATCGGGGAAAGGGTCTTCTCTAAAATTTACGGGGATCCAGGGATTGCCCTAGTAAGGCTTCTAGACACACACAATAGATATGCGGCTCTTTGCTCAAAGGTGAGTGACTGCGAAGTCCTCACCTCTCCTAAAGCAGCAAAATGCCTAAAAACAATCAACCTCAAGCCACACACTCCACCTCAAATAAAGACACACCCTAGCATTATCGTTCCTCGCCTCGATCCATGGGTTGGGGCACAGCATCGAAGAAATTCATGCTGAAGTGGAAAAAACCCACACCTGGGCTAAGGTAGCTGAAATCATTAAATTCAAGGAATACACGCACGTATTTAAAATAGTCTTTGGTGATACGGAAATGGCGGTTAAGGCCACGGAGGGTGGTATGCTCCTCTTTAACGTCCGTGTCTGCCCTGAGAAGATCAAACGTGAGGAGTTTATCGACCTCCAGATGTGCTTCAAATGATACAAGTATGAAGAGCACACCACGGCCACCTGCCCCAGGGGGAACGTTCTTCTGTGCTCTATCTGCGCAACGGATACACATTCTTGGAGGAGCTGTAAGAGCACCTCTATGAAGTGCCTGAATTGCGTTGGAGAACATAAGACGCTCTCCATGGCTTGCCCGATCAAAAAAGAAATGTTGAAGAAAAAGGCTAATCAAAAAAGGCAAAATGAAGAAAATAAAGTGAATAGCCCCTATGCCAAGGTTGCTAAAGCTGCTGTTGCGGAGTCTAAGGAACCTCCTAAATTTCTGCACGTCGAGAACGAGAACTCGACTAAAATTATGTGTTGTATCTATTATGGTCACATTGCAAATCTCTCCTCCCCGGGGTGCTTTTCAGATGAACTTAATAGAATGCTGACGCATAATGGAATGGAGATGTGGTTTCCCCCAAACCCACGGTCGGAGGAGATTCTTAAGATTAGTCTTAAACTTCAGTGCGAGACTAGCTGCCAGAAGCTCTCCCTCCAGCAGTGCCCCAGATCCCTCCAGGGATCCTAGGATCCAGGCTCAGGCAGCAAAGGAGGCAAAGACACGCTCGCAAAAACAAAACAACACGCAAATTTCCCAGGACACAAATCGATCACACACACATAAGTAGATAATGAGGTTACGGTGACTGAGACTGCAAGACCTGAAGAAGTGGGGTGGACGTTCGCCTTGCTCACTGAAAACCTCACAGCCTCAGAGACGGCCGAGATCGTCCTCTTCTTGTAAGAGGAAATCTGGGCACGCTTAACATTCAAGAAAAATTAACTTGAAGGTATTAGCTGCTGAAAGGTCTCCTTTCCCTAAGAAGATGGATGTCCTTGATATGTCTGAAGGAGGAACATCCGAAATATACAAATGGGAATTCACCTCGGATGACTATAGCGAGAAACAAGTCGAGTAAGTGCTACTCCAAGGCTTGATCAAACTGGCACCCGAAACCTTTATCACTCTAATGGACGGCGAATACAGGAGAAAACGAACAAGGCCTTAAGCTCGTAAGAGAATAACTCCAAAAACAACATGACCACACACAGGAATCTTTAGTGAACTAGACAATGGAGACATTAAAAATATTACATTTTAACTCTGACGGCTGGACGAACAAAAAAACACTATACAGTAACGTAATAAGACAATGTGACCCAGACGTTATATTTATTTCAGAACATGGGATGAAAGACACAGGCAGGCTAAAAATTTTTCCCTAGGAACTCAACCAAAAATCACAGCGGAGAACTTTTCGACAGATGCGCGATAGCTGTGAAAAGGTCTTGATTTTAAATCAATAAGTGAACTCGACGAGTCATACCTCGCCGTTGAGGTCCGTACGGCAGTGGGCCCCCTGGTCCTGGCAACAGGGTACCAGCCCCCAAGGAGAGGGTGCTTGCTCCTTCACAGCTTCCTGCAGCTCTGTGGTCACGGCAGAACCGTTCTTTTTGCCGGCGACCTCAATGCGAGGAGTGCTGCCTCAGACTACACGTCGACTAGCCCAGCGGGCAGGAATCTTGAGACACTTATTAAAAGACAAATCATGACAAGCATTGGAGCAAACTTCTACACATACATTACACACAGATCAGCCAAAAAACCAGACATAGTGGTCACTAGCACTATGTTCCCTTACAATTACTTCATTGAACCGGGTCCTTCTATCCCAAACAACCACCAGGCTATCCTTATTTTATATCTCAACCTCAGAACGCAAGAGCTACGCTCAAGCCAACTGAGATAATTATAAACGACTCCTCAAAAGTTACAACCCTGACCCATTAATTAATGCCACTCTAGAAGAAATTGACGAGGAGTTGGATAAAATTAATGATAATTTATTAAAAGCCGATAAGGAAGCCATTCCCCGAGTTAAATATATAACTCTTCCTGCCACTTCCTAGACTTCTAAAATGAAATCTCTCGCGAGGGAATACGGGGAACGGATCAATGAAGTAAACCTCACTGGCCCCAACATCATTACACACAGACGAACACGACACATACGCGATGAATTAATGACTCTTATTAGGGACCAACAGAATGTACTTTGGAAAAATTTGATAAACCAACTAAACATAGATAAAGACTTACGTACATTCTGGCAAACAGTAAAAAGGCTAAGAGGCGGACAGCCAGAAAAAGACCATACATCTTAGACGTGACAATAGCGAAATCACTGACGAGGAAGAAATCGAAGAGGAATTCAAGTGATTTGGGACATCTATATTTAAGATATCCCCGGAACAGAATGATTAATTTGATTTAGACTTCGAAGACGGAATCATAAACGACTTGAACGACCAGATACACAGAACCCATCCTCACCATTGTGTATCGCAGGAAAGGGAAATGGAGTGACTTGGCAGTAGAATTACTGACGATGAACTCCCCAAAACCCTAGAATCCTTTCATCAGCGAGCACGAGGACGTACAGGACTGACAGGGGAGAATTTTATTCGAGCTCCGCCTAACATCTTATTGGGGCTCATGAATATCATGAATGTGTGCCTGAATGTGAGTTACTTCCCTGACCACTGGAAGGTAGCAATAATGATATTCTTTCCCAAAGCCGGTGAGCCACCGGACAGTCCATTTAACCTCAGGCCTATATCTCTGTTAGAATTTGCAGGAAAAGTCTTGGAGAAGATATTGGCCAATAGGGTGAATTCGTTCCTCGAGGATAACAATCCTCACAATAACATGGCTTCCGAAAGAAGCGAGGAACGGACACGGCGCTAGCTGTAATCCCTAAGAAGTTGGCAAAAGTAAAAGCTGAAAGATGCCAATCAAATTTGGAACTTCGTGTATAAGTCCCCTGCTCTAAAATATATACACCATTGACCTTCCCTAACCTCTGACTGAAGGTTCGTTGCACGTCCAATTTCCGGACGATATAAAAATGACCTGTACGACACCTTATCGGAATGTGAATTACATGGCACAGAGTACGGCGGTAGAAATTGAAAACATCAACTCTTTCGAGAGAAGATGGAAGATATCTACCAATGCCCCCAAAAGTTCCGTGTAATTCGAATATTCCGACGAACCCTCGCAGACATCCGTGTGGGGAGTGCACGCATCCCATACCGCACGGAGGGCACGGTTCTGGGACTCCGTATTACGACTCGTGGATATGGGAGTCATGTAGCTAAAACTTCATCGAATGCACGGAGGGACTTGGTAGAACTTTTCAAGTTCATAAACCTGAGTACCTCCAACAAACTTAAGATCTATAATGCATACTTTCGATCAAAACTCCTGTAACCACCGGTCACTATAAACGCGACTCCCAAGATCCAAGTCCTTAAACTGCAAAAGGTCCAAAATAATGCGGTCTATATCATATAGGAACCTGAAGGAGAGAGCGGAGAAGGCAGAGTGAACTGGGGATAACCCCCATAAGCGTGGAGCTTCACCTGAAAGCAATTAAGATCTCGGAAAAAAATACACCATCACCTCCTTCCCGAGCTTGTACTCGAGCACATGGACTTTGTGATGAAATAGGACGCGCAATACCTTTTAAAGGCACAGACTACTCATTGACGATGACGTTGACCCAAGGTTCACTTAGATTTTTTCACAATACCAAACAGAAACAAAGCCACACAATATCATTTCACTAAATTAGCAAAGTGCTAATTTTCTAAACTTCCCCCCTAAATTTAAGCGCGATAAACCCACCTAGAAATAAAAAAAAAACAATAAAAACAACAACAGTACCAAATAATAAAAAACTCAAACTCTGAGTGTAAACAACCCAGATAATAAGATAAAAGTCTTTAAAAAACCAGTAGAGAGCCAAAAACCCCGCTGCTACAAAGGATTGAATCCCTTCTATATATACTCGTATATATAATATATATAACATAAAATATATATCAAAACGCAAAGAAAGCCAGAAATGCCCTATTCTACTTTTCATTTTCGCTCTCCTATAATTTTCCCCACTATTTTCTTCTACTAAAAACCCTATATTACTATATTTCCCACATTTATATATATAATGTCCAATGTCAATTCAATCTACACAGCAGATATACCACCACCAAGAAATGAAGTCTGCTTAAACATCCAATTTGCTGACGACGTCACTCAAATGATAATTTGTCCTTACCGGAACGGCCCAATGCAAGCTAAGACGACTGTAGAAGAGATAAGAAGCATTAATAGATATGAAGAAAAATAGAAAAGCAAAAAAAAAAACAGGGACAAATTTAAAATTGTACCCGTGTACAGGAGGAGCATCTCAGATGTATATGTAGAAGGACAGCGCTACAGATAAGACAAAGAATGTAAGGTGCTTGGACTAAACATTACGAAATAAGTTTATAAAAAGCACGTAACTGAGAGGGTAAATCGAGGGAAGAGCAGTTTGGCATTACTGCATGAAAAACAAGAAAAAAGTTATCAAGCCATATTACAGTCCGCGATTATTTATCCAACCATCGCGATGTACACGATCTCGAGAAGTAACCTAATAAGACTCCAAAAACTCAAAAACAAAGCTATCTACTTAATAACAAACACCAAAAGAGGAGAAAGAAAAAGCCTAGGAGACTTGAACAGGGAGGCAAGGATAAAGCCACTTAACAGAATAATTGTTAAAAGAGCAAGGATAGTTCTAGAAAAGACATAAAATGAAGTAGGAGTTGAATTAATCAACCAAATTAGCAAAGGAAAAATTGGAGATCACACAGATTATTTCCAAGTTTCCTAAGGATAGATGTGGGAAGAGAAGAAGACGAAGAAGAAATCTACACCTAGAGAAAGATATTAATACTCGACGACGACTAAGAGTAATTAATTAACCAAAGCAACACCAGTGAATTGGATAAAAATACTAAAAAATAGATAGAGAGATAGAAACCTACACCAGCTTTTAGTAAGAATATTTACTAATAACGGTTTGAACGCCTCATAAATACTAATACTACTTTCTAACTTTATCACGCTAGCTATACTACCTAAAATGGACGAAGATAAGGCTGACTTCCAGGCAACTAAAATCTTTTTGCAAACCTCTTACTTCCTTCAGCCGTCAGCATCTATTCGTTTTTTAGTATCACATTCGCACACGGGACTCACAGTGATACGTGTGACAGGGGTCACGATAAACTACAAAGTTATAGTTAGAGACAAGCGACACATCGTGTTTCGGATTCCACGTTAAGCTGTAGGTCCCATGACTAACTAAGTCCACTTTTGTTTCCTACTACTTTCTTCGCTGTCCTATCCTAAAACATTCTTATTCCTCTCCCTCTCACTCCTAGCTACGGTACTCACAGTGCTTGGGGCCTACTTTGGCTCTAGACAATGAGACTATGGGAGTCTATAAAGGAGTACCTGGCCTCCCGCTCTTTCTACTTAGCCGCTCCATGAGCGATAAAAGTGCTGGGAGAGGGTCGGAAGAGCTGTTCTTTGTCTCCTACCTCTCTTTTCATTTCATTTCATTTCCGAACTTTTAAGCATTCGCTAAGAGCTCGGATCCAGCACACGATACTGAATGTGTATTCTCGGCAAAGGAGGTAAAGTAAAGCGTGAAAATGGTAAACGTTCCCCGAAGATTTTGTGTGAACCGTTTAAATCTTTTATTCGAATGTTTACTTGGTTCGACCCCCACAAGTTTGTGAAGTCAGCAAAACACCTTTTTGCTTCATCAGATTTCAGTTTATATCGTTAGTTTCTTTCCAAAGTTTACTCCTATAGATGGGGAATTTTCTCTCAAATTACTTGTATTTTCTCTCAATTTGAAAGTACATAGTGGACATTTTAATTATAACGGTTTTAAGAGGCTTATGATTATTTTTTTATGAAACTAAATAAAATTGATCACAACATAGATGTGTTCATAAATTTTTGGACACACATAGTTGCACTCCCAAGATATGGAAACAACATAGGAGCGCTCATAGAGTTCGGTGCATCAACAATTAGTTACTTTCATAAATGTGTATGTTTAATTCTAGGCGATTTTTCCTATTTTCGATCAGAAGATAAGGGGTGCAAACTTGTCCACAAATATAGACTTAGTGTCGCGAAATCCTTGGGTGATTCCCACTCTCCCGCCTGACCTGAAGGAACGTGTCGCGTAAACCTATCCCTTCGTGGACAAACGAGCAACAAAGATACTAACTCTAGTAACAAGGGTTGGCCTGTGGATTTCGTGATATCTCCACATAGACAAGTGAAACCTGTATCGGTCCCTCCTCACTCAAATATATATATTTTTTTAAATAGTAGGAGGGAAAGATTTATCGCCGTCACAGGCTCCTTTCTACCTCACTCTCCCGACTGGAATTGGAGAGTAGAGAATGGCTCCTGGTTGCCCCTTCATCAGGTAGAAAATTAAAGGTGGGCAGATAAAGCTAATAATTGGATCTCAAGCACCTATCTAACTATTTGGCGCAGCCAGCGACCGCTGGTAATCAATGATTGTAACACCTGGCAACTTCACGCTGTTTAAAGCCTATTTGTTCTACCACGCACTAGCAAGCCATACTAGGGTCAACTATTAACCTTCAGAGCATTTCATAAATTTTATTTTTATTTTATCCTTGTCTACCCTTGACTCTAAAACCTCTCCTGTCTCTCACCTGTACCCTACTTGAAATCGGCCAAAATATAGCCAATGTGAGTGGGGGAGAGAGATCCTGCGGAGAGGATGGCCTTGGTCAGCCCCTTCCTACCTCTCCTAACCAGGATGAGAGGAAGAGGTCGGAGGGAGGGGAGTCCCACGAGGCCGTACTATCTCTTCTCTCACAAGAAAAAGTCATATCAATTGTCATACACACAACTCTAATCGTTTCACGCCAAGTGCCAGCCTTCAATTTAACATCCAAGATGCTCTCCACCCCCATGAGCTGCGAGTCTCTTGACTTGAAGCAACCAAGAAAAATTCCAACATGATCTTATTAATAAATAATATAAATTGCGAGCGTGTTTGTATAATCAACAAATCCATACTTAACTAATAATGGTCAAGGCTTAAGTGTACATATTAAAAATTACGTAAAGGCATCTTCGCAAGAACATACATTAATTTCTCTAATTAATCGAAAGACAATTCTGGCAACACATTTTATTTCCATGGCGTTTTTGTCTATTTGTCTTTTGTCTTTTCCCGCTTTTGTAACTTTACTAATGTAACAAATCCTTTGTCAAAGCTTTCTTCAGATAATTCTGAGGGTTTTTTCACTGATCTTTCTCACTTGAAATATATTCAGAAAGCGAAACTGACAAAACTTGTTAATGTTTCTGACGCGAACACAGACAAATAACCCCAACATTTCTTAGTCTGCTCTTTATATTTTTTATAAATATTCTTGTGTTCTTTAATTGCATTCTCGAATTAGTAAACAAATTATAACTTATATTTTTTAAGTATTCCTCGCATTATTATAATTATTATCGTGAGTGTTCCTTGTATAATTTCGTATTCAGGAAGAAAAAGAGTACCTATTGTGGTAGTCCTATTTATATACTTACCTTTATTCTTTCCCTTTATTATGGTTGTATTATTAATTTCTTCTTCCTTTTATCTTCCATTCGTAAGATTTCTGGCTTTCCTGATTTCTTGCGGCCTTCCATTGTCCAATTTTAAGGGAAAATCTAGCAAATCTTCTTTGATGTTCTTTTTATGTGTCGAAAATGGATTTCCTCCGTCGAGGAATCACGGTATGCCTTCTAATTTAGACCTCCTTCTAGACTTTGCATAAATGATTCATTCTTTTATTTCAGGACTTTTTAATAGAATTTTATCCTTTGTTTTTCCTTACCTTTTTAAATATTGTATTTTGATCAAAATATTCGAAAATATTATTTGGTAACTATAGTAACGATATTTTTTTCCAAATAGTATATAGGTACCTATCGAGGCCATTTTTTAATCATTTAGATTTATTTTGCAATTAGAAAATGATTAACAGGACGTAAGTCTTGGAAGCATTAATTATTTCAATCAACAAAATCACTAAATGAAAATAGTTATTTAAATTAACACTTTGTTTTTAGATAGTCCTACCAATTGAGGAACGAGCGCTAAAGACAAATTGGGAAGAGGGAAACGAAATCAATGTAAGATAGCAAGATATAATTTGGCCTACTTGATTAAACGAAGCCTGTTCAATATGGATTATGCTGATGGAAATTTCATCAGGGCCTCTGCTAATTCAATAAATCGGTGGCTCAGATGGATCTCGATGGTCCTTATCATTAAAAGATGACCCATTATAAATTTATTGAAGGGAAATTATTATTATTATTCGATAATAGTAGCATGACATCGCTCCAATTCGATGGTAATATTAGCTTGAGTCTTTGAGTATAAAAGTAGAACAGGTGCTTGGCTCTGAAAATAAGGAAAGTGATGGGAAAAAGAAAGGGGGGGGAGTGACAGCAAGCGAACAAAGGATTATTAAAGGAAAAAGTGGTTAGATAAAATATTTTCCTAATTCACAGATCTCCAGCATTTAGGGTTTATAATGGATCTTCAGGCAGTCATTTGCATCCATTATCCTTTGGACCCAATTATTGTCACCTCCTTTTCTTCACTTTGAATGGATCTGAATACGGGCGAGGGAACGAGGCAAATCTTTTCAAAATATCCACGATGATGGAATTATGGACTTGTGGGTAAATTATTCACAAGTACAATTATGGGCTCTGTAGGCAGGCGCCGGATGGGCACTAAAAAATTACTATTCAAATGTACGGTTCGTACCTTTGGCTTGCGTTCACAAACGAAATGAAAAACGACAAGTTTTCAAGTGTTTTAATAGCTATAAAGCATAGGCAACCTTGCTGCAGTTGAGATTTAGATGAATCCGTTCTCTACCAGCCCCAATGCTTGCTCTAGGATCGATCGCTATATATCTTCTACATCTTTTCAATTCCTTCATTTTTACCCCTTCCTAACAGATCTTTCCTTACAAACTATCTAGTGGAGATCGTCTCGTTAGTTTATAGCTGTAAATCAGAATAGCTATGAACATGAAGCAAAAATAAAGGCTCTTATGAGGTGGAAAGCAGTATCCAGGGCTGCTATCTTTGATTTATTGCCTGCTTAATGGTTCTCATCACATTTATTACTCCTTTCCTTTATTAAATATTTCTACAAGATGCTATCATATCTTCCGCTCGCTTGAGGTGAAAGGAGGTAAGTACCAAAGGAAAACTATTATACTATTAGCTTGAGCCAGAGATAGCCCAATTAATTCTATGTATGTACAAGACGCGAACTGAAACTACATTTGCACATTTACTCACATAAACAGCCACCGTAGGTAACTTTGGGGTTATTTATGAAGAGAGACGAAAGTGTTATATTTTCCACACCCTCTTGAATGCTGAATTATTGTCATCAAACCATGAACTCACGGAAAAAGTTTTTTCACTGCCATTTTTGCATTAAGCGTATGCTACATGTTTTCCCATTAAAATCAAAGGATGGAGGACCAAGCGAATATAACAAAACTAATCGCGTATAGGAAGAGTAATAAACTCCACCATTTTGTTCATAATTTTTCCGGGATTTTATTCGAGCCCAAACAATGTAAGTTATTTTCACCGAAGAAATGGTAAGCAATGTTAAGTGGAGAGAATTGGCGGGAAAATAAAAAAGAAGACTCAATTATTAATTGATGGCCTTTAAATTATTTATATTTATACCTTATTGAAAGTATATTTATGTGGATGGGGCTTAGTTGTTGGAAGGTGGAATCCTTTTTGAATTTACAGCTTAACTGATAATATTTCAATTCAGTATCAACCTTTTAATTCGGAGGCAGGTTTCGAAAGGTACTGAGTTCCATCATTAGGCACTCCTGAAACTTGTCTCCTAAGTCAAGAATTATATATATCTTTATATAAAATTAGATAAGACTTCCTTTCTTTGTCTTACACTTTCTCTCTCTCTCACTCTAACTTTCTCTACCTCTCTTTCTTTCCATCGCTCATTCTCTTTCTTCTTTCCTTCTCTCTTTCTTTCTTTCTCTCTCTCTCTATCTATCTCTCTCTCTCTCCCTTTGTCTACTTTATTCGGTTCCTTCTTTGGCCTATTATAACTCTTGTCGGTTCCCATTTAGTCTTTATGCCTTTGCTAATGTGGGGCAGATTTGAATTTATCCTTTCATGAGTCCAATAATTTCGATCGTCCTACCGCTTGTTAGCCGCATGGTGTCACTAATATTACCCATTAAGCGATGTTAACATCTTCAGTCCTTTTAATTTTGACTTCATTAAAATAAGATATAGACTTATATTATTGTGATAAATAATATCTATATAAGTTATCAAGGGTTCATTTAATTTGAATCACTTATGATTTTGCTAATTACTTTTTCTCTGGCATCATTATTAATACCGTGAATAAACGAATAAGAACAAGGTAACAAGGAATAACAAGGAAAGAAAGTACCCTAGGAGACCTTACGGTCCATTCAAAGAGGGTACCTTTGGACTAGCAATCGAGCAGCTACATGGCTGCTCAATTGTTTTGCGTCCCTAAACGGCTACTTTTCAAGACTTTTTCTAGTCTTGACTTTAACTGGTCAACAGATTTACTGTTGACAACTTCCACTGGAAGTGCGTTCCACTTACCGCAGATACTGTAAGTGAAAAAATTTCCACACAGATTGCGGTTGTAACGCTTCAGTTCAAGTTTGAAGCCGTGATTGCGTGTTCTGTTCTCACTCAGTGTGAAAGTATCCCGGTAGTCAACATTGTCGAACCCTCGAAGTATTTTGAAAACTTCGATGAGCTGACCACGCTGTCTACGGGTTTCCAGCGAGAACAGATCTAATTCCCTTAGTCTATCCTCATAACTTTTATGTTGGATATGGGGAATCAGCTTGGTTGCCCTGGCTTGTATACGTTCCAACCTTGCGATATCATTTCGAAACGAAGGACTCCAAAATTGTACGACATACTCCAGGTGCGGCCAAACGAGGGAGTTGTATAGACAAAGTACTATCTCCTTGTTACGGTATCCAAACTGGCGCTTTATGTAGCCTAACATCCTTTGGGCTTTCTTCTATGCCTCGATCTACTGTTTCGAGAACTTGAGGTTGCTATTGATAGTTACACCCAAGTCCTTCTCAGTGTCACTAGATTCAAGAGCAGTGCCCTCAAGGATATACTGAGATTGGGGGTTTCTGTGGCCGATATGCATTACTTTGCATTTCCCCACGTTAAAAGGCATTTGCCACGTGTCCGACCACTCCTTAATCTTCCCAAGATCTTCCTGCAGGCGGGCAGTATTTCCATCCTTTGCAACGTTTATACCAAGCTTGGTATCGTCGGCCAATTTGGAAATCTTAGCAACCATGTCACCGTCCATGTCGTTGATGTAGATAATGAATAGTAGTGGTCTTAGGACAGAACCTAGAGGCACCCCGCTAGTAACGGGCACCCACTCAGAAGCCTGTCCATTCACCACCACCCGTTGCCGTCGGCCACTTAGCCAGTTCTCGATCCAGCCAGCTACTTTTCCGTCTATGCCCAGCGCTCGCACTTTCCGGAGAAGGCGGCGGTGTGGTACCTTATCAAAGGCTTTCTGAAAGTCTAGGTAAACCACATCCACCGCCTTGTCCCGATCATGCTCACTGAAAACGAAGTGGAAGAATTCCACAAGGTTCGCCAGGCATGACCGTTGCCTTCGGAAGCCATGCTGAGAACTCTTCAGTAGCAGCTTTGACTCTAAATGCGACGTCATTTTGTCCCCATTATGCTTTCAATGAGTTTACCGACTATCGAAGTCAGACTGATAGGTCGGTAGTTTGACGGTTGGCTTCGGTCTCCTTTCTTGAAGATAGGAGTCACTTCCGCTTCACGCCAGTCTTTAGAAACGCATTTGATCCGGATTGACATGTTGAAGATTGCGCTCAGGTCTCGTGACACTTGATCGCGCACTTTTTTTAACACTTTAGGTAGAAACCCATCGGGGCCAGGTGACTTATTCGTCATTAGGTCAGTGATCTTCTTTTTGATTTCTCCTTCGGTGAAGTCCATATCCTCCAGCTTTTCCCCCGAATAGGAATCCATTGGCTGGAGGATGGGACCACACTCTTCAGTAAACACTGAAGAGAAGTATTTGTTGAGAATGTTAGCATTTTCTGCATCTAAGTGCTTTAATGCCCCCTCATCATTTCTCAAAGGGCCAATCGTTCGACGGATTGGTTTACGGCTGTTCACATATCCAAAAAACTCCTTGGGATTCTCTTTACAGAGTCTCTCATTTATCCTGATTAATGACCTTACTACCTTCAAATATTTTAATAATTCCCGGAATAACCTTGGGACGACCTTGCCAATTCTATCATTCGACAGAGAATGAAAAACAACATAATGTTTTCAAATTTCGTTAGAATGGGCTGAATAGTTAGGATATTATTGCCAAAACAAAAGAAATCCAGTACTAACCTTGGGAGGACCTTGTCAATTATATCTTTCGAAAAAGAATGTAAAACAAAATGAAGCTTTCAAATTTTGTAGGAATAGGCTGAACAGTTCTGATGTTATTGCCAAAACCAAATAATTACTTAACCTCGTTAGGATGACTTTGCAATTAGACCATTTAAAAGAGAATGTAAAGCAACATGAGGGTTTCGAATTTCGTTAGAATCGGCCGAATAGTGATGATGTTATTGCCAAAATAAAATAGTTCTCGGGCTAATCTCGGAAGGACCTTAGCAATTATATGATTGAGAAGACAATGTAAAACAACATAAGGATTTCAAATTTCGTTAGAAGTTTATAAAGTCTATAATGAGTTAGTGAAGTGACTGACATATTAAGGTTTACTTCGAATATCAATATATAATTAAAACTCACTACTAACTCACTTTGTTCAGAACACTGCCAAAGAATGTGAGATGCAAATGCTGGTATTTGGCCTTCCTCAAAGGTTCTGTTACACTCAGGTTTTTTTTATATCTATCGAGACCTTTACTTATGTGATAAAAAAGATCCGCCAAACAAACTTCAAGTTCTACTTTTCCAGCACGTGTCATTAAAACGTATTTTCCCTTGATTGCAGGTGCGTCGAGATGGAAGCGAAAAGAATTGAGATCTCTGCTCTCCTGCGCGCGGGCCACAGCAAGCTCGATATCGCCATCGGCTCAACCTCAGTTGGATGACCGACCACAAAGTCGCGGAGAGGCTAAAGAACGGGAAAGACCTCAATGTTCGACCTTGTTCAGGCAGATCTCTAGGTGTCAACCGTTTTGGTTGTTAAAAAGACTTTCGAAAGTGCCCCAAATTTCAAAATGTCTGCTCTCGTGATGAAAAACATCTCGGCGGCCGCAGTTTCTAGCAGGTCAAGGTTGAGGGTGGCAAGAGCTTGAGGTACGTAGAAAGTATGGTATGTTAGTCGGGGGAAAGGTTATAAGATGACTTCTTCCAGGGGCTATTTTGGAATAACCATTTTCCCCGACCAAGATACCATACTTGGTTATGGTCTCTCCTTTGGATTAAAAAACATTTATTCATTCTCCCTTAGTCACCTTATATCCATAAATAAATTTTGTGAAAGTGATCATTCTGACAATGAATTATTAAGTGGCTTCGTTGCTGGTGCTTTGACCAATTGTGATGCTGTTAAATATTTAGAAATACCTAGACGCCCAATGATGGCCCTCAAATCACTAAATTCGAATAAAAATCTGGTAATCACAAAATCCGATAAAACCAATCAACTCGATATGTTAGATAAATGCTCTTATTCCGCTAAGTTAAACGCTTTACTTAATGATCCAAACACCTACGAAAAGCTATTTTCACACCCTTTAAGTAACAAAACGGCATCCTTCAACAAAATATTAACAAAACTTCTCAAACGATCAAATCCTGATCGTTTCCAACGTTTCAAACCAATTAATCGATCCCTTTCCCGTATGTATGGGTTGCCGAAAACCCACAAGCCTGGAACACCTCTTCGACCAATTGTATCATGCATTGGCTCCCATGCATATTCCCTCTCTAAGGTTAATCATCATCACATATAGTTCACTCATCAGATTTCATCGAGAAATTTACAAAAATTGACATCAAAGGAAGTCGCTTAGTGAGCTTTGATTTAGAAAGTCTCTTTACCAATGTACCCGTTGATGAAGCCCTTAAAGTATTATCTAATGTATTAAGGGACCCGAGATTACACCTTCCATTACCCCAAACAAAAATTGTTAACCTAGTTAAACTTTGCGTCACTGAAAATGTTTTTAATAGTGATATGGGTTTCTTCCGCCATAATCATGGGCTGAGTATGGGAAATCCTTTGTCACCCATTCTGTGCAATTTTTTATGGAAGATTTCGAAATGTCTCTACTCCCCTCTGTGACCCCATCCCCAAATTTTGTATGGTACAGATATGTTGATCATATCGATGTGGCTTTTATATCAACTGGAATTTTTTGACAATTTCTGAACAACCTAAATAACCTACACTCTACCATAAAATTCAAATTTAAATGCAAGAATTATAGTTTTTACCTTTCCTCGATGTCAAAATTGTAGGAGTAAATGTTCGACCTACCTTCTCTGTATACCGTAAAACCATTGATTCAAATTATTACATCCATTTTTACTCTTGTCATGATCTAAAAATTATAAAAGCCATTGTAATTTCCATGTTTTTGATAGGTTTTAGAATCTGTAACCGATGTTTCTTTTCCGACGAAATTACTTTCCCTAAAAGTAGGAACCCAGATATAAAATAAACTGCTCTCCCTTCCATTTTCTCCATTACTGAAATGTTTAAATAGTATCCTTTTCCCTAACCGCACCACTTTTAAATACCCTTCGACCAATAAAAAATCATTCCCTACCACCAAACCTATAGAAGGAACCAACGAACAGAGCCTCTAGTCTTTTCGCGCATAGTGACAACTTTAATCACCCGATAGACTTCCCACAGGCCAAACTAATCTATCCATGTAAGGACTTTGGCAAAAGAAAGGTCATTGAATCCATCCTTATAGATGAAATCCCCAACTTTAACCTTTCGGATGGGCAATTCAAATGCAGCCCCTACGTCAAAGATCAAATCTTAAAAGATATCCTTAATAGCAATACTTAAACTCACGCCCCCTGATTAGGAACTCCAATTGGATCTCTGTAAACTATATATATATTGTGCACTTGGTGTGACTGCATGTATTCTTAGTGTTCGACTGAGGCTGTCATGACAAACTCCATGCCGAAACTGGTCTCGAGATAATAAACTACTACGCTCCCCCACAGTGGTTTTATTTATATATTTGGAATCTGTCATTAGATTTAACAATTGTTCACGCATAGTGACAACTTTAGTCACCCGATAGACTTCCCACAGGCCAAACTAATCTATCCATGTAAGGACTTCGGCAAAAGAAAGGTCATTGAATCCATCCTTATAGATGAAATCCCCAACTTTAACCTTTCGGATGGGCCATTCAAATGCAGCCCCTACGTCAAAGATCTAATCTTAAAAGATATCCTTAATAGCAATACTTAAACTCACGCCCCCTGATTAGGAACTCCAATTGGATCTCTGTAAACTATATATATATATATATTGTGCGCTTGGTGTGACTGCATGTATTCTTAGTGTTCGACTGAGGCTGTCATGACAAACTCCATGCCGAAACTGGTCTCGAGATAATAAACTACTACGCTCCCCCACAGCGGTTTTATTTATATATTTGGAATCTGTCATTAGATTTAACAATTGTTCTGATGATGATATATATATATATATATATATATATATATATATATATATATATATATATATATATTTATATAGTACAAGAGGAATAAGAATTGGACTCGAATGAGCAAATGAGACAAGAAACCGGAGTTTTTAAAAGGCAAGAGAGAGGGACATTAGAAGAATCCAGAATCCAAGGGAGCAGAGGGCAGTACAATGAAGGCGATCCTTTACTGAGAAGACAGAAATAACGCTAGGTGAGAAAGTTTTGAATTTCTGGCCGGGACTCGAACCTGGGTCTGCTGATTGCCGGTCAGTTCGAGTCCCGGCCAGGAATTCAAAACTTTTTTCCCCTGGCGTTATTTCTGTCTTCTCGGTAAAGGATCGCCTTCACTGTGCCAGCCTCTGCTCCCTTTGATTCTGGACTCTTCTAATGCCCTCTCTCTTGCCTTTAAAAACTCCGCTTTCTTGTCTCATGTGTTCATTCGCGTCCAATTCTTATTCCTCTTGTACTATATGTATTTATAGTCAGCTACTCAAGGTTTCTGCATCTTTCTGTCTGTCTTCAAATTATATTTGAAAGACCGAAAATAAAAATGGCATATCCCTGTGGTGGTTGTATTATCACCCTCAGATCCTGTAGTTGCTCCTTCTTTATATATATATATATTTATATATATATATATATATATATATATATATATATATATATATATATATATATATATATATATATAAAGATTGCAGAGGGGTTGCGCGTTGCCAGGCGTATACGTATTTTTAGGATAAATAAGCAGGCTAAATTTACGAAGTTCCTACCCGACGTTTCTGGTAGGAACCCATTCTCAAGATGTGAGATTATAAATATATACAAACATAAGAATTTTTTAGATAAGTTATCAGATATTTATAAATTAATTATATGGGAAATGGGAAGCAGAAGAGGTGGTAATATTGAAATTATAAAAGTGCAGGGCTTTTAAATATTAGGGAATGGGAAATATGTTTTTGTTTTTAAAATAAAATCTGAAATAAATAGTTTTGGGTGTCTTCGTTTTAAAAAAGGGAGATAATAGAAATATTTGAAAAATAGGGGTTATTTTGATGGAGAGTGGATTTGGCGTGTGTAATTCGTGGGTAATTATAATTGTAGTAAAAGTGGAAATGAGCTTGTGTCGGGAGTTTAAAGTGTGGTTTGTAAATCTAATATAAAGAGACAAGCCGCTGTTCTCTTCCTTAACAGGAAGAGCTTGGTTACACAGGCACCCCTGCGGATGGGGAAGGGGGGGTGGCCTACGGCCTTATTTGCTAATCTTAACCGCCTTTTTTAATCCCCTTTATAGACTCCTTATTTTAACACCCTGAACACCTTTTTCTTCTTCATCTTCTTCTTCTTCTTCTTCTTCTTCTTCTTCTTCATCATCTTCATCTTAATCTTCATCTTCTTCTTCATCTTCTTCTTCTTCATTTTCATTTTCATCTTCATATTCTTCTTCATCTTCTTCTTCAACTTCTTCTTCTTCTTCTTCTTCTTCTTCTTCATCTTCATCTTCATCTTCCTTTTCATCTTCTTCAAATGCCTTAAGCACTTGTGTCGCGAAACTGGAGTTAGCTTCTTTAACGTTTGGGATACATTTCAAGACCAACCTTCACTTTATCAAACGGACGGAATCCATTTAAGCGATGTGGGGAACAGTCGGCTGGGTAAGATTTTAGACCAGTCAGTACGTAGCATGTTAAGTAGGAGAGTTGCGGGGCCACGTGATGCCCATGCCCCGGACCGGTCCTCGCTTGAAGGGTCAATGAGTTTTGGGGAGAAGGGAAACGGAACCGATTCGCGTGTGATAGAAGAATCCACTTAAAGCGCAAATTAAAATGTATATATGCAAATGTTCGTAGCTTAAAAAATAAACTTGCCGAAATAAAAGCCGTAATTCTAGAGGAAGACTACGATCTCGTATTCTTAAGTGAGACTTGGATAAATACACATTCGGGGATCAGTGTTTGCGAATTTGATATAGCAGGTTATAAAATTCATTATAAAAATAGACAAACTGGTAGAGGAGGGGGCGTATTAGTGTATATAAAAGATGACTTAAACGCTATAACGATCGACTCGTCTACGGCAGATATGAGAAGTGAGGCCTTATTAATCCAATTATGTTGTAATGCAAAAAATAAAATTAATTTAGCCGTCATATATCGCCCACCATCTCAAATGGAAAGAGAAGATGCTGCACTCTTTGATATGCTTTCATCTTGGGTTAGAAAAGGGACCACATTAGTCTGCGGCGATTTTAACCATCCAAACATTAATTATAGTAACCTAACGTCAGATAAAGCTGGGGAGAGACTACTAAACTTTATTCTGGAAAACTTTCTCGTACAAAAAGTGGAGGAACCAATGCGTGATTATAATAACCTCGATTTAATCATGGCGACTGAGGAGTCATTGGTGGAAAATGTTTGTGTAGGAGAGCATTTAGCCTCGAGTGACCATAATGCGATTAGATTCGAAGTAAACACGTGTGTTGAAGTAAAAATGAGCGCTCAACTCATCCCACGTTTTAGTAGCTGTAATTTTGATACTTTTCGCGAAAGGATTAAGGATGTAGACTGGGGAATGCGCTTCGAGAATAGGTCAGTAGGAGAAATGTACACTGAGCTTTGGCGTACACTCCTTAGTGTAAATTTTGACTTGATAAAGTATGTGCGCCATAAGAGCGGGAAGTCGATGAGAGCGCCATGGGTTAGGCCACTAATATTAAGCTTAATTAAGGACCGAAATAGAAAATTTCAAATACATAAGAACAATGAGTCATTTATAAGTCGGCAAAATTACATAGATTCTCGAAGAGAAGTTAAACGGGCAGTTAGAGATGCGAACCGGAAATATGAAATAAAACTCGCGAAGGATTCGAAGAAGGAACCGAAACGGTTTTACGGCTATGTAAACAGTAGGAAACCCTTAAAAGGTTCAATAGGGCCGATTAAAGACAAAGATGGTCGTTTGACGGAATTTCTGTCAGAAATGTCTAAAATTTTAAATGGACATTTCACAAGCGTCTTTACTGTTGAAGATTCGTCCAAATTAGGATCGTTAATTGAGGAAGTACATAATATTGATATTTGCATATCCGATATAACAGTTAATGAAGAGGAAATTCTTAAATATATTAACCTGATGAAAAAGTCGAAATCACCCGGGCCCGATGGCGTTTACCCCACTCATTTGAAGGAACTTAAGAATGAGCTTGCGAAGCCGTTGTGTGCAATGTTCAATCGCTCATTAGAAGATGGCGTAGTCCCTTTAGACTTCAAGCATGCAAACGTTACACCAATATTTAAGAATGGGAATAGATACGAAACAACGAATTTTCGTCCTATTAGTCTAACTTCGGTAGTTGGAAAGCTTTTAGAATCGGTAATTAGAGATAGAATAGTGAGCCACCTCAAGCTAAATAATCTGATCAAAGATTCCCAACATGGGTTTAGGCGGGCGAGATCGTGCTTGAAAAATTTGTTGGAAAATGATTTGCGTTTACGACGAAAGCAAAGCTGTAGATTTAATCTATCTAGACTTTAAAAAAGCGTTTGACACCGTTCCGCACGAGAGATTATTAATGAAAGTTAAAGCAATCGGTGTGAAGGGTAAGATATTTAATTGGATTAGAAATTGGCTGAAGGATCGTTCGCAGCGAGTAGTTATAAATGGTGAATGTTCTGATTGGGTCAACGTAAGTAGTGGAGTGCCACAAGGCTCGGTTCTTGGCCCATTATTGTTTCTAATATCTATAAACGATTTGGATAATGGCGTATTTAGTACGATTTCTAAATTTGCTGACGACACGAAGCTGGGCAACCGTTTCTATGTAAGATCGGATGTAGAAAAATTACAAAAGGACCTAAACTTGATTGTCAGATGGGCGAATAAGTGGCAAATGCAGTTTAATTTAAGTAAATGCAAGGTGATGCATTTGGGTTGCCATAATTTGAGGGTAGAGTATACCATGAAAGGCCAGGTCCTCGACGTGGTTAAATTAGAAAAAGACCTGGGAGTTTTCGTCTCGGGTGACTTCAAAGTCACGAAACAATGTGCAGATGCATGTAAAAAAGCAAATTGTGTGCTGGGTTATATCGCGCGTAATTTCACGTTCAAATCCAAAGATGTAATTTTACCGTTATATAAATCACTTGTGCGTCCACTGCTCCAATACGCAGTTCAAATTTGGGCTCCATACTTAAACAAAGATATCGTGCAATTAGAAAGAGTGCAGCGTAGGGCTACAAAATTAATTCCCGAGCTGAGAAACAGGCCGTACGAGGAAAGACTCAGGGCATTAGATTTGCCATCTCTCGAAGGCAGAAGATTACGTGGCCAGCTAATAGAAGTATTTAAAATATTGAAAGGATTTTCAAACGTTGATTATAGGAATTTGTTCGAGTTGGATCATAGGGAAAACACTCGCCAACACGGATTAAAATTAGTGAACAAGCGATTTAACACTAGTATAGCCCAAAACTATTTTACGTTTAAAATTACTCAAATTTGGAATAGGCTACCTACCCACTTAGTAGATAGTACGTCGGTAAATATGTTTAAAAACCGCCTCGACGCGCACTTAAATAGTATAAATATAACGTAGTTTGAGCACAGTAAATAAAAACGTCTTTGCAAAGGGAGTTTTGGAGCGGAGGAACAACGAGTAAAAATGATGACTAAAAATGATGCCAGCGATTTCTCTTGCATGTGTAGTTTAGATATCTATTTGTTCGAGTTGGATCATAAGGAAAACACTCGCCAACACGGATTAAAATTAGTGAACAAGCGATTTAACACTAGTATAGCCCAAAACTATTTTACGTTTAAAATTACTCAAATTTGGAATAGGCTACCTACCCACTTAGTAGATAGTACGTCGGTAAATATGTTTAAAAACCGTCTCGACGCGCACTTAAATAGTATAAATATAACGTAGTTTGAGCACAGTAAATAAAAACGTCTTTGCAAAGGGAGTTTTGGAGCGGAGGAACAACGAGTAAAAATGATGACTAAAAATGATGCCAGCGATTTCTCTTGCATGTGTAGTTTAGATATCTATTTTCTTTTCCGCATATCCTATAAATAGTCTTACTATCCTAAGATTAGATTTTCACCACTAGCAGTCGAGGGCTGCGGAAGTTGACAAGAAAAACTTTCTATCACCCCCCCCCCCTCCCTAGGTTGAAGTAGTTAATATGCATGACAATGTACACATGTAGATAAGGGTGTACAGTAGATTATATATTTAAAAAAAATAAATAAAAAATAAAAAAATAATATAAAAAATAAAAAAAAAAAATATATAGCATGTTAGAGATACACTCGTATCTCTAACATGCTATATATTTTTTTTATTATTTTTTTATATTATTTTTTTTATTTTTTATTTATTTTTTTTAAATATATAATCTACTGTACACCTTTATCTACATGTGTACATTGTCATGCATATTAACTACTTCAACCTAGGGAGGAGGGGGGTGATAGTAGTTATGGATTTAGTGTAACGGACTAGCCTCGAGCGGACCTTAGGGTCTTTGTTGGTCCTAGATTCTGTAGTTCTGTAGTTCCGCTTCTTCGGTCTGAGTCCTATGGCCTATCATGATTCTTTTTTCTTTTCTCCATCTAAATTTGCTATAATAATTTCCATGCTAAAATTTTAATAAATTTTCTGAACTTCACCATTTGTAATTGTTTTAGTTTTAAAAAAAGTCACAAAAATTTGATACTTATATTTATTTCTGAACTTTACCATTTTATTTTTTTTATATTGTAAATGAATTATTAGAAATAACTTTGATAAAAAAATTAAATCTACTTAGGTGACAACCGAACTAAAAGAAAAAATCTTATTCAAACCTTCATAAAAATCTCGTTCTTAAAATATAGGGTTATGGATTCC
>OZ018328.1:110109985-110509661 GCA_963969495.1 Ceratothoa steindachneri
TAACGCAATCTGAAATCTTTTTGGAAAACCAATTTGGTCAGATTTTTCAGAATTTAGGGCACTAAGCATACAGCCACTAAGAAATTCACCACTTATTTGCTCATGTGAGGATTTGGCTATGGATACTAAATATTCTGAATTTA
Source organism: Ceratothoa steindachneri (assembly GCA_963969495.1). Lineage (NCBI taxonomy): Eukaryota > Metazoa > Arthropoda > Malacostraca > Isopoda > Cymothoidae > Ceratothoa > Ceratothoa steindachneri. The sequence goes on from OZ018328.1 coordinate 110,110,129, forward strand.
TCATCCCATGTACTGACTGATGATGAAAAATTTGCGTTAGGAAACGGTTTAAGCTTTCCAATTAAGTCATGCAACGAGTTCTCACTAGACCATTTAGTATCCATAGCCAAATTCTCACATGAGCAAATAAGTGGTGAATTTCTTAGTGGCTGTATGCTTAGTGCCCTAAATTCTAAAAAATCTGACCAAATTTGTTTTCCAAAAGATTTCAGATTGCGTTAAATAAACTTAAATTTAATAACAACATTGTTATAACCAAATCCGATAAAACGAATCAGTTAGTCATTTTGGACAAACATAGTTATAATGATAAACTAAATGAACTTCTTAATGATGTGAACATATATATATATATATATATATATATATATATATATATATATATATATATATATATATATATATATATATATATATATATATATATATTTATTGAGTGTAGGTTTGTAGTGTTTTATATATAAAGATTCGAGGGTTCTTAGGCAATGTTGGTTGTTATTAAAGGCTAATACTTGAAAATTATCAATGGAAATGTCAGTTTTACAGCTTATGGTGTGTTCCCTAAAAGAAGACTTCTCCTTTTTATTTAAGATTTTGTTTGTGCGCCAACTAATCCCCATATGAGCAGAGAACCTAGCTCTAAGAGCCTTGACAGTGCTGCCAATGTAAGAGGCTCCCGTACAACTAGGACATTTAAATAAATAAATATTATCACTGCGGAATTGCAAACAGATAGGATCTTTACTGCTAAAAAAACTATATTGATAATTTGTTTATATGGGTTGATTTGGAAAAAAATACCTTTTAAAAATGAATAGGATTTTTTTTTTAAAGTATCGTTTAAAAACCCCATCTCTGAAATTAGTAGATATATGTGCATTTTAGGAACTTTTATGCAGGGTTGATGGGGGTCAATGAGTTTATCAAGTAGCTTTATTAAAAATCAAACATACAAGTGAGAAGGAAATAATTTTTTTTTTAAATATTTCTTAAGAAAAATAAATTAATTCTGAATTGAATAGTAGGTGGATTTTAGTGAGAAACTTCTATGTTGCAAGGTTTTTACTGTTGATATTTTGTATTTAAAATCACAAAAAATAAAGTAGTTTAAGCTTAGTCCTGTGAAATTTCTTTTGGGTTAATGGTTGTTTGAATTTTTCGCTGCTCTAAAATATCAAGGAAGGGCATCTTATCATTTGACTCTACTTCCATGGTGAATTTGATGTTGGGCTGTAAAGTGTTAAAAAAATCCACGAAAAGTTCGCTATGTGCAGGGTTATTGAAAATTGCAAAGGAATCATCACCAAAACTGCGGTAGAAGGAGAGTTTGTAATATAAATTAGTAGAAAACATTTATCTTCGAGATGTGTCATAAAAAAGTCAGCTGCAAGTGGTCCCATTGGAGAATCCATTGCAACACCATCAATCTCGCAATAAAATTTATTGTTAAAGGTGAACCAAGATTCAGAAAGACTTAATTCCAGCGCTTTTTTAAATTGGCTTCGTGAAAATTCATGAAAAGTATTTCGGGAATGGAATACATTATTTAATATTAAATTGATTGTATAGTTGAGGGGAATGTTAGTAAATAAAGATGCAACATCATAATTTACTATATATCCATCGTTAACTTTGCTGAATAATTCTGCTTTAAACTTATAGGAGTTTTGTATGGAGAGCTGATTTTTAGATAAAGGTGAAAGGAGTTTAAGTAGATATTTGGCCAGTTTGTAAGATGGTAAAGAATAAGAGAAAAGTATGGGTCTGAAAGGGATTTCTTCTTTGTGTATTTTAGGTAGAAAATACATGGACGCTAAATAACTAGAAGATACAAATAATTCAATATAGGTATCTTAAGGAATACTTGATGCCTGGAAACGATTAACTTTATCTTCGAATCGTAGAAGAATAGTTTTGGGTAAATCATTTGTAGGTTGAAATTTCATTCTGTCATTCAATACACTATGGGCTTTTTGTACATAGTACTCCCTATCAAGGATCACTACACCCTTCCCCTTATCAGGTTTAGTAACTATTATATCCTTTTCCCCTACAAGTGTCCTTAATATGTTTCGGTATTTAAGCTTAATTATGAAGTTCGAAGTTCTAGATGAATGTATTTTAGAATAAAATTCATTGGAGAGAGAAGATAACTTCAAACAAAAGTTAGTAAAGTTTCCTTTTATAGGTAGATCGTTAACTTCGCGTGCCATATTTTCAAAATACAGCATTAATTTAGGTTTAGCTATTTTGTAAAAAGGGAGTTTAAATTCAAGTCCCAAAGTAAGTAGAAATTTTGTACAAAAGCTTAAAGCACCACGTGACAAGTTGATAAACACTTTTTCCCGATCCATAATATTGGGAAGGACAATCCCAAATTTCTCAACTTTCTGTTGTGTCTTTGTATACATACATTTTGGTGAAAGATTTTGATTGTTTTCAAAAAATACCTTATGAGGAGAATGGAGAATGTCTAAAAGGGACAGATGCGTCTTCAAATTGGCAAATCCTTCGGATATATTATGTTGATGAAGAGTAAACCTTTTTGATTTAAAGGTTACTTCAAGGTTAATAAGTTATCCAAGGAATCTTTATAGAAATACGAGTTATACAGAGATTTGCGATATAGCTTAAAATAAAGAAATTTACGATATGTTTTGGAGTTTATACAAACTTCAAGGCGAATAATTGTGATGACTTTCTGCCCATATTTGGTTTAGATATATCTGTATGGAGCTCGGCCGTGAAGCCTGCATTCAATATTGAGGGTAAATCCAAGATCTTTTAATTTCTTACTACGTTTCGAAAACTACAAGTTTTCATCTTCAGATTATCAATAAAATGTACTATAAGTTAAAACTTTTTTAAATATGACTTGGCAATAGTTAAATTTGCTTTAAAACTGACTCAAAAAAGTAGTTAATAAATTTAAAGTTTATTTCAGAAATTAATTAAAAACTAGAAAAGAAATTGACCTGGCAATAGTTAAAGATAATTAACTATAATAATAAATTTAAACTTTCTTTTGAATTTTGTAAACACTGTAAAAGTAAAAAACATTTAATTAGAAATATGGGTGAATTTTGGTACTTACTAAAGTGGATCCATCCTAGAGTGTGAGTGGCTAGTATATATAGGTTACTGTTAAGTTAGTTGCTTTTCCTCTCTCCCAAGCGTCACTGTAACCTATAAATACCATTCCATTATTAAACCCACCATTCACTCTCTAGGATCAATCCACTTTAAGAAGAAGACAGAAATAACGCTTTGGGCGAAGTTTAGTTAATGTGCCTGGTAGCGGAACGGTAGAGAATCTGACCAGCAATCAACAGACTCGGCTTCGAGTCCAGGACAAGAATTTTAAACTTTTTTGCCAGTCGTTATTTGTCTTCTTCGCATGGATTGCCTTTGTTGTCCCCTCCTTTGTTCTCTTTCATCCTTGTGGTCTTCCAAGGTACCTTTTTCTTACCTTTAATAAAACCTTGTTTTTTGTCTCATTGCTCACTAGCGTCAGGTTTCTCATATATATATATATATATATATATATATATATATATATATATATATATATATATATATATATATATATATATATATATCCATCAAGAAACAGAAAAACAGGATAATTTTTCTTCAAAAATGTTATTTGCTTATTTGCATAAATTCCGTACAGGGGTGGGATTCGAACCGTGATCACTGAGGCAGCGAGCAACCGCTTTAATCTCAATTAAACCTTCACTGAAACCATTCAATTACGCGGAAGACAAAAATCTTCCGACTAAACAATTTTTCAGATTTTCAGCACTTAAGGTGCTATCTTTGTGAGACGATGTTGGAGAAGCATTTCACCCTAATTGTGGTGCCACCTGTAAAACACAGAAGCGGTTCTATCATGGTATGGAACTACATCTCTTCATGAGGAATAGAGGCTATGTGTTTTGCCAGAGAATTATGAACAAAACACCTTATAACACCATGCTGTCTCAAGTTTTACAGTCATCTGCTACATAGTAGCCAGGCTCAAATATTTACCGTGACAAATAATTTTAAATAATTGTAGCAAAATATCAAAATGTTATTTTTACGGACAGACCAAAATTTATATAGTAAATAATTGCTAAGAATTTATTTATTAAAAATAATACGCAAATGATCTCACCGCATGAGAGAAAAATTGTAAAATTAATAGTTATATGATTTAAAAAAACAAGATGAGCTGACCCAAAGTCGGGTGTTCTAACTTATTTTGATTTATGACCTTATTACCTTCAAAACTCAATAATTCCCGGACTAACCTTGGGAGGTGATTAACGATTCTATCATTCAAAGAGAATGTAAAACAACATAGAGGTTTCAAATTTCGTTAGAATTCGCCAAATAATTATGATGTTATTGCCAAAACAAAATAATTACCAGGCTAAGCTTTGGAGAATCTTGGCAATTATATCCTTCGAATGAGAATGTAAAACAACAAAAAAATTTGAAATTTCGGTAGAATCAGCCAAATAGTTACAGTGTAATTTCCAAAAAAAAAAAGCAAAACGGGCACCGACCGATCGACATAGTGAGATGTAGAGACGCCAGGAGAATTTACCTACGCAAGTGTCTCATTTGCCTCAATGTAGCTACGGCCTAGATCTATCCATATATTGTATACCACCACATAAAAACAAGGTCTGCTGACCAAAATCGCGTGCTCTCACTTATTCTGAATTATGACCTTACGACCTTCAAAAGTTTCAATAATTCCCGGACAAACCTTGGGAGGACCTTAGCACTTTCGGAAGATAATGTTAAACAACATAAGGGTTTCAAATTTCGTTAGAATTTGCCAAATAGTTATGATTTTATTAGCAAATAATTCTGCGGCTAACCTTAGAAAAACTTTGTCAATTATATCATTCGAAAGAGAATGTAAAACAATATAAGGGTTTCAAATTTCGTTAGAATCAGCCGAATAGTTATCATGTTCTTGCCAAAACTAAATAATTCCCGGGCTAACCTTGGAAGCACTTTGACAATTATATCATTCGAAAGAAAATGTTAAAAACTTAAGTGCTTCAAATTTCGTTAGAATCGGTCAGATAGTTAAAATGTTGTTACTAAAAAAAAAAAGCAAAACGGGTACCAACCGACATAGTGAGATATAGGGTCACACGCGTCTAAAAATGAAGATATATCTTATCAGGACGGTGGCCTTAGAATACATCCAACTACTCAAGGAATTGATTGTGAGAAATGGGAAACACGCCTATGGAGTGGCCACCATAGAGCCCAGATTTCAATCCAAAAGACCACTTGTCGGTGTGTTTCAAAAAGCTAAAAGAAGTATTACAAGTACAAAATAAAACAAAACTGTAGAAAAAAACACAAGATGGGCAAAGCGAGGAAGAGTTATAGACGTAATTAAAGCAAAAGCGGGCCTAATTAAGTTTAAAAAGAATTACAAATAAATAAATATATCCAGATGTCTAATTATATTAATGATTTTATAGGAGGCTTTATACTTTGGTTAATATGTGCACAGTCATAAACAAAAGTTTTGAGGCTGCCAACTGCGTCCCACCAACCAGGGCGCAGGTGTATATTTAATCCCCTGTAAGGATTGGGACATATCCTACATTGGAGAGTCGGGTCACTTTAGTAAGAGGATCAAAAAACTCCACGCAGATATCAGAAGAGGCTCACTTTTCTGAACACTCTTCGATCATATTCAAAATTATGACCATAGAATCGAATACAACCAAGCCAAAAATATTTATAGGTCCAACAATTACATTGAGAGAAAGATTGCTGACTCAATCATAATTAGCAAGGTTGATAACTTTAATATATATGAAGGACAATATAAATTTAACAAATATATCTCGAATAATGTTGCCAAATCCATTTATAAACCGCCAGAATCGGTCATTCGACGGGATTAAAAGTTGCCTCCGGAACCACACATATATTTATATCTTTTATTTTATTTCCTTTCTTTATATCTTGTTTAGTCTGACTTTTCGCCTTTATATACTGGAGTCGCATGTCTTAAATTTCATTATAAAGTTGATAATGGCGAAAGCTGAAACTACTTCTGTTTGTAAATAAATCGGATTCAAATATTGCGTTTAATTATTTCTTGCACCGGATATATATCTAGTTAAAGGGATATCTTCATTATATATATATATATATATATATATATATATATATATATATATATATATATATATATATATATATATTATTTCTACGCGAACATAAGTATTACAAAAATTTGCCAATCATGGCGCGGGAAATTTTTTAAGGGGAAACTAAGCGCTACAAGAAACATATAATATTGGAAGGCTCAGATTGCCATGGTTATCCAGGAAAAGAATTCGAATTGGAAGCTGTACTCCCACATGGGGGCTGTCTCAGCTCCACGCTGTATTCAATATACACAGCAGACCTGCCACCACCAATAATGCCTGGTTGTCTAAGCATACAGTTCGCGGACGACACAAGCCAACTTGTCATCACTCCGTACAGGAACGTACGCTTTAAGTCAAGGACAACAGCTTTAGAAATCAGCAACATCAACAACTACGAAAGAGATTGGAAGATAAGGACGAACAGAAGGAAATTTACCACAATCCCAATCTCCAGGAACAAAATAGCTGAAATTGTAGTTAAAGATCAGAACTACAGATATCATAGTAAGGGCAAAGTGCTAGGATTCAGAATAACAAAAAGAGGCTACAAACCACATATAACGGAGAGGAAAACAAGGCGATTCCGATGCTTAAACTACTGTACAATCTAAGAAGGTTAGGCATGAAAAATAAAAGAAAAATCTATCTTGCCCTAAGAAGAGAGGTACTACTATACCCGCCAACCCCTATCAACGGTGAAACAAGAACTAAAGAATTGGAAATCCAGATAATACAAAATAAAGCTCTCTACCTAATCACCAACGCACTTAGGAGAGAGAGAGAAGACGACTACGTGATCTACACCGAGAAGCAGGATTAGAAACGCTCAATATCAACATCAGGAACAGAGCGGATAAAATATGGAGGAAGATAGACCATCTACCTGCGATATTTGCAGAGCACACGAACACTAGACCTGGAGTCCCCTTTAACACTCTATTTCCCAGCGGCAGATAACAGCTGACAATCGAGGAGGTTCCCATGTTTACTTAGGTAGAAATTTAAAAAGAGAGAAGGAACAAGGATAACGATAAAGATATTTACCGACTCTATACAAACCCAACCAACGAAATAACCAACCAAGACACCAAATTGATACCCTAATAAGACAACCGAATTTAAACAACCTAAATAGGAAGAAACAACCGACTAAGAAGACAACACAGATCAAAAGTGTAAACAGAAATAATGCGAACAAAATGAACTAAAAGTGTAACAAGTGAACTATATTAAAAAGTTTAACAAAAGTGATAGTGAAGTGAAATTTAACAGTAAAACAGAAATAAAACGAACATAGTAAACTAAAGTTAATAGTAAAACAAGTGAACAAAGTGAAACTAAAGTGAAAAAGTGATAACAACAAGAGAAAGTGAAACAAAGTAAGGAAAGTAAAACAAGCAACATAACAATACATAAACAAAGCTCAGAGATAAGATAAGTCAAAACGGCATGAATGCTACAATAAACACATGAATGAAAGATGAAGAGAATAATGGAACAGAGATTAGGCGATCCTCCTGCTTCTGTATGAGAAACATAGGTGTTAAAAGTGTGAGAAAGGAAGTAAGAATGATGAATGATGAGTAAATGCATGACGGTGGTTCTGGAATCCACGTTCATCAGCAGGTCTCCCTTGTCCCTCGGGCAAGGGTATTCCACTCTTTCCACCTTTGGCTACTGATGTTATATCAGCCTCCTCACTAATCTGTCCTTTTTTTAACTCAAAACTTTCCGTCTCCCATAGCTATAAACCCTCTTCTAAAGCTTGTTCCGGACTTCCCATTAAGCACTTCACTATCGGTTCACTTGAACTTGGAGTCAGAAGTGTGGGGAGTTTCTCCAGGAGCAAGTCGGCCGCGGGCCTCCTCCTCTTCTGTGCCCACCCCGATCGTAAGAGGGGTACAAAAAAGCCTGACTGTCAGATTTACTCAGTCCGTACGCTTTTTCTCTCCCTGCTAACTGGTAAAGGCTATCACAGGTAAAGGAGGAAAGGTATTAAGTAGGACCTAAAGAAAATAACTTCTCAAGAAAACTTCTAATAAGAAATATATGTGCTCCTGGGGCTGATTGGAGATTCCTCCTGTTCCTCTTGAGCGAAGTAGCTCCCCGGAGGGGTTGCTCTTCCTTATTCTAAATTTCTGACTATTTTTTTATACTTTTTACCTGAAACTTACTTCTCACTAGCACTACATATCTTGGTCACCGGCAAGGTCTGAGTTGCAGTTGGTAGTAAGGTATGTTGAACTCCTGTAGGAGACCCTCTTAGGGGGCCAGAAAAGGGGGGCCGATTCTTGGTCACGAGCCAGAACCCAACTGTGAACCGTTGTTAGGCCTAAGCCCAGATAAGTAGGGTTGACCAAGGAGAGTGCGAAAATTGGAAGGTAGGCGAGTTCTCCGGCAAAGGAGGCAAAGGAAAATTAAGTTTGAAAACTTGATTCTTTTAACGGCGGTCAATTCGGAGACGCCGAGATGTCGGGAGTATGGTTTCCGGCTGAAGTTGCACGTGAATTGCCGGTTTCTTCATTTGAATGATGACGGGTTCGGCCATCCACAATCTTCTGCGATTTTGGAGTCTCAGGATGATAGAGATCTCCTGATTCAGTTTTTCACGGGTTAGGGTAGTGCCATGAGAGTGGGCGTGTTTTTTAATCGCTCCATCTTGAAGGTGAGCTGTCAGTCGCCTTGACACGGTTGTGGAGGTTACGCAGATATACTTTGAAGTGCGGTGTTCGCAGTCACTGACTAAGATTCGTACACGAAGTCTCCTGGAGATCGCTCGGTGGAGGGATACAGCTGTTATTCATGAAGTAATTACTTGTTTTCTTGGTTTCGTAGTATATAATTAAATTAATATCCGTATTAGGGTCGGTTGAGGTCACGTTACGATGGAGAATGGATTTGAGAGCCTTTTGGTCTTCACGGTAGCCAGTGTTCATATGGCCTTGTAATAAAGGTCGATATTACTCTTTTTCAGAGTAGACTTGACGCCAGAGCCTGCAGCCAAGTTCATTTTCTCATTCATGGTGGCGTCGATGGATTCTTGTGGGTAGCCGTTGTTACCGAGAACTCAGGAAACCCTCTTAAGTTTGTGGTCAACAGCCACCCACGAGCATGAATGAGAAATTTCCCTGCTAACTACTTCATTGATGACTGATCTCTTGTAACGTTCAGGGCACTCAGAAGAACTATTTAAGCAGAAGCCCAAGTTCGTGGCCTTAACGTATACTTGGGTAAAAAATTTGGGCTCCTGGGCACTTATGAGGATATCAAGAAAGGGAAGTGATCCCTGATCTTCCGTTTCCTGGGTGAAATTTAGACACGAGTTGTTCTTGAATGTTTTTACTAGGCCCTTCACTTGTTCAATGTTGTTCGTATTCAAAATCATGTCATCGATACATCGCGCGTAGATGTTTGGCTTGGGCGCTATATTGTTCTTGAAAATCTTGTTCTCAACTGAGCCTATGTAAAAATTGGCAAAGAGGACGCCAAAGGGTGACCCCATCGCGACGTCATTTATTTGCACGTTCATTTTCCCATTGGGACCGTAAAACGGGTCTTCTTTTGTTAATGCTTGGAGGAGCTGTCGCAATGTGTCTTCGGGAATGGTGAGGGGGGTGGAACCTTCAGTATGGTAAATGGCATTGGTTATCTATTCGATGGTTTCATCAACGCGAACATTTGTGAGGAGAGATTATACGTCCATAGAAGCTAGTATGGATGCTGGTTGAGATGTCTGAATGATATCTAGAAGAGTTGAAGAGGAGGGCAGCGTGTAGTTTGATGGGGTGTAGGGCACGATGATCGAGTTGAGAAATTTTGCCAGGTGATAAGTCACGCTTGGTGTTTGACTTATGATGGGGCGAAGGAAATTTCCAAGTTTATGCCTTTACCTTGCCGGAGAACTAGATCGGAGCGACAAATAGTCAGACAATCCGAGCCTTCCAATTTTATGTTCCTTGCGCTGAGTTTTCCCTTAAAAATTTCTTGCGCTATGAATGGCCAATTTTTGTAATACTTATGTTCACATAGAAATATTATATATAATGTAGCAATTTTTAAATAATTCCATTTATGTTCATCTTTGAAGATAACCTAACATGGACGAAAGACGTCTAGGAATAATAAAGAAGGTTATTTTTGGATGTTTTTTCTTGCCTTGAAGACCCCATTAAAAAACTTGTAAGAAATATTAAGAAAATACAAGTTAATATTAATAACGCTGCCACAGCTGTGGACTAAAATAAAACCTGCATACAACATTGCCTTTTACCTAATTACCTATATATATATAGGTAAATTCTATCCTTCTTGTTACACACGCCTGCCCCCCACATATATATATATATATATATATATATATATATATATATATATATATATATATATATATATATATATATATATATATTTATATATATATATATATATATATATATATATATATATATATATATATATATATATATATATATATATATATATATATATATATATATATATATATATATATATATATATATATATATATATATATACATATATATATATATATATATATATATATATATATATATATATATATATATATATATATATATATATATATATATATATATATATATGTGGGGGGCAGGCGTGTGTAACAAGAAGGATAGAATTTATTCATTTCATGTTTTCGTGGAATGGCAGACTATATATATTAGACCGTTAGTGAACGGGGAAATTGTTATGAATTCAGTGACGATGGTTTAGTATTAACTTTGCGGGGTCCCCCAACGCTGATACGCATTGTGGTTGCAAAAAAAGACAATGACGAAAATATATCTTTACTAAAAACAAAAATGATATTTATATTTACACAAATATTGGGTTTAAAGGATTGGTCGCGCAAACAGGTGGGTTAATTAGGGGAATAAGGAGGTCGGATTCAGGTCGGTGATTTAAAGGGAGATTTTTACCGGGGCGCACACACAAAGAATGTATCAATTGGGTAAGCTAGATTCTAGATCAAGCTTCACGGGGCAACGGTTACAATTGCTTACGTGATCATTGCAGAAAAGGGGCCAGTTGGGATACGATGAATGCGAAGTGGGAAGTAGGATTACCTTTCCCATTAGATGAGGGAGCACTCGTGGATGGCCTTCGGAGTGGGAAATCATCGTCAGATTCTCGCCGATTGATTATGGCAGAGTTCACGGATGTCGATTTAGCCTTCGTCCTCGAATCGAAATCGCCGATCGGGGTAGGCAAGAGTCCTTCAGCTCGTTCGCCGTAGTAGGTGGAAAGTCTATTAGTGCTGCTTAATAAACTGAGTCGAAGGATTATATAGACGCCTGGTGAGATGGTTTTTGGTAGCTTTGGCGGCCCTCCACACTCATCTGTGGTTTGGAAAAAAGTAGGCGCCTTTCCGCGGCGGGGGGGGGGGGGAGTTGTGATAACGTTGGTGTGGAATGTTCAACGGACTACGATCTTATGACGGAGGCAGAAATGTTGGCTGAAAGGTGGCCATGGGAAACGATGAAATCAGTCTCTAAGCAAATACAGCTGGGGCATGATAACGGCGTGGGCTGCACCCTCACCCTGGATTAACCATGCTTTTAAAGCTCCATGTGGTGATCTCAGGACCACGTGGGTACAGAAGGGCACGTGGTCGCCCTTCGACCTCATTCTGCTACAATTACTCTATCAGTCTTTTACCGAATGAGAGCAACACGACTATCAAGAACAGCGGCTCTGAAGAGGGAAAAGCCGAGAAGAAGAAATCAGGAAGTCATTTTCTCTTGTAGCTGTTTGTTCAGCATATTTAGCTTTTCAAATATATCTGAAAGGTATAAAATGTCGAAATCTGCAGCTATAATTTCTTCTCCTAGCTCAGTGCTATTCACGAATAATTCAACACTTTCTCATAGTTTAACAAGCTATCTTATCTCTGTATGCAAAATTATTTTTCTAACCTCTTCTATATTAGCACAAACTTGGCGGAAAAGACGCTCTTGAATTGGATTTGACTTGATAAGATTGATGACCTTTATTACATTATCAAGAACATTTTCCAAGCATCATGCCATGTTTTTTAATTAAATGTTGGCAATGCAGCACGCAGTGTAGGCAGAACAGTCTCTTTAAATATGCAATAAAGCCCCCTGCATCTACCTATCATAGCAGCAGCACCATTGGAATATTTTTTTTTCTTGGAAATAGTCCAATATTTCTTTAAATATTGTTCCTTCTTTAGTATCTGCCATAAGACTGCGATGGAAAAGTATTTCTTCTCAGCGTTCACTTTTATCATCAAAGAAACTAACGTACGCCATGAGAATAGCTTGATTATTAAGTAAAAGTGTTTCATCGATCTGTAAAACAAAATTCCTTACTTGTAAAAGTGCAACTAGTTGATTCTCAATATACTCTGTCATTTCATCGATGCATCTTGATACTGTATTATTGTTCAACGGAATAGAATGAGTAATTTCTTGAGGAGTCTGTTAAATAACAGTAGAAACCGCTATATATACTGAGGGTAAAATCAAGTCTTCACCAAAAGTATAAGGTTTTCCGGCTTTTCCTATTAGCTTGGAAATTTCATAACATGCGATGGAACCTTTGTCAAATTTATTCTGATACTTGCGGAATAAAGAATTAACAGTGTTTTGTCTTTGGAAATCATCACGAAGCTTTTGGAAATAATCTGATGATTTGCTTTTCTTTTCCTTGTGCTTACTCTTCAGATAATATTTAAGTTTACCTGAGCGCATACTATCGTCAAAAAGTTCTGCCATACATACGAGTATGAGACACATTGGCTTTGTTATATTGCTCGGAGACTGTATAAAGCCGTATGGAAAAAGGTCACTTAAGTATTGTCGACATGGTTTCTTATTATCAGCCATGTGTAGTCTGTGAGGAAAAAATAAATTGATGACTACCTAGAATCTAAATACAAATAGGTTATGGTTATATGATTGGAAAATTGATTTAATATAATTAAGGATTGAACTGCCTATTTTAAGTAAAAGTTATTTAAATATGAATAAAATGATTTAAGGAAGTAAACAACTTAATGAAAAAATACACAAAACTATCAGGGACGTATATTCTTCCTGCTACCTGTGTACCAGACACGCAGCAAAATGAAATTTTAATTTTATTTTTTATATTAAAATTTAAATTGATCCAATAATAATTTTGGATAAACCAATTATTTTTCATTTACTTTTTATGGCCGCTCTGGCATAGAAGCACAGCCTATTGCGTCACTCACGGTAGGCCAGTGAAAACTATAATTTACAATTCGTTATACAAGATAACTATAACTAATATTAGAGCTGAGTAAAACAGTTGAAATACAGGTTGCTCACCAATATAATACCAAAACACTGTAGAACAGTTATAACCTTAATAAACAAGATTGTCACAGAACTGCAATGGTGGTGCAATAAATTATCAACTGTGCCGTAATAACTTGAAAATTTTCTCTTTGCAGTCAAAGAAAACGATATTTACAACGACCGACTATTTAAAAATCATTAAAACATTAAGTAATTAACTATATTTGAATTACATACAGGGATTTATTTTCATTAATCCAAAGACTAGGAGTCAATAAAAGTTTTATGTCCCGTTTAATGAGCTGTGGTCCATATATTAGCCCTATGGCCTGCTAGAAATTATAAAATTTCTGTGGCCCACCTCTGAAATTTGCCATGACTCATTTTTCCCATGTGGCCACAGGTTGGGAACCGCTGGTCTAGGCCACTGCGGTTCCCAAAGTCAAGAGACATCCTGGATTGGGACGAAGTTACAACCTGCGGAGGAGTACTTACCATACCCCGTGTGTCAAGCCAGGACCACATAAGATTTTATACCCGTTATTTTGTATCTGGGAGTAACTCAGAATAACAAAAATCTGTTTGGGGGGCGGCACCTTCAGATAAGGATCGTTGATTCGGCCCTCATATATCATTAAGTCCGCCTTGTATTTAGACTCTCTTGAGAAGCCCATCCAGTGGCATAGTCACAATTTCACCACCATTAACTCATAATTTGCGGGGTGTAGTTAAAGGTGGGGTAAAGGTTTTCTCCAGCCACTCCCGAAATGCACACTCACGCGTATGAAATGTACGTGCAATGGCTGGCGAGACCACCCTAAGCCTTCAACACAACACAGACAAAATTTACACTACCATGCGCTAAAATATTAAGACTCCCATGTACACTCGACACCCCCATCTTAAACATCATTAATACACACACTGCGCAAACACTGATTTTCGCGTCTTCAAAGGACGCCTAGGCTTTCGATACAAGCGCTAATGATGCTCTAGCAGACAAAGAATAACGCACAACACTGCCTGACTCAATCATAAAACGACACCAAATAGGCATAAGACGTACCAGCTCACTCTGGCTGGTATTCAATACACAAAAGATCCTCAGCGAACCCAAAACTGAGTACGGTGAAGACTCAACCCATGATCTCTACTACAACTCCCTTTCCTTTAAACTGTGTGGTTATAACAGTATCCGACAAAAAGCACACAAATACACTTCTAGGATCTTTTTTCTTATTATGACTACCGGCTGAAGGGCTGGTTACTCGAGTATCCTGTGACATCTTTAGTGTTACGATATCCCTTGTTATTTTAGAAGCATAATCATTGTTTTCACCTTCAAAAAATGACAACTTACGAACTTGCTAGAGTAAGAACAATATCTGAAAGGTTTTCCCAATGCACTAGGTTTTCAGAGGGATTTGCAGGGAAACGTGTCCAGGTTTCATGTATGCAGTTCCTGATAGATCAGCAGAAACATTATCATCCAATATCTATAATTATACTTTGCCAAAGATGCAGAATAAACATTTGAATTTAACCACTCGTAGAACTTTAAAGATCCAGAAACAGGCGCCCACACAAACTAAATAGAGCCGGAACGGAATAAAGGAAAAATAAAGAATTAGTTGGTCAAACTTACGAAGACATCGTTAAATTTTATCTATTGAATAATGTTTAGATTTTGCTTTTTTTACTTTCTTTAACTTTTATTTTTTAGTTTCCTCTTATTCACCCTACAAACCCCCAATCTCGCACAAGAGAAAGGCAGTTTAGCCTCCTAAGCCGGCCGTTCAGCCATCTGTCTTAGAAAACGAAATTGAGCCAAAATAAGAGAAAAGATCCCACTTTTAGAAGAGGGCATTAAGGTCCTCAGTACCCTCATATATCCACACCAAATAGAACAAAAAGGCAACCTAAGTCTATACCAGTGTCTGTGTTGCCACAGGGCTGGTCACCTGACAAACTCACGTAAAGCCGAACTTTGTCTCTTCATAATGCTGTGTAAAAGTGCATTTTTACACCAAATGCACAAAAAGTACTCACCGCTGTGTAAACTGCGATGATAGCCACGTTATTATGAGCATTAGGTGCCCATACCTCATGAAGAAGCGCGGATGCCATCTCGGAACTATGGAGGCCTCATTAAACAACAACTCCCTCATACACCTCTACTACGCTCAACCCCATTCACCCTCCTGCTCTGACAGGAACATACGTCGCTGGTGCCGGCGATTCCGGGTCCACTTAACCCACCACCCCGATACACACGCCTACACAAATATATACGCCCACACACCACTTAGTACCTCATAGTAACTCCAAGAAACAACTGGCCAGGTGCTTCTCGCGGCTGCAAAAGTCATGTCCGGGAGTGACCCTTAATTATACGCCAAAATATTGAACCTGTTTTGTGCAGCGAACGGGTTAGGAAAAGTCATCTTTCCCAAGACGGCGTTCGTCCGAATACAAGAACACAAAAAACGCACAACCACATCTACTTCCAACACCAAAATATACACGATCCCTTCCTAATCGTCTCCTTTCTATCACTGTTTCTCCTGCTGTTCCCACCCTCTTTGCTCCGGTCCTCACCACCTCCTTTACCCGTATCCTTTCTCCCAACATTCCCACACACCTTCCCACCTCCTCTCTCATTGTTCCAACCTCGTTTCTTCACCGTACCAACCCTTCTTTCCTTGTTCAGTATCCATCCTTTAATAGTCCCTACCCTTCATCCCGTCCTTGTCCTTCTTTCCACTACCCCAACACTACCTTCTGTAGTCCTCACCTATGCTCACACGGCACGCAGTTCTCCTTCCACATTCCATATCCTTCCTCCTACCGCCCCTAACACCCAGACCTGAGCCTACTCATCCCAACCCACTACAACGCCATTACCGCATCCTCCCCAACTAACTAAGCTTACCGCACACACATACCACCATTGAGTCCTCCACCTACACAAATGAAGGATAATGCATCACTAACCCTCCTCTTAGGACAATACCAAGATATCAAGGAGTGAAAGACTGCGAAGTCCAACATTAACGTACGTGCACTCTGTTGCCGGCCTCAGGCCAGCGTAGTGCACCTCTGCTGTCAATTTTCACACACACTAGACCCGACCACCCAGCCCACATGACCGACATTCAGACTCATACGTAAAACCTTGGGTCATATCTCACAACACCTAAGCGCCGTCCGTATACACCCACGCTCCGTGTACACCTGTAACCACACACCTACGTGCATTAAATTACAGCAACACGAACGAAGTATCTGAATTACGCGCGTCTCTCTGCTTCCCCCTTTCCACATGACCTCTAAGTCCAACTAACACCACAAAAAACACCTCGCATCGGTGTTTAGCTACCAAACGGTTAACTCTTCATATCCCCTATTAAGTTTTTTCCGTCCTCTTTCTTCTACGACGTCATGATCTTCTGTGGTCTTCCACAGTAATCCCCCTTTGTTCTTTCTATACACAGTTGTCTTGGCAACCCTTGTAACAGAGACTCACTGTTATTATGAAGTAAACTTGCCAATCCCCTCACCTCCGATTCAGGGGCAAGTTAATACGCAAATCATGAAAAAATGGCTTCGCCTCATATACCATACAAAAGTTCCAGACGACTCAGAAGAATAAACAGACCTACCACCGGCCGCAGGTTGACTCCCTTGCCTCAGCGCCCCCCCCCCCTTCCCCAAAAGAGATAATACTTAACTTAGGCTGTGGTGTTTAGCATGATGGCCATAATCCCTCACGATCCGCCTCGTCTGATTTTCGCCTGGTGAACGAAGACTTCACACATAACCTCGTTGAAAAATTCCTTTCCTGTTTCTAGTGTTGTTTTAATAAAAACACTAAAAAATAATACACACAACACATAAAAATGCACATTACACCTCAAACAATACGAAAAATTAGTAAAGTCATTCGATACACCCATTACAAACATAAAACCATCACAGACGAGCCAAACACTCGGGTTAAGGTTAAAAAACCCTTCCTGCCAAAGACACAACAGCAGAACACGAACACCACACGAAACAAACTGATGCCTTACTAAGAAAGCCCCAGGTACGTATACGAAGGACGACCCCTTTAGGGTTGGTATTTCTAACCAATGACCTCCTTACTCATCTCATGTATGAATTCTTAGAAGAGACATAAAAGACCTATATTTTAACCACACCAAACAATTGGCGGTCATTTCACGCTGCTAGACCAGGTCATCAAGGTCTGCAGCACTTTCACATAAGTTCACAACTTTGAAAGACAACTAAACCTAAATAAGTGTTTCTGTTGTTTCGACCGAGACACAAGACACACATGCCAGTTAACCTTGTATTTCCAGATGCAGTGTAATGGGGGCACCATCACACTGGCTGTAATACCACTACTCCTCTTTTCTTTAAATGCGGTGGAAACCAGATTCAGTAAACAGAAAATGCCCTTACTTGTCTAAGGCTGCACGGACACCTTTGTGGAGATGAGAAAACCACAACAAATCACCACATCACCCATCCTCTCCACTCCTGCCCACCTCTTTACAAGAGCAATCGCCACCGCTGCCAGCACTGCGTGGACCAAACAACCATGCTCCGAATTACATACAGCCCCCACTCTGGCACTGACCTCATTAGACCAACCCAACCCAACAGTTTCACTCTACCCAGCTCCCAACATAACAAAAAAAACACAAGACACAAATGACCGCTGTGCTCTCCAAGGAAGGTGGCAAAAGACATGTATGGGGGCACCCCCCTATACCGCCAACATCCTAAACGGAATCGGGCGAGTTACACCCTTCTTAGCGCGAACTGCTTGACTACACTCAATGGACTACCAGGGAACCATCCGAGGTGGTCTGTGCTAAAAGAATGGGGGATATAGGAATAGACTTATGTAAATATTAGAGAGGTAAGGAAGGCTGAAGCCTCATCGACTATGAGGGCAGGCTGTTTTGGTGATATAGGCGCTGACTCTGTCCTGCCGAAGTATCCTCTCTTACATCGCAGGACATATTGGCTGGTGTGGTTGAGCGATAAAGTGATCGTTACCAAAATCTTCCTAGGACATGGCCCCAGAAAGGCCCAGCGCGCTTCCTGAGAAACAAAACAGAGATCCAGACAGGAGTGGGTATCAATGTACGTGTGAAGATAGGTGGGTGAGCCAGTGCTCAAAAAGAGAAGATCTCGTCCATGAGGGATAGGAGAGTGGGCGTGACGTTAGTTGAGCAGGAGTAGCCCCAGGTTGAATCCCTACATTTGAAATCTCCTAAGCGAGGAATGATAAGAGAAGTTTGAGGATTAAGTTACGGATAAGGTCAGAGGAAGAACGGTCGTGATGAGACTGTAGATTGGGCATGCATTGTAGTCTTTCTAGGAAAAGGCGGAAAGCAACTGCACGAAGGTCCGTTTGGAGGGGCAGAAGTTGACATGGGATAGATAACTGGACGAGGATGGGTGTACCAGCATGATAAGATCTGGTTCGAACGGAAGAAAGGAATGAAAGGTAACCAGACGTCCCAGGGATCGGGCGGTCACCCAGGGTTAGTTCAAGGAGGCAGAGGCAGCTAGTTTTAGATGATGTTAGAAGGATAGGAATTCTAGCCCAGTTAGCTTGTAGACCACGGCAATTACAATGGGATACTGTAGGAGAGGTGAAATGGAAAGCAAAATTGGATGAGCTAGGGATTTTGGAGGGGTCCGTGGTGTAGGAGCTTTGAAAAGAGAGAAATGAGGTCTGGAGGGGCGAACCCTGTGTGGACAAACCTCCAACACGGTTAGGTTGTCTAGGAGCATATGGGGTGACTGTGTAGGTAGGATAACCTTAGATAACCTGGGAGATTTATTTGAGGCGTAACTTAAGAAGCTGGGTGTTTAAGATAGGGGCTTCGGCTGGGTTCGAGTGAACCGGTGGGTAGCGAAGCTGTGCGGGTTTCGGTACTAAAGTTATTCTGAACCACCAAAATTAAATTATTGAGATGAAAAGAGGCAGTAGAGACCTACGGGTGAACAGAGCTTGTGGTGCGAGATAGGTAGGTGGGGGGTAGCATGGTAGAAAACGTTGAGGTTAGAGCCAAAGAAGCCGTGACGCTTCTTAAGCACTCAGGAAAGCAAAGTACGCGATGGATTGTACTTCCGTCTACGACTCGAATTTGTATGTTCTGGTAGACGAGTGAAGAGGAAACTTTGGATAGGGTGCTGGGTTACGAAGAGTGCATATTCCATTAAATCTCGATGTGCGATTTAGAAAGCTTCTTGAGTCAGCCGAACAGGACTTTAGTAATAAGGTCTCGTCCGACTGGGGTCGAACATCAAACCTAAGTACTAAAGTTATCGCGTAGAGAACGTGATTTTTTATTATTGGATATATAAAGCAAAAGAGGTTCAATTATATCCCATATAAAGGTTGAATAAAATATACGTTGGCGAAAGCAGAAAAGTCCCTAAGATGGTGAAAGAACACGAATGCGATATACGACGGGGAAGCCTATCTTTCAGTTTGTTCTTACATACGTATAGTAAAGGCCATACAATTGATTTTAATAACACCAAAATAGTTTCTAATTCCCATTATACATATATATAATTTGCCTTATAAGGCAAATTACAACTTCAATTCATCCGATGAGCAATTCAACACTAATCCCTTAATAAGCAGAACACTCATCCGACCTCTGATCAAAAATGTCTTCCTGCACCAGCGCCCAGATTAAATTCTGATTTGCAAATTTTGTGTTCTTAGGTTAAACAGATTTCTGTACTCATTAAGATTGCCAGCCACAGAAGATATCCAAACAAAATACTGTGGTTTCTTTCCTGCATTTACCTGTATGTTACTGTAAATCTATCGTAAATATATATATATATATAGATATATATATATATATATATATATATATATATATATATATATATATATATATATATATATATATATATATTATACAGTTGTAAAAGCCCGACATCACTTCTTTGGGAGACCGAAAGTTATCAGCTGGTGTGTATCACTTCTCAACACATACTGTTATCAAGCGTTTAAGCTTGGGGGTGGATGCGTGCTAGTTTGCGCGCCACCCACACCGACCGATAGCTTTCGGTAGCTCAAAGAAGCAATGTCGGCCTTTTACAACTGTATCTTCTCCATCCTTACAGGCACGGTTTTATTTGAGCGGTGGTCTTTAGAGGTTTGAACGAAAAAGTTAAATTGATTAAATGCGTTGTCAGTGCTTACGTGTCTCGTTAGCTCAGTCGGTAGAGCACTGGTCTAGATAACCACACCTCTAAGGTTTGCGTCCTTTTTCGGCAATTTTTATTTTCTCGGGATCACCTCCAGTAGGATCTTTTTTCTATTGTTTCTGTGTATCATATATATATATATATATATATATATATATATATATATATATATATATATATATATATATATATATATATATATATATATATATATATATATATATATATATATATATATATATATATATATATATATATATATTATATATATTATATATATATATATATATATATATATATATATATATATATATATATATATATATATATATATATATATATATATATATATATATATATATATATATATATATATATATATATATATATATATATATACACACACACACGAACGAGGGGCGGTCAGTAACCATTGCTCGCTGGAATAGGGAGTTCTGCCATGGTCGTGAGTCCTTTGAAGAGGAGAGGATGATCCTCGAAAGTCGACGGGTGAAGGTTCGAAGAAATCGAGCGAGAACTTCGAATATCACATGGAAGTGTTATCAACATCATCCACGACAATTTGGCCATGACCAAGATCTCTGCCCGTTGGGTCCCTAGAAACCTCACAGCCCATGATCAACTTCAACGTCGTCAAAGTCCACAAGGCCAGAGTTGCACAAGTTGTCCTGCGCGAGTGCGGATTCTAGGAGCTCAACCATCCTCCCTACAGTCCAGATCTGGCCCCCAGTGACTACTTTTTATTCCGCCAGCTCAAGGCTGCACTGCGTGGACGCTGGTTTGGGGACGATGAAGATGTCCAGCTCGCCGTCCAAGAGTGGATTGAACAGCAGTGGGGAGATTTCTGGTTGTCGGGAATTCGAAGCCTCAGGGACAAGTGGCGCAAGTGCATTGAGGTCGAGAGTAGTTATATCAAAAAATAAGAGAACACTTTTCCTCATATCTCGTTTCCTTATATCCGAATTGCAAAACTTTTTGACCACCCCTCGTATGTATATATATATATATATATATATATATGTATAACTGAATCACGAAAATAAGGAACGTGAGGAATTTATGAATAACGTTACAGCCACGAGGAAAATGAAACAACGGAGAACTGCGAGGCCTAGTCTGCTCAGTAAAGGACCATTAGTCGAAAGGCCTCGCAGTTCTCCATTGTTTCATTTTCCTCGTGGCTGTAACGTTATTCATATATATATATATATATATATATATATATATATATATATATATATATATATCCCCCAATAGCTTTGGAGAGCGATAAAGTTAGCTGAAATGAAGGACAAAATGGTAACGTTAGATAGACAGCTACAACGGAGACTATGAAGCCCTGGAGAGCAGAGAGAGATAAGACCAGCGTTCTGATTGCGTCTGTATACAGAAATTCATTTAACAAATGCAGGAGAAGGAACTGAAAATTCAAACATGCTAATCCGTGTTTTGTTGAGTGAAACGGGTATTGTATTCGCCAACATGAAGCTGGCCCAGAATTAAAACCTTCACTACCACTCATACAAAAGGCACAAGGGAGAAATTCTGAAGGTCAAGGTCTAGATAGAATGGAATACGAAAAGGGGCAAAAAGGAAAAGGCAAGGGGAAAATAGGAAAAGGCGAGTTGCCAACAGCTTCCCACGTCGCTGAACCACTGTTATAGAGCGGCGAATCCATTCCGCCATCCTGAGTCTCAAAAAAGGATTCATTCAAGCTAAGCTTTTAAGCCGTTCACCTGCACTTCTCATATGCTACAAAACCCCCATCCTAGAAGTGGAGCGTATTTTAAAGAAATAAAGATAACCCGTTTAGATCAGGACACCATTGTAGATAGAGGAGAGTAGGAAAATGGGCAGAGAAAAAATAATAGCGTAGGCGAGTTGCGAACTGATTCCCCCGTCCCTGGACCACTCGGCCATCCTGAGTCTCACCAAAACAAACTCATTCAAGCGAAACTTTTCAGCAGCTCGCCTACACTTTACGTAGGCTACAAAAGCAAAGGAGAACCGCTTGCCGAAATCAAATTAAGGTCTTGAACAAGCTCAAACATCACCTTCAACAGGGAATTATCTGCTTCTTCTAAGACGAAAAGAACATCTTACAGTACCCGTTGCACAACACCAAAAACAACAGGCTGCGTTTCTATAATGTGATGTTCCAAGTATCATAAAGACCAAGGTCCCCTAAAAGGCGATGGTCTTAGTGTGTGTCTCCAGTTAGGGTGACGTCATGCTGCCCCAAATCCTTAACCAGGGTCTTAAGCAAAATTCAGGAGGCGATGTAAAAACTGCTGAAGAATGGTCAAATTCTGGCTTGAAAGTGTTGCTGTTGGAAGGCCATGTCTCCGGAAAGAGATACAAGTAGTTGTCGGGAGATTTCTACTTTACCAGCGCCACTTTCTGCTTTCGTAATTCCAGTGATTTTATTCAAGGGAACATCAAAAACGAGTTTGGGGGCCAAGATGAAGGGACACAATTAGGAACCTATGTGCTAGGTTACAGAGCCATCTTGTGCCGCGGAGAGAGTTGGGGGCGGCAGGCTACTTTTGGTAAACTGCTATCTCTCACTCATAATCTAGTGAACTTAAAAAAAAAAAATAAAATACATTTATTTTTACTAACCGTCAAATTTAGCCCAAACACACGTACATCCCCCCCCCCTCCACACACACACTATATATATATATATATATATATATATATATATATATATATATATATATACATATATATATATATATATATATATATATACATATATATATATATATATATATATATATAGTATATATACAGGGAGGGTGGCTTCCAAATTTGACTGTGTAGCTAGGGAAATGAAATAAAAAACAATTGAATGATGAATCCTTTATCTATAAATACATATTTCTTGTATAAATCGTCTTAATGAGTCATTTAATGAGTCAATTAGCTTTTAAAAAATAATGCAAAACATGCTTTTATTTTCTAAATTGCAACCTTTAAAAGAGCTAAAAAGTTAAACTAAATTTAGATTTTAATAAATGGTTCAATAAGCCCTACTTTATGGCCAACCACAGCCTAACGTTGTCGTTGCTCCCCAAATTTTGTTCTTTCTTTCCGCTTCTTCTAAAAAGCAGATCTACTAACAAATTTTAAAAACATGTTTTGTACATTATTTCTAAAAAAATATATTTGACTCATTAAATGACTTTTAGGCAATTTATACAAGAAATAGGTATTTATAGATAAAGAAGTCATCTTTCATTTGTTTTTTTTTTCATGTCCTAACTCCAATGGTTATTGAGATTTTGCTTCTCAAAAAAGTTCAAATTTGGGTGGTTCCCCCCTGCATATATAAATATATATATTTATATATATATATATATATATATATATATATATATATATATATATATATATATATATATATATATATATTGGATATGATAACAATTGGTGCTGGGGGCCACAATCATGATTTTTTTGCATGCGATTGCTTACGCACGAACGTTTATTAGTAGTTGGCAACCGTATACATCACTGGTAAGTACATGGTACGTGAATCGAAATTAAAATGGTGCAACATCAGTAGGGTTGGTACGTCAGTCGTGGGGAGCGACGCAGTGCGGGCCACGCTGCTGCCAGCCACGAATGTTTTCAAATGCACAAAGTAGTCGGCCCACGCGGCCACAACTGTCATCTGGCGTCAAAAGATTTCGACTATCAGGGCTGTGTTTACGACCGTCGGAGTGCAGACCCGTCAATCGTCAATTTTTATGACTGACGGCCGGAATTTGGCAACCGCGCCGCACTGTTTTGTTGGCAGCAACGCCGTACGAGAGGTATTTGGGACCAGCGGGTAGCCATTCCCGACACTCCTCTCACCGAAGTCGACCATCCTCAAGCTCAACACCACCGCCTCTCCTCTCGCAGTACCTTCAGCGCCTATAGGAGCCCTCTACCATCTCCCCCTGTGTCCCCCTACCACTCTGCCCTGTTCCTGCCACCCTACCATGAAGAGGAAGGACCTGAAAAAGCTGCGGAAGCGTAGTTTTACCCAATCTGCTCCTACTACTACTACTACTACTACTACTACTACCACTATCAGTTCTACAACTCCGCTGGCCGCCACATCTTAGATGCCGGTACCAGGCACCTCCTCCACCAGTACCAAGCTAGCAGCCCACAATGCCTGCCAGCACCTTGTCTGCTGATCCCAGCCCTGACAACCCACTACGAGATGACGATATGTTGCTACACCTCAACCACGCTGAGGTAGAGGTCATCCTAGACCACGAGCCCTACTCTGATGATGACGAGGATGAGGAAAATACGACGATGGTGAGGAAGACGCCGATGACCCTGATGAGGCTCCATCGTTCCTCGAAGCCAAGGATGACTTGTTTCCTCTTATCAGGGAATTGTGGCGCCCTGAAATCATCGTCTCCGTAGACAGCAATAATGGCTCGGCAGGTATCTGGTACAATGTGGTTGATGGTGTTGTGGGCAACTCGAAAGGAGTATTGCAGGCTCTTGTATTAAGCACCCGTAGCGAGGAAACGTAGGTTGATGGCAACACGCAGGCCAGGAGGAATGGGTTTGCGCCAGAACGAGTTCTTTTCTGAATGAAGGGCGTGTCATGTTCTACTATCTCCTCAAACAGTTGAAGTTTTATTCTCGTGAAGTTCTTGTAAATTCTGTACATTCTTTGGACAACTCTTGCATTAAATTGTCATAATTGCCATATTCCATTTTTTGTTGCAGATAGGGCCACACCCAAACTGATCTCGGCTTCCTCGTTTGTTTCTGTTGTTACTCTTCTTCGATCAGGACCTTGGCTATTGCCACTCTTTCAATGGCGTCCACCTAGTCAACGATGGCTTGCATTAGCTTCCTGACCCGCACGTTTCGAGGTGTCATTAGAGACATGACCATGTCAAAGTCCTCCATGATGAATGGCCAGGAGATGTTGCTGCTGCTGAAGGGAAACTGGAAATTCAATGATGTGCGGGGGTTCCTGCCCTTTTGTAGTTTCCCGCTTTACCCCACGACATATAGGCTGGGTCAAAGACTATCTAGATACGGTCTTATTACGTCCTACGATGTACTGGCTCACTTACGCACGTCTTGTGGGGTGGTGGCCTGGACGTAACCTATGGTTCCGACAATCGGGACGTGGTTAGGCAAGTCGAAAACGTCTACGCATTGCAATACGACTATGATTCGACAATCGTACAAGGTCGGAGCAAGTTATACGACTGTTGGACCATGTGGACGATCCACATGGATCCTCAACCAACAGACCCTATACTCACGCCCTGAACATAAGCCAAAATTTTCGACGTGCGGTAGCTGTCCGGGGACTAAATCGTGATTGTGTGACCCCAGCATAATGAGGAAAGCTTAAGAATACTAGAATCCCCTTATATTAAATCCCATTTACCCATTCTTAATTGCGACTCTTCTGCTGCTCCCCTTCTTGTCATAGCTCTACAATCGATACAATCTGACCTATGCCCAATGGAGTCAGAACAACATTAGTGAGTCTTTTGATGGTTCTCCCTTGAATCCCTCTAGGATTTTAACTATTCTAATTCATTGTTACATGTATTTTCTTAAGTTTTTGTATTATAGAAAAGGAAAATTCTCGCGTTTTATTTAGATATTTTGTAACACTTTTTTAATATTCTAATTTTGAGACAATTTTTTTAAATATTAAGATTCATTGTAAATTATGTATTCATACCCAATAAATGAAGATGAATTTCTCCGTATTCTATGTACTTAATTCCTCGTGAAATTATATATATATATATATATATATATATATATATATATGAAAAAAGCTCACAAAGTGCACGTGAGTGGCAAACAAGGGATTTATTGGTTGAGAACACCATGATAAATCGAAAAGAGACAAATATCTCTAGACTGAACTTCTTAGAAGCCCTCGTAATCGATGAAGGAAGGTGAACCCTCAACACCTAAGCTGCAAGTTGGAATCGAACATTAAAATTGTTCTAAAAATTCCAGCTTCCTGATTGGCCCGTTCCCTTGGGCATTGTATTTAAGCTTGGATGAAAATATACCCCTTAAATACCCTTCCCATTCAGCCGGGAGGCAGAAAATATAAGAAGATTCGGAACATTAAGGGAAGCATATAACGCAATCAGGAGACAGAAAAGAGAACTAATATACTGATTTATGAAAACAGAAAGAGAAATGGGATCAGAACATCGAGAAAATCGATGTAGAAACATCAAAATGAGATTTTGGAAAACATACCAACAGATTAAATCCACGGACAGTAAGGGATAAAATGAAAATTAGGATGCAGGGAACAACATTTTAGGAGATGAGAAAGAAATAGAGGCATTATTCAGAGAGCACTGGAAAAATCTATTCAAAATTAGTGAAGAGAACGAGAACTATGACATTCAATTCGAAGATCGAAACGAATTTAATGGGAAGATCGAAAGGACATAACCCTTCCACTTTGTCGATGAAGAGAGAAACAACAACGATGGAATAGATGGAATTAAAAGAAACGATAAAGAGCTTCCGACAGAGAGCCCAAGGCAAATCGCTACTCACCAGATTAAAATAGCCTGAAGCACCCTCTAGCATATCGAAGGGATTAAGAAACGTCTTCAATGCGTGCTAGAACACGGGATACTTTCCTGATGAACTGAAAGGGACAAACGGGAGGAAAATTCACCAAAACATAGTACAGTCCACGTATATTGATTCAATAATAGTGATGTACGCAATCTCGAGAAGTAAAAGTCCAAAATAAAGCCATATACTTAATAACAACAGTAAGAAAGAAGAAGATAACGAGACCTGCAGGCGGAGGGAAATATAAAGCAACATAAAAAAATAATTGCATAAAGAGTAAAGAAAGTCATATAAAAGCCAAATTGACCAGATAGAAAGATTGAGATCACATAGTTTATTTCTAAGTTGCCCAAGGATTGTAGAAGGAGGAGAAGAAGGGGAAGAAAAAGAAATCTACACCTAGAGAAGGGTAATAATACTCGACTTCGACTAAGATTAGTTAGCTAATCATATATATATATATATATATATATATATATATATATATATATATATATATAGTCAATTATTACTAAGATAGAAATACGAAAGAATAGATGAATAGTTAAATCTTACACCAGTTTTTAGTAAGAATAATTACTAATAACGGTTTAAATGCTTCATAAATACAAAAGCTACATAGACAAATTAAAAATAGACACATACAAAAAACAGTAATGCACGATACTCACGCGAATCAAATTTTCTAACTTTATCACGCTAGCTATAACTAGCTATAATAGACAGAGATAAGCCTGATCTCGATGAAACTAGCATCTCTTTGCAAACCTCTTACTTCCTTTATCTTTCAGGATCTATTCTCTTATTTACTATCACATCCGTACACACGATTCACAGTAGATACGTGGGACAGGGGTCACCATGAACTGTAAAGTTCTAGTTAGACACAAGCGACACTTTGTGTTTAAAAAAAGAGAGTTGAACTTGTGAGAGATAATCTACAAGATAGAGAAAATAAGATAATAAGAAAAATAGAAAATTTCCCAAGAATATTAAGGCCAAATATACAATGGTCTTTCACAATATATATATATATATATATATATATATATATATATTAGCCGGATCCAAACATACATGGTAATTTTCAAAGTTTCAAAAAGTGCACTCCACAAGGTTATTTTTATTCCACTATATGGGCCTGTTTTGTGTGCCATATTTTGAACGATTTCAAGCATATTTAAAGGTCGCGCAAAATATCATCTTTAGTTTCTTTCTTTTGCAAATGACCATTTCAGCACTGAGTAAGCGAAGTGAACCAGGATAGTGGTTATTTAGGAGTCCTCTCGAGTTTTTTCCAATGGCAATGCTTCCTACATAAGGTGACATACTTCGCATGTCACAATTCTTTCACCTGATGCAGAAATTACTTTTTCGAAAAGCTTCAAGAAGACATGTGAAGCCTGCTGCGCTATTTAGACGAAGGCAAGGATTCCTGTGTGAAGAAGTTTGAGAAGTTCATGTGGGAATAACAGAACCTCAAAAAGAGCCGAAAGCGAGGTGGAGCACAGGTGATGACTTTCCAAAACTCACCCGACAACCTCTTCGAAATTGGAGTCAATGAAACTCTGACGCATATCACCGTTGAACATTATCGTGTGTTTTACCAAATGCACCATGAGTACCTCACCTCCTGCAGAATGTCTGGTCCTGATTGCGTGACAGTGGGGAAGGAGAGTCGGAAGCGACTTCGGGAAGAAGAAGAGAAGGTTAGAAGGTAAAAAGCAAAAGATTAGGCAGGTTTATTCTCACTAGCGGCGGCTCAACTGTCTTACACGTCATCCTTCAATCTCTGTTCCGGGGACGATAAGGACTTCTCCTCTACTCCTTGTTGCTTAAAAGTATCTGAAGCCCTTTCCAAGGATACAAAGAACATTTTCAGCTCCCCTACTATCGCAACAACCCTCACCCGATTTAACCTTCCGGACCGGTGAGCTGTGTTAGTGGCAAGAATCATGGCACAGGCCCTTGAAATGAGCTCAGTCTGGCGATCTAAGCGTTGGACACGACTTCAAGTGAGCAATCAAGATCGAGAAAACTTTACCCCCAAAGGTCAAATTCTCTTGAACTGAGGTGCTAAGCTTCTCGCAGACTGCAGTAGCGATGGGGGAACTGTGGCTGGTGTGGCCGTGCTCGTTATTGGTCCGAGTGATTTCTAGAAATTATTGGCTGTGCTAAAGAAGGAAAAGGGAACGGGGAGGCGCAATCAGTGGCATGCATGGCAAATCTTGTCTGTTGGTCACTCCTTCCTCATATTCAAGGCCGGGTCCTTGATGCACCTGCCTTCAACACGGGTCTCCTCCGTGGAGCTTGTACGCTGATTGAAGTAGGACCTGGGAGGGAACGAGTGTGGATAGCTTGTCGTCATCATGTCTTAGAGATAGTCCTATCCAGTCTTTTTAAGGTAGTCTTCGGACAACAGGAGGACCTGAAACAGGACTCTTTCTTCTTTTTATTATTATTATTAGTATACAAATACAGAAGTTTCCAATGGAAAGTACAAGCCTACAAGACCAAGGATGGTCTTGTACGGAAACATACTGCAAGATAAGAAAAAAAGAGATAAAAAATAAAAACCATATTAAAAGAAAATATGTTAAAAACAAAGTAAAACCATATTAAAAATATTTAAAAACAAAGTCATTGATTAAACTATAAATTTATTTACTTTAGATTTAAACGATGTAATATCAGATGCTGATACACATTCTTCTGGCAGTTCCTTCCATTCCTTACAAATATTAGGAATGAAACAACGAGTAAATTGAGTTTTATTATATCTAACAACAGAAATCGCTTTGCTGTTCCTATTAATAATGTTATTAGAGTGACGTGTGAATCTAGCTGCTGTAAAAGGCTCAGGCAGAGCAGGATAGAATAGATGTTCATTATCTAAAATCTTAAATAAAAAAATAATGACCGGACCAATCGACGTTTCTATAGGTCAATATTTAGATTGGGAAACAGAAATTTAATATTATTGATTGCTTTACTGAGCAATCTAAGATGGCAATCCGCAGCCGACATCCAGACAGTAGAACAATATTCAAATTTGGGAAAAATAAAAGCAAAGAAGGAACGTAAAGCTGCATCATTATTACCAAAGGTTTTTCTGCATTTTCTAAGTAGGCCAGTCTTCTGAGCAATGGAGGAAGAACCTAAACGAAGATGAGTTTCAAAAGTAAGCTTGATGTCTAAAACAACACCAAGAAACTTAATATTATCAGAAGAATCGAGACAAATATTATCAAGCAATAAAGGCGGATGATTTGGATTTGAAGTTCTACTGCGACTAAAAATAATTGAGTTTGATTTTACCTCATCCAAAACCATGCGCCAACGAGTACACCAATTAGAGATTTTTACCAAATCTCTATTTATTGAATTTGCCACCTCAGCTCGATGCCTTGGTGATGGAATAAATGAATACAATGATGCATCTTCAGCATAGGCCATCATGTTATTCTCTAAGTTCTGCCACATATCAGCAGTATATAAAGTGAATAAAATAGGTCCAAGGACACTACTTTGCGGAACACCAGAGAGCACATTGCTTGCGATTAAATTAAAATTCATTTAAAATAGGATAAAAAGGGCCACCTATGCCCATTAATTTAAGTTTATATAACAAAGCTTCATGATTAAATCTGTCAAAGGCAGACCTGATGTCCATTGTGATTAGCCTGGCTTCAGACCTTGCATCAAGGCTAGATTGCAACTGGTGGACTAAATAAGACAAGGCATCACAGATTCTTTCACCCTTACTAAATACAAATTGAGTAGAAGGTAGTAAAGATTCTGTTATAATGAACTTATTAATACGTCTAGCCAATAATTTCCCCCAAATCTTGGATATAACAGGAGTTATTGATATAGGTCTATATTCAAATGGTAAATGCGAAGCTGAGGCTCCTTTATGAATAGCGATTACTTCGGCAACTCTCCAACAAAGCTGGAATTTACCAGTACGAATAAGATGTCTAAATAAGATTGCCAGTTTAGGGTCCAATATTGTAGCATTGTTCTTGAAAAATAAGCATCCAATTCTAACATATAGCTTTTTAGTTCTGATGATCTAAAGGCAAACTTAGACAAAATTGGAGTAGGAAAGCAAGTAGGAGGGAGTTCTAGATCCTGGTGCCATTGCTTCCTTTGAAAGAAAGATGAGATAAGATCAGCTTTCTCTATCGGCGTATATATATGAACACCATTCTCATTACGAAGAGGAGGAAGAGATGAGTCTCCTCAATAAATGAAGGATTTTAAAGTGGACCCTCATTTAATTGGTTGAGTAATGCCAGTTAAGTTATCACAAATATATTCATTGAATTCTACTTGGGCTGCATCATATACACCTTGGGCTTCAGATCTCAATTGTAAATAATTCTACTGATTATCGGATAGTTTGTTTTTAGACCACTGATGATAAGCAGCTTGCTTACGATTAAAAGCATCATGAAACCAATCTTTCTCCTCTTACCTCTTTTTAATTATTTTTGAAGGGATTCTCTTCGATATAATTTGCACAAGAGTATCATTTAATGCAATCTCAGGATTAATCGATTTAAAGATATCACCCCATGCTATATCATTCAAATCATTGGCTATATTATTTCAGTTAGCACGGGACTTAAGATAAATTCTTCTTGAGGTAGTAAACTTAGGAACATTAAAATTGGTCATTAAATTGAAACTGACAACAGAATGATCTGAATGACCAATTTGTGGCAAGATATTCGCCTCAACAACATATGGCACATCCGAAAGTAATAAATCAAAACAATTGTCAGAGTTATGAGTTGAATACAACCCAATAAATTGGAGAAGTCACGGGCAGCATGACCATGTCTGTTGGTTGGTGAAACAGAGTTTAGCCATTGCTGGTTATGTGCATTTATATCTAAATATATAGAAGTTGTTCAGACGACTGGTAACCCTAACAATTTGAATTTCATGACACCCACACATAAGGTAATAAATTAACATACCTTTAGTTTCTCCTGTGTCAGGTAAAGGGATTGTTTTGCGCGCCTCCCTCTTCAAGAGGTTCGAACTCTTTTGGCCCAAAGTTAACTAAGCGATGTATTTTTGTGCCCCAGATGAGATGTTCTGCGACTACGGATTGGAATAACTTCGCATTGACATGGTTTCTTATATTCAGTAGGCTACGAAAGAGCAATAAGTGCGAGCAGACTACGCCGAGTTCCTCAGCCTGAGTCTCTTCTTTTGGGGGGGCGGAAGTGATCAGCGAGCCACGTTTCGGCCCCCAGGCCTGATGCATTATGCACAGTGGATGGAGGAAGGGATTTTACGCCTTGAAGATCTTCGTCTTTCGACACCAGTTCCATCTCACTGCAAAGGAATTGCGCGCCATTCGTTCACTCTCGCTTTTTGTCACCTTGACCTATGTCCGGTTCTGGAACGAGTCTCCGCGTGGCATACAGGCCCTCCTAAACGAATAGAAATTCCTCCAAACCCATTAATTATACTCAGAAAAAGAAGTTTCAGATGATGCTATAATTGCCTTTGTATGGCATCTCTGGCATTTGGCAAAGCACCTGGTTGGACCGGCGTCCTTCAATAAGGACGTGGATGTGGTGACGAAGCGCATGATGGTGACCAGCCTTGAGCGGGAGAAGAAGTCAGGGTACTCTGGTCGTTTGCAAGGAGTCCCAGAGATCAGAGTTGTTTTCGAGGGATCTGTGCCCATGAGGACTCCAAAGATTTTTAACGCCATCGCTGAACAAAGGAAGGAGAATGTAAAATCGTCCTTCTCGAAGGAAGACCCCGGAATGTAAGAGACGAACACAACGCTCATGGAGATTAAGAAGTCTTCGGATTCTTTGAAAGTCATTAACGCTGTTTCTCTCTTGTTCACCTAAACACATCGCTGATCAAAGACGAAGAGCAGAAACAGTACCCACTCCACTTCATTCCCAATACCGTCGCTGCCTCACTGCTCCGTCCAAGGGGCGACTGATGAAAGAGGGTGATTGCTGAATTGTAGAGGGAGAAGTTGAAGTCCCACATTATTTTGTCATTCAAGTTGGCACGATGAATCATTATTATTTATTAAAGGTATTTTATTTTCATAGAAAATAGAAGCTATGCTTGTGAAAGAAGAACAAAAATTAACATACCTTTATTTTTAATCACCTAGTAGTACTAGTATTTCGAAAGACTAACATTAGATTCAAATCAGTGTCGCCAATGTTTGAAATCATGGGTTTCTTTCACATCAAGAGAAAGAAAAGTGAACTAATTTTAATTTCCTTTTGAACCATTCAAGGTGGAGTTTCTTAAAAGTATTTACTTTCCGCGCCAAACCGAAACCATATATGATGACTATAATGCCTATAAATAACTTATAGATACGCAAATTCTCATAGCTTGTCAAACAATATTTCTCTCAAATTAAATGTAGGTTACTATTTGTAAATGATAAATCAGTACAAAAACTCTTCTCTGTCAAGGATCGAGTACCCGATTGTTTGCGCAATGGTGTTGTCTACAAGTTTATTTGTTCCTCGGCTTCATACATCAGCAGCACAGTGCGATCGTTGGGAGACCCTTACTCTTCGCATATGGGAATTATCCATAGGATAGGGTCTTTCCTTTAGAAAAAATAACATTCGCCTAGAGGAGACGACATAATAAATTGTAAAACGTCAATAACAATAAATAAGTTTAAAATCATAGCCAGCAATAAATGTCCGACCACACTCAGAATTGCCGAATCAATATATATTAAATCCTTAAAATCTACTCTGAATTCAGATAATTCGTCGGTTCCAATTCAGGTTTTGTAAAACCCGCAACCTCCCAAACCATAATGAATATTATTATTCAAATATTTGTCAGTTGAAATATTTCATTGCTTCGTGTTCTTCACTATAGTTATCAAAATCTTTGTATATCAACTAACTTTCTAATAATTATTTATTTAAATATTTCAATTATTGCATATAATCAGCATTTATCCGAATTTATATAGTTATTAATATCCACTCATTTAAGTAAACTAAAGCTATATTTCTCATTTATGTTAACTTTGCTAATGAACTGTTACGTATACCTAGGAAACAGAAGATGGGCACACAAGCTCTAAACGATGTCACTCTGAATAAATGGATTCATATAAATGCTTGGATTATTTTGTCATTGGCTTCACCCTGTATATGT
This sequence comes from Ceratothoa steindachneri, assembly GCA_963969495.1. Taxonomy (NCBI): domain Eukaryota; kingdom Metazoa; phylum Arthropoda; class Malacostraca; order Isopoda; family Cymothoidae; genus Ceratothoa; species Ceratothoa steindachneri. Next base: position 110,144,690 of record OZ018328.1, read on the forward strand.
ATATATATATATATATATATATATATATATATATATATATATAAAATTTTATATATATATATATATATATATATATATATATATATATATATATATATATATATATATATATATATATATATATATATTCCTTTGCCAGAGAACTAAATGGGAGCGACACAATCTGAGCCTTCCAATTTTATATGTTTCTTGTATTGCTTAGTTTCCCCTTAAAACTTTCCCGCGCGAAGATTGGCCAATTTTTGTTATAGTTATATTGACGTAAAAATAATATATATAATGTAGCCATTTTTGAAAGAAATATAGGCATTACTTAGAGAGTACTGGAAAAATGTATTCAAAATTAGCGAAGAAGAGAACGAGGGCTATGACATTGAATTGCAACATGAGATCGTTGACGACCTCAATGAGGAACTCGAAAGGACATACCCCTTCCACTTTGTCGAGTAAAGGAGAAACAACAACGTCGGAATAGACGCAATCATTACATCTGAGGAATTAAAAAAACACATAAAAAACTTCCGATAGAGAGCCTCAGGCAGATTGGGACTCACTAGATTAAATTACATTGAAGCACCCTCGAACATACTGGAGGGAGTGAGATACGTCTTCACTGCATGCTAAAACACGGGATACTGTGCTGATGAACTGAAAGTGGCGAAGATGATATTCATAGCCGAGGCGGGAAAACCCCCAGATCAAGTGGGTAACTACCGCCCTCTGTCTTTACTAGATTTCATGTGTAAGGTATTGGAAAAATAATTATTAACAGACTGTCCAAATTCCTCGATGATAATGGCCGGAGAAACAGCTGCCAATTTGGCTTCAGGAAAAACAGAAGCACCAAGATGGCCCTTGGAGTCATCCTTGAAAAGATAGCGAAAGCAAAGAGAGAAAATATTAGCGTAGAGATCATATGCCGAGACGTGTCCAAGGCATTCAACAAGGTATGGCAGAGGGGTATGCGACTCAAAATACTCAGATCATGAATCAACAACAAGATCGAATGGATTTTATGTGATTATGTAATGGAGAGACGTGCTTAGGTGAAAATAGGACGACATCAGGGAGAAATGTTTGAGCTCAATGTGGGTGTGTCCCAAGGCGGATGTCTGAGTTTGTCTCTCTATTCGATCTACACAGCACATATACCACTACCATGAAATGAGGGCTGCTTGAACATACAATTTGCAGGCGACGTCTCACAACTCATAGTTTGCCCCTACCGGAACGGCCAAATGCAAGCTAAGATGACTGCAGAAGAGCTAAGAAGCATCAATAGATAGGAAGAACATGGAAAATTAAAACTTACAGGGATAAATATAAAATGGTACCCGTGTACAGAAGGAGCATGTCACATGTATATGTAGAAGAACAGACCTAAAGATACGACAAAGAATGTAAGGTGCTTGGACTAAACATTAAGAAATCAGGTTATAAAAAGCACGTAACTGAGAGCGTAAATCGAGGGAAGAGCGTCCTGTCATTACTGTACAAGTTAGTTAACCCAAGCATGAAAAACAAGATAAAAATTTGTCAAGCCATAGTACAGTCTGCGATTATTTATCCAACCATCGCGATGTACACGATCTCGAGAAGTAACTTATTAAGACTCTAAAAAGTCCAAAACAAACCTATATACTTAATTATAAACACCAGAAGAGGAAAAGAAGAAGCCTAGGAGACTTTCACAGGGAGGCAAAGATAAAGCCACTCAACAGAATAATTGCAAAAAGAGCAACGAAAGTCTTAGAAAAGACACAGAATGAAGTAGGAGTTGAATTAACCAACCAAATTGCCCAAAGAGTAGAATGGAGATTGTACAGATTATTACCAAGTTTTCCAAGGATAGTAGAAGTAGGAGAAGAGGACGAAAAAGAAATCTACACATAGAGACATAGAATGATACACAAAGACTAGTAAGAGTAGTTAAATAACCTAACATCACCAGAGAATAACATATAGTCAATTATAACTAGGATATGAATACGAAAGAATAGATAGAGGGATAGAAACCTACACCAGTTTATAGTATGAATATTTACTAATAATGATTTGAACGCCTCTTAAATACCAACATTACTTAGACATATTAAAAATATACATATATAATAATTTAAAAAAATAAAAAAATAAAAATACAACAAATACCAATACTAGTGTCTAACTTTATCACGCTAGCTAAAAAAACAAAAATGGACAGAGATATGTCTGATCTCCAGGCAACTAGCATCTCTTAGCTAAACTCTTACTTTTTTCAGCCTTCAACATCTATTCGTTTTTAATATCACATTCGCACACGGAACTCGCTGTAGGTCCTATGACTAACTAAGTACACTTTTGTCTCCTACTATATTCTTCGCTGTTCTATCCTAAGTCTTTCTTCTACCTATCCCTCTCACTCCTATCCACCTTCCTCACAGTGCTTGGAGCCTACTTTGGCTCTAGATAGTCTGGCTATGGCGGTTTATTAAGGAGTATCGGGCCTTCCCCCCTTCCTCCTTAGCCGCTCCATACAACATGGTCTTTTACCTAATTATATATATATATATATATATATATATATATATATATATATATATATTAGTACTTGGCAAGTCACGATGGAAGGTTATAGCGTTGAACAGCGTGTGCAAATCCACAAATGTTATTATCAAAATCAGTACTCTGTTTGACAAACGTTCCGCGCATTACGTGATTTCTATCCTCGCAACAATCGTCCTGACGAGTCCACTGTACGGCGCTTGCTGGCCAAATTCGAGGCAAAAGGGTCGATCAACAATCAGCCAACACCTGTACATCGCCGAAATGCAAGGTTTGCTGAAAACATGGCTGCCGTAAATGAGAGTGTAGGGAAAAATCCGAGGCAGTCAATTTCTCGTCGTTCACAAGAAGTTGTCCTTTCTGCGACTTCAGTTCAACGAATCATGCGTAGGGACTTGGGTCTGCACCCGTACAAAATCGAACTTACCCAGGACCTCAAGGTAGAGGTCCATCGACAACGCCGTGTCTTCGCTGATTGGGCTCTAGAGCAGTTGGAAGTTGCCCCAAATTTCCCCCCAAAAATCATCTTCAGCGACGAAGCCCATTTTTGGATGAAGGGATTTGTGAAAAAGAAAAATTGCGGGATTTGGGACGAAAACAATTCACATGAGATACACCAGCACCAATTACATCCCAACAAAGTCACTGTTTAGTGCGGATTTTCGTCTAACGGTATCATCAATCCGTATTTTTTGAGAACGAAGATGGGATTGCCATAACGTCAATGGCGAGACCTACAGATCGATGATAAGCAAGATCTTGTGTCCTCAACTGGATTATATGCCTGATATGGATACTGACCACATGTGCTTCCAACAGGACGGCGCTACATGCCACACTGCCCACGCCACGATAGATATTTTGCACCTGCGATTTCAAGGCAGGGTCATCTCGCGCGGCGGAGACGTCAACTGACCACTGAGATCATGCGATTTAACGCTATTAGACTACTTTCTTTAGGGCTACCTTTAATTGCAGGTCTATGCGAATAATCCGCTAACAGTTGATGTCCTCAAAGTCAACATAACGAACACTACCCAGCAAATTCAACTAGATTTATGTGACAAGGTCATCAAAAATTGGGCCTCCCGAATACGTTCCATCAAGCGAAGCCGCGGCTGACATTTGAACGACCTCTTATTCCACACTAAATGCCATAAAATTTACTTCCAAATTTGAAATAAATTGAGTGCATATATTACACACAACTTGTTTTATTTATATTTAAAAATTGAGCGACCTTATTGAAATACGCTTTATATGTGGCGATAGCGAGAGAGATGGAGTGTGTGTGTGTGTATCTGTGCTTGAGAAAGGAATAAAGTTTATCAGTATTTAAGATATTCGATTACATCTAAGTCTGTAATAAATTCAATGCACTTTCCTGAGAATTTAGAAACCTAGCCGGAGCATGAAGATATCAACCGAATGATTGTAGTGTCCATAAGAGAACGGAGCGAACAATAACTCGAGAGACCCTTTACTTGACTGAGTCTGATCAACCTCCAAATGCCCCTAAAACTACCTCTTTAATTCGAGCGCCTCATCGTCTCGTAAGGCAGAGATACTCATGTGGAAAAAATCAGTTAATGTCGTCTGTTCACTGATGTGGCGAGAAGCTTATTGTAATCTCTCCAACTCTTTGGGACTTTAACACCATCACTAATACTGGTATGCCCCCTTTTTGTGTGATTTAGTAGTAACTAGCTCTCCTCTTTTTTATGTTTGGAATTGTGTTTGAGAGAACAGTCTTTTATTTTTTAATCCATGATTACTTTAGTTTTTTAATGGGTGCGCTTTTGATTCTTTTAAAATGCTCTTTTTAACTGTTTTTTATTTTCGTTCTCTTAAATAAGTAAATTTTTTCATTACATTCATAAAGGATTATCCTATGATTGCATTCAACTCTTACACATTTATGTAATGGTCTAGGTTTAGATGTAGGTAGGAATCATGCAACTCCGGTCCATTTAATTCTTCCATTCATGATTTAATCTTCAATTTTCTCCCACCTTTTATACTCTTGCAGGCGAATATGAATGTATTTCACCATGTAGGTAAACAGGCTTCTAATGTGGCTTTAATATTAAAATAAAGAATAGTTCATTCATGCTCCTGAATTATAAAGAAGTTAAGTGCAGGAGTAAATGAAATATGGATGACAACTACCGTAGATGTATAGCTACTCTGTGGCAATCAAAATCATCTCAGATTCTGAAATGGTATTTACTTTATCCTACATGTGTGTTAGTTTATTCGTTTTGGATTATTTGATTTTGCGTGTTTGTTGTTATGAGTGTATACCTAGTTTGTGTAACTAGGCATTTTCATGAATTCGCTTTTCATTTTATAGGAATCCTGGTGTTTGCAGGAAGTGTGGCAGTATGCGTGACGGAGACATATTTCGGTGTATTAGATACATACATTGGTTCAATGTATGTGTTTGTTTAGTTAATAACATACTAGAATTGTTTGAAATAGGTTTATTATTGCGTATGCGTCTATTAATCAGCCAGTTCTTCCCTTAACCCCTTTAAGTTGTATTCTAGTCCTTTCGGGTGTATCATAGGAAGAAAAGAGTAGTGTCGTAGAATTCTTTCTGATAAGAACCCTACTTACCTGACACCACTTTTATTTAGTGTCGTAGACTTGCCCCCCCCCTTTTGTTCTATCTCTAAGAGTGCTAAGAAAGTCTAATATATATTGATATTATAAGAATATCTTAAAGAACAGAGCCGTTACCAAACACGTAAGGATATAAAAGAAACGCCCACTAATTCACAAAATAAACTTATATTTTATCTTTAACCATTGAATACACAACCTTTATACATTAACTACAGCAATACTCTAAATATTATTATAAACAAGAATTAATTAAATTAGTTGACCCACAAAATTAAGTTAACGTTTTCTCTACTCAACACAATAATATAAGAATTAGGCTTACGGACTCATGTGGAGTTTAAAGGGCCTCAGAAATGTTATTGACTCACGACGCGAGCCGTGTGTCCAGTTGTAGATGGGCGGAATTCCACGGTCGTTTTGGCGAGGGTAGCAGCTGGGGGGTCCACACGTTCTTCCGGGGGGGGGAAGGGTTCTTTAAGGACGAGAACCAAGACGGTGCTTTATGCAACACCTAGGCAGTCGTGGTCTCTCTGGCGAGAGTGAGTCGAACTTGTTTCTTAAATCAAGTTAACTTGGAGTGCGGTGTGACCACCGAGTAACGAGCTCGAGGAGGAGCTTTTCTCCTTCGTTACTTATTTCCTTATGGACGAGGACTGAACTTGGGGACGGTCTTCTTCACGGGGGAGGATAACGGAGGGGGATTTCTCTGACGAGAATAAATTACTTAACGTTTGGTGTGGCCACCGAATAACGGGCTCGAGGGGGAGCCTTTTCCTTCTTCTTTTCTTAATTCCTCAAGGACGAGGAATACCCCTGGTGTTTAAGGTGCACCAGGATATGAGGAGTCTCTCTGGCGAGAGTAAGTTGAACTTACCAAAGTTCACTTATCGTTTGGTTTGATAACCAGGGACTAAGCTCGAGGATGAGCTTCTTCTTAGCCCCTTAAGGTAGGTAGCCCTGCCTCTCTTGCAGGGTACTTCTTGGTCTGGCGAGCCAAGTACACTACCTCTCTAGTCTCGGTAGCTCGGTTGTGGATCCGAGAACTTCGTCACCTAGAGACTGACGTATACTACCAATCCAGTCTAGGTAGCTCGGTTTTGGATCCGAGGACTTCGTCACCTGGCCTGACGTATACTACCTCGATTTTTCTCAGAGTTCCTCATCTATACCTCGCACCCCCACTGGGGGAGTGGTAAGGGGGAGAGGGGCTTGAGGACGGCCCCAGGAGAGTTCTTTTTCAAAACGGTCTTTCCCACGAAGTCAAACATCGGCTCCTCGTTAGCCATCGAGATTGGGAGAAACCCGTCTCCAATTTCTTGTTCGACGTGAAACTGGATCTCACTCTCCTGGGGGAGATCTTACCTTTTTGACCTTTAGGGTCTTTCATGGCACTGGGTTGTGCCACGTTGTGGTTAAGCACTGACCCGCCGATGCCTTCGACGGATGTCGTTGCGGTAACCGCCTTGGGACTGCATCACGAGTGAACGGGGGGGGGGGAAGTGACCATTTTCCGACAAGTAGATATAAGAGAAACATTGAATAATAAATAAATATTAAAAAATATCATGGGAGAAATAATTGCTGTAAATAGTTCAGCAATACTAAATGCCGATATCGCATGATTTATTCACATCCTCAAAGAAAAAACTCATACAAGGAACATAGACACTGAAAAAGAAGAATTTGAACCTAATTGAACGGTATTCAAAGACTGACTAAATACAAGAGATTATTTTCGATATTATAATTCATCTATTTCGTGATCTTGATCGACTTGATGAAAAAGGAAAAAGGTGAGGGACTTTTGCCTCCTTGCAAAGTCTACTCTCAGTAAACAGAACGACGGGTTCTAATTTATTTGGGTTTGTATGGGAAGAAGAGAAACGGAAATCCACTGGATCAAAGGAAGAGGGAAGGGTACTGGAAATTCCCTGAGAGGAGAAGAGATGAGGCACTTATAAACTTTAAAATAGGGCAAATAGGGGACAAACTTTGTCAAAACTGGAAGGAGAAATAAAAATCCTAAATGGCGGAGAGAGGAGAATAAATATACTTATGTGGCTATGATGTGCATCTACATAATTGATAACCTGAGAGTCGTGAACATTATCATAATATATATTAATTAGAGCAAGAGAATAGTTAGATAAGAATGAGAGGCATAACAGACCGAAGAAACAAATAATGACTTGAATATTCATGGAGCTATGATGGCAAATATTTAGTCAATCCATAAATCATAAAATGTATATTATTGTGTATTTATCAAAATTTTCAAATAGAAATATATAAAACACCAAAATGTAGTCTAAATTTTCTAATAATTCAAGGTATAAAATCCTTGATATTTTAACTAAATTGATATTTTTGAACAGTTTATAACACTAATTAACCACATCGAATCTCAGGAAGAACTTACAGTTTGACGTGAGATTCAGAACATGGATTTGTGCTGCAATTTGCTCAACCGCAAATTCACCCAAGTCGGGACTTTCCCCTGGCAACCAACTATACCCAACGTCGTTTTAGTCGTTTGCCGTGAGAAAAAGTGTTCTCACTTGCCGATAATCGAACTGGTGGTTGATAAACAGAAGCCATCCACTTTTGAGCAGTTGCGGTATTAGCGAACAAAGATGGCGCATTATCAGTCAAAATAGCATCAAAATTTGGTCTCCAGCGCGCAATAACGAGTTGAAGCAGCTCGGAAGAGCAATGAGCATCATTGTTAATATTGACTGCGTGCATCAATTGACTCTATTTATTAATAAAATTGATTGAACTCTCATTCTTTTGTATATTTTACCTTCAAATTATGATAGCATCATAATAAAAGAAAAATATGATACAAAAATAGCATCGTAGTTAAAACTTGTCTGCTAAGCATTCTTAGAGCCTATTTCTAGCCAAATTGTACTCAGCATTTTGATCAGGAATTCGGCTAAACAATTGGAATTTGGAAATGATGCAAATATCAGATTCTGAATAAATTACGAGTATATGAAAGAAAACTGTCAAAACTGTAACTATTAAAAGCTATACGGAATATTTTCTACTTATATATTTTTTTATTATTTTTAATAGGCATTATATTTTACAATATTTGGATTTGAATATAATCGAATATATTGTCGGTTATATCATTTTGTAGGTTGGACACTGGATAAAGATTTTTAAATGTAGATCATCGACTTAAAACTTTCAAAATAATGTGAATTAATTCAAGACTAAGATTTTAAATGTTTTTGGCAATGCGACATCCGATTGTTCTTAGAACCTAATAACACAAAAGGTAAGATAAAATGGATTCATTCTACAACTAATGGCATTGTAAAATTAACATAGTTAAAAAACCTTTCCTTAACATGGTAGTTAGTTATATAACCCCATTTCCAGAAAATATAATATAGGGTGAAGCTATCAGCTTGTTGAAAATTACTTAGAGGTTAATAAGTTCTAGCTAATAAGTATGACAGTGAAAACATAAACTTTACTTGTGTGGTCAATTTATCACAAAGTACCTTATTTATTAAGAATCATGATTACAAGGGCTATTTACTTTTACTGCCATTGCCTCCACGGCACCTCTCCTGGCAGGTTACTAGGACAAAATCATATTTGGGGCCTTTGTCTATTTATTTTTGATTCAAAATATTTTATTTACATAAACCACGCAAATTTAACCTTGCATCTCGTATTGGCTAATCATAATTGTAGCCTTTCTAACTAAATTTGCAGCTACTTTGACTCAATTCATTATTTTTCATCCTAAGGTAAGCCATATGTAATTAAAAGCTAAAATTTAAAAAAAGCATGAGTAATATAATTTTTATCGCACATTTATGTTCTATGGCCTAGATCCTACAGAATAGCAAATTCCAAAATTGTTAGGGATAACATATCTGCCGCTTTAGTTATGCTCTTTTGAGAAGAAAATTGCTGTAATAAAACATTAATTGTAACTTTGCATAAACACGTTTGTCTTAACTCTGATGCAAAATTATAATTCTAAAAGGAACACTGAAATTAGAAGCAATTTTCTCTTCGGAATTTTCTCTTCAGGTAGTCATGACTTCTGTATCCACCAATTGCTGAAATTTTAACATTTTAGTTCTATAGTTTTGTGAATAGATGGAAACCACATAAATACATACATGCATGCGTACATACATACATACACACATTCGAAATCACATGCCACCAATCTCTACTATTTTTTAGGTTTTTGTTTTCCATGGGTAATAAGCCTGCAGTTTACAGTGGGATGCAACCACCTATCGATTAAGCGACTGAAAACACCCTATGTGACTTAATTTCCCGTAAATTAGAACGTTCTTTCCCTATCGGCCAAGGGGGAAAGTGTGAGAAGAAAGCATACCTGTTAAATAGCCGAGACGCACACATCAGAGCGAATACGGAGGAGTTGACTCCTTTTCCTATGTCAAGACAAGGGATAAGTGGACGTAAGTTGGTCGGCGACTATGTAGGAAAATTAGCTTTTGGTTAAAAGATTTTCTAAAGTAGGTGTCAAAAAATGGTAAATAGAGATAAAAGGAAGGAGAACGCTTACATATTTTCAAACTAGTCTCAGATTACCGGGAGTACTCGAGCAGGGTATGCATGCCGCTCTTCCAGGTGCCAGGTGTAACAGTATACACGAGTGACCTGCTTGTGAGGAGTCCGAGAAGGAGCGCAAGCGTTTATGTTTACTGCGGACATAACCAACATGGGAGCTGAAAGGCATGTCAGTGTGACAAGTGACAGCCCGATTTCTAGCAGCGTCGAAGGAGGAAACTGGGATTAGCAATGGTTTTACAGCAAGTTCCAACTGATGGAGTACCCACCAGCAACACCACAATTTGCTGTCATGGTTGTTTCAGAAAGTTCTCCGAGAACCATTCAGTGATAAAGTCTTAGACAGATAGTAGACTATCAGGTAAACAAAGGCAGGAAAAGATACGAATTTTCGAGTCATTCGCATAAGGACGGAACGAAAGACAAGGCACGAGAGAATATTAAATGGAAAGAAGATACGTAGATGCGAAACGGAGCTGACCAAGAACGGAGTTTTGCGGAACGCCAATACAAACCTTGCCCTGCCGATGTATATCACTTCTGATGTGAATAGACAGACTACGAGATGATAGATAGGCGCCGAACCAGTTATTTCTCGAGAGGCACAAAACTCGCGATGAAGGAGGTCAGTGCTGATTTTTCAGGCTGAAAAATCTCACCAATGTTGTTGGGGGGGGAGGGGCTGTTGTCTTGAATTCAGGCTGAAACCAGCCTTTCTTGAGCTTTGGAAATTTACGAGAATTAAGTGATAGGGGCCCGGGGATTTTGTGCTCAAATAAACAAGCACCCACATACATTAGCACACTTTCTAATCGTTCATAGCCATCCATAAACATTCTTAATCGGAGCAAAACTGATCACTATCCTTACACATATTTCAGTTCACCTCATTTCAGTAACTTTACCGCATGGACTTGTAAAAGTTATCTGTCGGAGATGCCTTTGGTGGTAGGGACTTTTTGAAAAATGATTTAGAAATTGCACATACACATACACACTGACAACTAACCGGGAAGCCATTGAAGCCAAAATCTTCTTCAGCTTCTTATCTTGTTCTCAAAGCTTTTCCAGACGATTAAGTTCATTATCCACCCCCGAAATGTTCATTAATTTACGTCTCCCACAATCTCTTCATGATTCCGATCCGCAGCCTTGGATGACAGTCAAAGAAAGAGCCTTTGTTTCCCTTTCATAACAGAGGGCGACATTTGGCGATTAAACAACTCTCACCTTTATGTGACCTATAAATAACGTCTGCAACCGCCTGTTAAGAGAAGGTTCCATTATCTTTTAAGATTTTTTCCTCTTCGGGAGAGTGGAACGAAGGTAATCTGATGGTCTTGCGGCGTTAATTAAACGTCATTGTATTATTATTTTTACACATATTTTAGAAAATATGGTGAAAGAGAGTGAGTATTGAGTGTTTGGTGTGTTCATCGTAGTAATTATAGGCACCTAATTTACCTATTTATAAAAAAAGATCAGTCGGGGAAAGCATTTCTTTAGTCAAAATCCAAGCGTGAATACCGAAAGAAACCCATGTCCTTTGAAAACTATAATTTCTTCTCTATATTATTTTGAGAAAAAGTTTTAAATAGCATATAATCAGTGTAGAGTAGAGTGACCCTTATTTGATGGTGATTTTGATTTTTTGATATTTTACCAGGGACGGGCAGTTAAAATGTTCCATTTGCTCCAAAAACAATGCATGCAAAGTTATTTCTTTAAATATTAATATTTAGCAGTAGCTCAACGAGATTGAAGTTTTTTATCTTTTGTAAGAGAATGGACATTTTCTTTATACCGTCATAGGTGATTTAGAAAACTGTTTGACAAAAACAATTTAAAAGTCACCTTATTTGATGCAATAAACATAGGTTGTAAACACATTTCATTTCGCAGCACTGATTCTAGGTCCCCTTCTTCTCGAGTATTATCCTCTCAAGGGGGGAGGGTCTCATGGGTGCCCATCTTCCACTCAGTGTAGCCTAGTTTGAAATCACTGTGGACCTGCGGTCGTCAGGGTAATTCCCCTGGTGTTTTTCCACTTCTTAGAAGAGGAACTGCCTCTACTCTTCGTTCTTTCTGAGGGCCAGGTTGAAGTCCTTCATCGGGGCGATGTTCCGCTCAGCAAAGTCGTTATTATTATATTAGGTGTTTGACCACCGTAGACTTAGCGAACTCTTTCACAGTGTGCAGTTCCTTGACGCAGGAGGCGGCGAGCGAGTATCCCTGATTGTCGGGCCACTCCGTTAGGTTAAGTGCCAGGAAACCTGGATCCAACTCAAGGATCTCGTAGAAAGATGGCGTGGCAGACGTCACAAAACTTGCAACAGTTTTCTCGGCAAGTGCAGTAGATGTTAGCTCGACCGTTGCTCATCGAGGAGGATCGTCAGGGCCCTTTACCTCCTGCAAAGCATTCAACATCTCACTCTTCATCTCAATAGCCAGGTGGTCATCAAAAAACGCAAGAACAACCGGGCTCTCACTCAAGTACTAGAGATGGCACCCAAAGACTGTAGCTGTCGTCTTGGCCACTGCCTTTTCGTGGTAGGACACCAGCATCTTAAGCATTTGTAGGTCTTGTACCGGGGCTGCAGCTGAAGATGTAGCGTGGAACCAAGACAGAATGTACGTCGAGATGCTGCAAGTGAAGAATCGTTGAACTCCAGATTTTTCGTTTGCAGTGATGTAGAATTGCTTGGAATCTTGGAACAGGTAGATCTTGATGGCGTAGATCATTTTTGCCGTCCAGTGGGCACGGTGAAGGGCACCAGGACGCAATATCCTGATCCCATTCTTTGGCTGTCCACCCAATAGGATTATAGACAGCTCTAGTAGCTACTTGTAGTCATCACGTGACGTGTGTTTATCCAGTAGTCGGTTGAACTCAATCATTAGGGCTTTCTCTGTGAATGGCTGAGCCAGAGATTTGTCCAAGTCCTTCCAATTAGTCTAAAATCGATTGAAGAGATGTGGTGACGACAAGTGAGGTGAAGAACTCTTCGATTGAGCCGTTCCTCGATTATGGTACATGCTCCTGATGAAATCCCTGTGTTTGAAGCTGTGGTGTCAACGGATAGGGCAAAAATGCGATCCTTTGCTCCCCTGTCTTCGATAGCAGTCATCACGGTATCGGCCATTGCTTGGTCAGTGTGACTAGGAAGGACTGGGACTCCTAATAGCTTTGCAATGCCATGTCCTGACACCACCACCTGCCGCTCTCTGCACCATTTTACCATCCCAGTGCACAACCGGCGGCACCAAAGGCCTGAATGAGTTTTTAATTTCTTGGGCGGTTTCTGCACGAAACTTCATTCGGTCTCGCGGTTTAACACCAGATTTTGTGGATCATAACCAAGGCTTTTTGCAGCTACTGCAAGTATATGAACTCTTGCATGATCGGATATCTTGGCCCTATCCATCGCGCCTGAGAGTTGTGGATTCATGATTTTCTTCGAGTTCATGGTGCGCTTTATTGGGGGTATGATGACTAAAGATGGCCCGGCAACACAGCCGTCAGCATCCTTTCCTGCACCACCACACTGAAACGGGTAATGAGTGAGACTGGAACTGCTGTACCTTGATGTAGAGCTGGATGCGAGTTCAGTGATTTCTTCCAGTTTACGCTTTTCAGCTTGATAACTCTTCATACGCTGTTCTTTTTTCTCTTCATCCCTCTGCTGTTGTTCTTCTCGACGTGCAAGAGACATGTCCAGTGTTGTTGACATTGTGCCCCGGCGCACCTCATCCCTCTGGGCTCGTAGAAACTCCCTGTCCTCGACGATTGTAATCGTTGATATCGCATTTTCATGTGCGATGTCTAAGAGACGATAAAGGGAAAGAAGGAAATCATTCTCGTCTTCTGTTGTTTTTCTGTTTGCCTTCTTTTGTTCTTCTTTAGACTTTTTCAGTTATCATGTAGTCGTGTAACTTTTTCTCTTGCTCGCTGCACTTTCTGCATTAAAATACTTGCGCGATCCCAGAAGGTACTCACTAGTTGACCGTTTCCGACGCTGCTTCCTTTGTCGTCATCTTCTGGTTAAGACGGAGGTAGAGATAGTATTGAAGCACCTGTTTGAGTGATGGTAGCCTGCTCCCGATGATGGTAGACTCGACTAAATAAAGTAGGTAGACACTTGTCATAGCTCTGGTTACAGACGCCATGGTACCTGCAACAAATATAAAAAAGGAAAGAAAATGGCCCTTATTGTCTAGGCTGCACTGTACAACTGCTTGTAGTAGAGACGGAAACAACTCTGCGTCTCTCCCTCACAGCATTGCCCAAGCAACTAAACACCACGGCATAGCGGAAGCGGTAGTTAGTCAGTGTTGGGCATTTGCCATATTCTGCCAGATGTTTATGGCACTAATGAAACCTTGTTAATGCTGCGCCTTATTTTAATTTTATTTATTTAGTTTTTGTGCATAAATTGGTATTTCTATTGTGTTGATTAGTCTTCTACTTAAGATACCAGCCAAAATTTAATGTATTAGCAATAATTATAAACCAAGAACCATAGAAACATAATTGTGAAAAATGTCAAACTTTAAGCTCATTGAGCGACCTCTAAATATAAATATTTTTCAAAAATATTTTACACTGCGTTTTTTGAGCAAATGGAACATTCTGACTGCCCATCCCAGTTGAAAATCAAAAGTCGTCAAATAAGGATCACCCTAGTTTAGGAGGATCTCTGCTCGGTAGCATCTATCTCCATCCATCCTCCGCGTACCTAATACCATATTTCAGCCAAACAAAAAATAGTAGGCCAAATTGAGTTAAACGGCTGCAAACATGGCTGGTCAATAAGAGCTGCAAAGAGGAAACAATACATTTAATTTATTCCTTTAGTGTAAATAAAGAGCAAAAATCATATTTAACTTTTGTAATATAGAGGTTAGGCTCACTGTTTACGAGATATTCAAAGGTCAACTTATGATGTTACTACCACGTCTTAATTCATTCTAAGTTAGAATTCAGAAACGAAAGGCCTCTACTTTCAAGAGGTTCTTTACTAAAGTAGAAGTTTGAACCGACAGAATTAAAATAATAATGTTTTGGGGGATTATAATTAATTTAAAGTAATTTTTTAATTTTCATATTCAAACAATGATTTTTTTTTTTAGTTTATATCTGTTTAACTGAAGCATTTATTCTCGAAAAGAGAATATAAAGCCAGCAATATTTAAATAAAGCTCTCCTTAATTTGTAGAGTAGCAATTTTGTAGGAGTTAGGGTTAGTAGTTTATTATAAAATAATTATTATTGCGAACAGATTTTTAGTCGCGGGCGACTAAAAATCGGTCGGTCGGTCCCTGTTTTTTTATTTTTTTTTGTTTTGGAAATAACATTGTAACTTTTCGGCCGATTCTAACGAAATTTGAAAGCTTTATGTTGTTTTACATTTTCGTTCTAATGATATAATTTCCATTGTCTTTCCAAAGTTAGTCCGGCCATTAAAAGTCTTGAAGATCGTAAGGAAATAAATCAGAATAAGAGAGAGCACACGAATAGATATATCTAAACACCAGGCAATGGCTTCGCCACAACCCCCTCCCCCCTTACGGGGGAAGCTTGCACTTCGCTACAAAGATTAAAATTTAAACCTAAAGAAAAGCAGCCATGGTTAAATATTTATAATTTTTCTGAACTTTGGCAATTATAATCACTAACTCTATAATTTAAGAAGGGGATTTTTTGCGTATTTGAATAATAATTTTATCTTAGTTTGTTCCTTCTTAAAATTATTATAATTGGCGAAGTTCATAAAATGTATAAGAATTTAGCCATTGCTGCTTTTTTTTAGATTTTAAATTTTAATCTTAGTAGCGAAGCCATTGTCTGGTCATTTTAAAAGGGAACTCTAAGATAAATTTCCCCATTTTCAAAACATCACGTTGCAAAAATATAGTTATAGAAGAAGATATATAAAAATAAATTTTCTGAACTTCACCATTTGTAATTCTTTGGGTTTTAAAAAAATTCACAAAATTTCGATAATTATATTTCTTTCTGAACTTCACCATTTTGTTTATTGATATTAAAAAATAATTATTAGAGATAACTTGATTAAAAAAAATAAGTCATAACCAAACTAAGATGCAATTATTATTCAAATACTAAAAAAAATCGCCTTCTTAGATTATAGAGTTAGTGATCAGAATTTTTTAGAGAAGTTATCAGATATTTATAAATTAAGTTAATGGGAAATGGGAAGCAGCAGAGGTTATTCAAATTATAAAAATGCAGGAATTTTAACTATTAGGGAATAGGAACTATGTTTTTGTTTTTAATATAAAACTGAGATTAATTAGTTTCGGTTGTCTTCGTTGTTAAAAAGGGAAATAATATAAATATTTGAAAAATATTGGTTGTTTTTTGTGGGGTGTGGATTTGCCTTATAAAATTCGAGGTGTATTTGCGATCGACAAAGCGTACATTTCATAGCCGTATTTGCGCACATTTAGGCATCAGCAACAGAACTGGAGCCCCACGCACTACTCCTGAATTCTCCCCTATCCGAATACACTACGAAAACAGACATCAACACCATAAACCAAACTTAAATCATTTTTCAATTAAAGACACAGCAAACAACGAAAACCAACTACGTACACTGGAATCTCTTTATATTAGATTTACAAACCACACTTTAAACTCCCGACACAAGCTCATTTCCACTTTTACTACAACTATAATCACTCACGAATTAAACACGGCAAATCCACTCCCCCCCCAAAAAAAAACAACATAATTTATAACCAAACCTAACGTAAATAATTTTTCCATTAAAGATACAGCAAACACCGAAAACCAACTACGAACACTGAAATCTCTTTATATTAGATTTACAAACCACACTTTAAACTCCCGACACAAGCTCATTTCCACTTTTACTACAACTATTATCACTCACGAATTAAACACGGCAAATCCACTTCCCCGCCAAAAAACAAAACATAAGTCATAACCAAACCAAGATGAAATTATTATTCGAATACTCAAAAAAATCCTATTTTTAATTTGAAATATCTGATAACTTCTCTAAAACATATTTATATTTATATATATTTACTAGGCAATGGCTTCGCCAGTCCCCCCCTACGGTGGGAGCTTGCGCTTCGCTACTAAGTTTAAAATTTAAAATCTAAAAAATGCAGCCATCGTTAAATTTATATAATTTTTTATAAAATGACTTGATACTGATGATACATTGGGGGTTATGTCCAAATGAAAAGTCATGGAATTATGGCAAGCAAGTTTACATTCCAGTGTTTCTTCTTCCAGCTTTTTGCCATGCAGCTCAAAGGGGTGACCTAGCCTTTGCCATGTAATCAGAGTGTGGAAGAGCTTGAAGCCATCATGTTCGAGCTCGTTTTCACCAGTTTCACATGTCCAAGAGCTCAGATAAAGACAATCTCGAAGTCTCATCGACCAGCATGCCCTCAGGCGTCACGGATACTGGAGGCCAATGTGATGTTTAGATTTCAATGCCTCAAATACACTTAGCGAACTGTGAGAGTCACAATGAATCACAATGCCGTCTACGGCCCGGTAACGCCAAGTATTTTCGCGGAACGAGCGGTATATCGAAACTAGGTTGACCACGAAGACAAATGTAGCGCCCAGAAAAGCCCAGTCGGCTTCAAACAGAGGGAGGTAGCATGGAAACCAACTTCCCTTTTCGGACTTGGATCCGTCTGTGTACATCGGCACACCTCCGGCGTGACACTATGTAGACTCCAAGAAATAGGAACTCAATATTATTTGTATGAAATAATGTTCATCCTACTACACAAATTACACCGTCCTAGACGTTAAATATAAGCCAGGTATATATAGCGTTAAGATGGAAGGAGGGACTAAACTTTTTAACTTTGTATTTACAACCATATATTGATTGGCTAAATATGTGCAGGGTAAAAATTTATTGATATTTACACTCTAAATCCTAATATATTTATATAAACTTTCTCCGTTTAGAATTTTCGCACAACAATTATTAGAACAATATCCAAATATTGAAATTGTTCACCCAATAATCTGATAATCTATGACTAGAAACCGTTAAAGCGTTTAGATTTGGAAAGGTGAATTGCTTAAAGAAATAAGGGAATAAATAGAACTGACCATTAGTAATTAAATAACTTGTCATAACGAATGAGTAAACAAAGGAGTGGCAAAATAATAAACAATAAAATGGAAACCTTCCGATTTCTTCCTTTGGCGTCCCGTCGTAAGACGTAAAAAGAGACGGTTTGTACATCCTAAGGAAAATAAGGATACTTAGACAAATATTACACAAATTTGCGATACTGTGGGGGAGGGGGACGATTAGGCATATTATAAATTTATAAGTACAAATTAGATTTCAGGGCCTATATCTTGACCCCGAATGGTCGCTATAATTAACTTCCGGATGTGGCTGGATCTGCAGAGATATCTGCTAATGGACTTGAACACCTTGTAGTAGATCCATCTACAGGGGAATCTAATTTAAATCCTCCGGCTTGATTATCGGCAAATGGACTTGAAGACGGTCTTGCAGTAGTAGCATCCTCAAGTGGATGGGTAATCTCCAAATAAAAAATCTTGCTGATGCTACGAATAAATAATCCACCCCGTCTTCGTCTTCATCGTCACAGAGCTCGATTCCATATCTCGCTCGTGATGGAGATCCACTATAAGACTCAGCTTCCACAGTAGACGAGGCGAAGCGTCTTTGACCAGAACCACTGCGCCGCCTTAAGGATTCAATCCCTGGGCCACCAGGGCTAGATATCTATTGAAGACGTAGCCGTTCAATCTGCTTATGCCTCCTATTAATGTTGAACTGTTAGTCGAATTCATGATCTTCGCCTTCCAAAGTCTCCTGTAGAAGGACATGCATAAACCTTATGATGATCACCAACCAGTGCGCACTGTTTTGCGGGAATGGAGCTATTTTATTATAAGCTTAGTTAATTTTCCACATATTACCTTTGTAGGATATATTGTCCTCAGTACCATAAAATATGGAGATTTCTTTTGTACTTGATGATTTATGAGTTTTCTCATTGCCTGATTGAGCGAACCACTTGTTATAAAAATTGAATCCCTTTTTTCCAAAGTCTCTCGGAAGAGATTCCACTGCGAATACCGATTCATTTTTGAGACACCTGTTCATTTAATCTTGTATTAGGATGGCAATTCCTGCAAATATAAAGTTCTAATAAAAAATCTCCGCATCGGTATTGAAACCAAGAGCTTTGAGGCTCTTCAAATTTCGAAAAAGGTGGATTTAGAATTAGAATTTCATCCCATAAGTAATACGAGAGTTTTTTAAGGTTTATCATTATTTTATGGATAGAAATAATCGAAAGAGTTTTATTTTCATACCAGCCTATTCTACGAAACTCAAGCCTTAGTACTTTTATGTCTTATCCTAACCCAAGGCTTACATTCCGATATACCTATGACGTCTTTTTCTGAGGTAATAATTTTTTACTATTATTGTTAATTTAATGTTATTTATCGTTAAATGATGAATATTATGTAAGTATAAAAAAACAAATTCACAGCGTTATGCTTTGAGAGTTTAGAAAAGGCAAAGGCCGAAAGTTTATTTCAAGAATAGAGTCAAGAATCAATTACTGTGAGCCAGTGCTAAAGATGATTTCAAAATTTTCGCTCTGGAAACAGTGTCAAAGATGAACCCCATTTAGGACGAATAGAGGAATTTGATCAAGATCTTTTAAAAATAACATTGGAAGAAAATAGGATTGTAACTGTTAAAATATTGGCTGAAAAATCCTTTCATTCATTCCACTGCATCATTTAAAGGAGATAGGCAAGGTTTCAAGATTCAGGTAATGGATTCTTCCCGACCTGTCAGAGGTACACTTGCAACAAACAATCAACATTTGTTCTTCTCTACCTTCTATACTAAAAATTGAACCATTTTTAGTTGCTTGTTAAAGAAGAGGAAATTAATATAAAACTTTGTAAAGAGTGGATTACTTTTGGGGAAAACTAATACCTGGGCCGAAACAAATATCTCATCCATAGAAGATTTTTTTGTGCTTTAGTGTGATATGAATGGCAAAATCCATTTTGAATTTCTTAACCTCAACCCGAATCAGACTAACACTAAAGAGGTTTACTCTGATCAAATAGACCATTTGCATGCAGCTCTTCAAGAGAAAAGGCCTGAATTAATCAATAGAAGAAGGGTGCTTTTTCATTAGGAGGACGCGCACCCTTATATCGCAAAAGATACGATAGAAAAGCTTAGAAATTTTAATTGAAACCTAATGAGTCCTCCTCCATATTCAGCCGATTTATTTCCAATAGATTACTATCCTTTTGGGAGTTTACTAAATCAGCTGAAAATAATGAAGATGTCACCGACAGGAGAGATCGAAACAATCTGAATGAACTTTATAAAATGAAAGTCAAACGATTTTTACAAACATTGGTATTGAAAGTCACTAGAAAGATGTAGAAACTGGTGGAGATTATATTACTTATTAACTTAATAGACAAAAACTTATTTAAATGTAAATAACTTTAAATAGTTGTTTGATTTCATCCATAAAATAAGTTACACCAAAAATAAATGCTGCATTACTTATGAAATGACCGTATATAAATTTGTTCTTCTAAGTCCCCAATTGAATAGATACGGGTTTGAACAATCACCATTTATCACCGTTAAAACATTGGGGCAATTTGTAAACTTTGTTATATTTATCTCCTGAAATTTTGAACCCATCAACTGGGAGCAAAGCGTCACAGTTTAATTTTCCCATAAGGTAAACAATTGTTCGAGAATTAAATATACCCAAACCATGAATGGTGTTATAGATAGATCATAAAAGAATTCCACTGCAGAATATATCCCAAAAATATGCGAGGTTAATTTTGGGTACTTAATTTTGTTCGACTAACTACGAACCTTTTGGGGTTCAGACTCGTTTATTTCTTTAAGATTAGCGCTTGTTTTGTTCCCGACCACGTTTGGTGCCATGACATTCTGAAGGTCTTCTGGTTCTTTTTTACCTTTTTTGTTAAATCTTCTTTAGTACCTTCGCACACATTTTCTATTGGGTTCAAGTCAGGGAACTGAATCGTCCATGGAAGTCGTTTGATGCCTTTTTGGTCCTCCCATTATTATGTCCTTTTTACCTGAAGCGAATTGCCAGGTCATTGCGTCGCTTAATTCAAAAGGAGTAAAGTTCAATTGTACCCATTTAGAGCCATGAAATGACTCATATGACCATGGAAAATATGGTTATTCACCCTGGAGATTTCAAATCTGCCATGTAATATGGCGCTGAGTGGCGCCATCTAGTGGCAGAAGCATCATTTAGCCATTTAAACCATAGAAAACCATCAATGTATTAACCATTTATCATCTACCTCCGATAAACAACTTTCTTTTCAAGGTGACCATTTGAAAACACTTGAAGAAGTCCCCACGCCATAACAGACAAGCAACCATGCTTCACCCTTGGTTGTAACTTTTCAATGGCAAACTCCTGGTGGAAGAGGGAGTTGGGCGGTAATCTCCAAACAAGTACACGTCCACTGTTTGAAAATGAACAAACCTAGATGCGTTCGAAATAAATGTGTTGTGTTAAAATACCAAATCTTTCTTGCCCAAAATTTCTTCTACTTAGTCCTTCCTCTTCTCAATAAGTGTTTAAAGAATCCTCTTCTTCAGTGACGTACCACCAAACTATCCGAGAGGGCAAGTAATTTTCTGCTCTTCCTCGTATGATTTGGAATCTTTTTGCCCTTTTATCCTCGGGTTGTTCTCAAATGCTCATCACGACCAGGTCATGACTCTGGTGATGTTTTACCCTGTAATTTAAATTTAGCTATAATTCTGTTAATAGGGAAAAGGGGTATTCCAAGATCACTAGCAAAGGACGTAATCAACAATACGTCCTTTTGAAAATCTGAAATTTCCTTGGAATTTATAGGGTAAACTGCACTGCACGCAGTGATAGGTTGCGGTTAGTATAGAAATGAATAGTCATCTTCACACTGTATCAAGCACCTGGGTGACGCTCGTCATCTATGTCCTGCCCGAGGCAGTACAAAGATGGCTACTGATTTCCTATTCTAACTGCATTCTTCCTATGCGCATTTAATGTTTACAATATTTAACTCTGAAAAATGAGAAACAAATACTATTCATATCACAGCCATGCGTTTGAAAAAGATTTTTGCTGTTAATGTTTTTTTCAACTGATTCTTATTTATTTAAATGCGCTAAATCCAAACCTCGGATTGTTTTTTTTTTAATCAGGCCAAGTTTTTTTGCAACAACCATTTTTGAAATATTAATATATATGATATTTAAAGGTAATTTTTAAAGGTAAAATTTGAATAAAACTGTGAAGTAGAACACCTTTAGTGATACCATTGCAATAATTTGTGATAATTTACAATGAAAATGAGAAAAATAAAAAAAGAAGCATTATTTAGAAAAGAGATGATTTTCGAGATTTTATTTTGTTTTCCTACTTGTGAATCCCTTTTTATCACCAACAATAGTCTGCTAGGATAGTAATTTTGCATCTTCCCTGGTATCTTTCCTCCATGCACTTAATATCTTAATGGAACCTTTGCCGTCGTTCTTCACTGTAATCTCCACAATTTTCTGGAAAGTAGTCAAGATGGCTTCATACTCTGGACTTCTAAGATTCTCAAGAAAATGAAGAGAAGGTGCTTTGAAAGATTGCCAAGCATTTTTCCTTACCTTCTGGGAAACCAGCGTCTTTTATTAGCATCCTCATTTGAGGACCATCAAAAATACCTGCGGTTTATATTCAAGCCCTAACTGTTCGAATTCTTTTGGCCCTAAAGTAAATGATTGGCTTTCTTTCTTAAATGCCTTTACACTACATCTCATAAATCCCAATTTTAATGTAAAGGGGTGGAAGTAAAATTTTAATCGGATTGACTATGGGTTAATATATCACATTATGAGAACAAGGATTAAAAGACTGTCGAGATGGCCATTCTTGGCGCTCATAGTGCTGCTCGTCGGCTCTCCTATGTATCTCATAAACAGAGGAAGCAGAGGTATTTTGTATAGCCACCTTGCATTCCTAGTAATAAAGAAACAACCTAAAATTAAAAACTATTCTGAAATCGGAAGAAATGTAACAAATTTAATGTAAATGTAAATTTTTTATCCATGAGAGATGGCCTTTTTGTCTTAAAAATGTAACTTATTTGAAAGGGAGATTAATTTAACTAAGCTGTGTTTATAGATAAAGTAAATATAATGTACTGAAAAATCATCCTTTTGAATAAAATGGCATATATGTGTATTTCTTACCTTTAGATCTTCACAAATATTCCATTCATGAAGATTGAAATTCAGACCATCCAGTAAAGGCTTCATGGTTTCATAATTCTCAATTAATTGAACACTTTCGAAACTCTTCATCTCTTCTGCGGTACCAGTAATTGGTTGTTTCTAGAGCTAGTAAACTATTTTCACCAAGTCTTGACAAACCAAGTAACTCGGCTGACTCTTTTGATAGACCCAAGTCTCTGGTCAAGTCGTTCATTTGGGCTTGATTTACAAGATAAGTTGATTTAATTCTACACTTGAAGGCATGAATGATGAAGAAGTGTCCATTTCTCCATAGTCCTCATCACTCTCTTTAAAAATATTCAGATAAACTGGTGATGCTGTATGGGTACCTCTCGGCCGTGAGCAACTGGTAGTCTGGCAGAAGGAAGATCAGGATAAACATCATATTGCTTGTTTTTCTTGTTCAGTCATTAAATTAAATGGCTTAAGGTCAAGAACCAGATGGAAAGTTCCTCCAATGACCTGCGACGCTTTGTGATAAGATGATAAATGGTTATTACATTGATGGTTTCCATGGTTCAAATTACTTACAAGGGCCTTTAAATGGCTAAATGAGGCTTCTGTTACTAGATGGCGACACCCAGCGCCAAATCCGATATATTTAAAATCTTCAGGGTGAATAACCATATGGCCCATGGTCATATGGGTCATTTCATGGTTCTAAATGGGTACAATTGAATGTTACTCTTTTTGAAAAAAGCGACGCCTTGACCTGGCGCTTCGCCGCCAGGCAAATATAACAATCTGTCAGGTGATCTTTGGCTTCTCGCCACTGCATCAGTATACCAAACTGTAGGAAATTGATTCTTCCTCTATTCCATCTTTTTAGATTTTCAATACACGTTTTGCAACAGAAATAAAGAGCAAATTATTTATCTTGATCCCCTAATTTCATCCCAAAGTATGTGTGATAACTTGCTTTCACAAATGACGTTATTTTCGATTAATTTCCATACAATGTTACTTGCACGGAGATAAAATAATACCTATTGGGGTCATTTTTGCATTTTATATTCATGTTTAAAATCTTCTGAAATAAATAGAAAAACATTTAAACATTTATAATTCCAAAATAAATTGACAGTACGAAAAGTATTTAAAAGAAAATCATTTTATAATAGACAAGTATAGATTTTTACTGAGCTAATTGAAACTATATAGACTAAATTAGATGAAAACCATCATTGTTATGGAAAAATATATTTTTTTATTGGTCTTTGATATTCAACTTATATATTTTTAACACTTTTTAAATTTATCTTAAATATATATTTTTTATTACTTCTAGGGTAGGATTTGGTCAAAAACAAATTTCTAAAATTCACACACAGTATCACAATTTCCCCATTAATTACCAATCACAATGGTTAACTCAATGCTAATGAGTTAAATACTTCTTTGTTTCTCATAGAGATCTGGCGCGCTCTTTATATAAACATATTCATGACGCTTCACTATATCCAGAATGTTCAAGAATTGCCAAATATGATGCATTAAGATGATGCAATACATCAGGATTGTTAATGCTATTGAAATAAGATCAAATGATAGTAAGCATTTGTAATTATATGATCTAGCGGTATGACATTTCCCTAATTCTAATGAATATATCTCGGAAAATAGCACAAAAACAACTAAAATTTCTTGTTTTTTAGAGAAAAAAAGGCCATAGCAAATAACTCTGACCTAATTAACAAAAATTAATGTCATATTAGAATTCAGCGCATTAAAATACATAAGAATCAGTTGAAGAAACCTTGACAGCAAAAATGTCTCAGATCAGTGTAATAATGGCCAAAACTCGGAAGAAAACCATTTTATCATAACACTATGGGTGTCCATTTATTTCTTGCATGCCT
Organism: Ceratothoa steindachneri; assembly: GCA_963969495.1. NCBI lineage: Eukaryota > Metazoa > Arthropoda > Malacostraca > Isopoda > Cymothoidae > Ceratothoa > Ceratothoa steindachneri. The sequence goes on from OZ018328.1 coordinate 110,169,672, forward strand.
CTGTCTGTATATTTTCCTTCTAATTCCCATTTTAAAATTATTTAAAATAATTTAATCCAAATTAAAACTTCATCAAAATAAAAATTTAATTCCTCTATTTGGTAATATTAATTGTCCAAATCTAGAGTTTTGTCATCAAGCAAGAAATACATCTATTTAACAAGGTGGGTACTAAAAGCTCTACGTCCACCTCGGATTTTAACCAAACTCGCCTTAGCTTTAGACGGAGACTGTCTAAGTTAAGCGTGCCAAAGAGTGTCGGGTTGAGACTCGCACCTCTTTCCTCTTTCTTCATTTTACATCAAGCCCTGTCTTCCTGATGGTTAATCAGCTCTTCAGTATCGTCAAGTAGTTCCTTGAATATTACTGTGGCCGGGATCGGTCGCATTAACCATCAGCCTTTCGTCCGAAAAAAAGGGAATTTCGCATCTACCGAGAAACGAAACTAATCTCTGAGACTGATAGACCGCGTGTCTGCCAGATGCCTACGTTCCGGCATTCGAGCGGATAACCAGGGACTTTTTAAAGCGGTGCCACAACACACCTGGCTTAGCCAGGAGCGGCACGTGGATCTTTTCCAGATTGCCACAACAGAGTTTCCATGTGGCTATGATGTGGTAGCATTTTGCTGCGATATTACCGTCATATTTATATTATTGTTGTTTTGGGCATTAGTGGTAATTGGATTATTCCTTAGTATCGTCCAGTAGTTCCCTGAATATTAGTTTAATCTTTAACACAAATAAACTCACACGCGCCAAAGCGGTGTTTGTGAGCTTTTCTGCACAGTCAACGGCTTCTAGGTTTTACAATAAATAACTTCCATCCAGAATGCTTAATTTTGAATAGTATTATATTATTTGACATCGGGAATAATTCATTATCTTTTCATTCTTATTTTTTAATCTTCCGCACAAAAGATCGTATCTTCACCAAGTTAGATGCACTATCTTTTGAGTATGAGTAAATTAGCTTCCATTTATGATCCTCATAACGCTCACCAGATTCTCGTTTCGAGAATTCAGCCATGCTAATTTCCATCAGATTCAAATCCTTTAGGTATCTTATTACAGATATTAAACCGCAGGAATCAATTTTAGACAACGACCCTCGGCCTATATTGCGGTCATTATCTAGGATGGAGCTTGGGGGGGATCATTACCTATCGAGGAATGATCTATTTGGGGGTTCGTTACTTAGGATTGAATTGTTAAATAATTGATCATAAGATTAAGGCAAAAATATAAAGTGAAGATGCTACCTAGGATTGAATTTGGATAAGATAATATTGTTTGGGTCAGGTTAGGTTAAATTCAAATAACCTAACTTATGTTAATCTAACCTAGGCTATGTGTCAGGATCGATTCGGTTTGAGTAGATTTGAACTTTTTCCCCATCATATTTCTCTCTTTTTTTATCCCTTGGATTAATATTTTACTTTCTAGTTAGTTTAATTGTGTTTGTTTAATTTGTTTGTGTAATGTTTAGTTCTTTAATAATAGTTATTTTACCGCTTAATTTTTTAAATATACCAATACGTTTCTTGGGGGTCATCAACTATTATTGATATTTTGGAGGGAGTCATCTTCTAAGATTGAAATTTCTTAGGGTCATTAATTAGAAATGTTGTTCTCGTGGGTCATTATCTCGGATTGATACAACCCCAAAATGAATAGAGAGAGAGAGGTATTTGAGCTTATGTCTACTTAAACCGGTTAAGTGAAGGAAAAATGAGTTTTCTCTTAATAGCTTCAAGAGCCTCCTATCCACCTTTCCAACCGATCCGAGCGCTCGTCTCCGCCAAGCTTTCTCGCTCATCAGGTCAGTCCTGAAATAGCGCCTAATGGCCTCATGATTACAAACTAACCTCTTTCTCTGCGTTTCCTCATTTGGGGAACATGAAAGCCACGTTATAATTAATCTCCTTCAATTTTAAGAGGGGAACGGAGGGGAAAATTAGTTGGTGGATGTCTAATCGGAGTACTTAATTTGATTTTTTTGCAAACGTACCTTGTTCGTCTTTCCCCTACTCTATCATATGGCGTTTTGAGGATTAATTACAACCGAACCCCATCCGCGCACGCATCCTTTCGTTGTAGAGTTGATGATATATTGAGTGGTTTACGGGGAGACTAGTAAGAGCTATTTCCTTTGTAAATAGCGGAAAGAGTTATGGTTATACGCTAGTTCATAAAATGAAAAATTAATGATTCCTTCCATATTTCACCAAAGTGAAACCATACACCTTTCGGGGTGCTCAATTCCTTTTGTATGTGATTATTATTTCCTTCTTGTCTACCAGACCTCTTTTTGATCGAGTATAGAAGCATATTTTATCAGAGATCACAAATCTCAAAAAATAATCCTTAATCTGTCTCACAACATGCGATGAACAGACTTCATCACGTCGCAGTTTCTGAGCCTCATTAAATCCATGTGGAACCCACTTTGACAATGATTTAACCTTCACTCTTGCCTTAAGAGAGGAAGGTGGATACTAGAAATAAAGTGTTCAGTAAGTGTTGCGTTTGTGGACCATAAACCTCGAGGCTCCACCTTATCTCTCGTATGCCATCTCCCGTCGTCAAACTCCTCGGACAATCCGGTCTAACCTCGCTCTCCTCCTGAACACTCCTCGTTATGTCCTCTGCTCGATGGGTGACTGTTCCTTCTCAGTTTGTGCTCCTAGACTCTGGAATGCTCTTCTTGCCGAAGTCCGATCCTCTCCCTCCGTTGCTACTTTTAAACATCTCCTGAAAACTCATCTCTTCAGAAGTGCCTTCTCTCCCCTGTAAACCTTCTCTACACTCGCTGCACAACCTGCGCTCTGGGAGGGTTAACAGCCATGAAGGGCGCATTATAAATACCTATTATTATTATTATAATGTAATCAATAATTCTTCTTCATTAATAACTGTTTTTGGCCTCTATTTAGGTTGGTATTAATGTTATCACTATATTAAAGAACATTATGTTCAAATTTGAATTCCTTGTTGAAGATTTTCCCTAATTTTGTGAGTAGATAACATTGCAATTAGTTAAAAGAGGCAAAAGATTTTAAAACAGTCAATCGTATTATATTTACATTGAATCTTCGAAAAGGGATGCCATTGCATTGACGCGGTTAGTATATAGCAAAAAGTAAAGAGCAACACCACGTCATGTCCCTGTGAGACGCTCCTCGCCAATGAAGGTTTGGTTTCTAAGAGCTTATTTACCATTCCTTTGTTTATTATTATTAGAGAAGTTTTTTAGACTCTAATCTTCCTTGTAAAGGACGAGGAGCGTCTCTCAGGGGGCTCGACAGTGTAGTTCGTTACTTTTTGTTATATATGAACCGTACCAATCGTTAATCATTTCTTCAATGGCATTAATAAATCATCCATTTTAGCGTTTTCCTGCAACATACTAAAAATATTCATATTCTGTGAAACGACCTAATATTTAGCTTTTCTAGTTAGTTCAAAAAAAGGTAGATACTTCCAGAATTGCGGAAGTTTTTTGTACTTTATTCTAAAAAAAATAACTATGGTGACTTAATTTTTGACTTTTCAGACTGAAACCCTTCTTTGATTCTTGTCTTTATTGATTAATCGTCAATGTTTTCAAAAGAGACTTGCACAAAGGCTTAAAAAATTGAATGAGCTCCACTCATGGGAAACCTATTCAGGATCTTGGTGATAAACTGCTTTGGGAACTGGTACTCAAAGTGATACCAAGAACCATAGCATACAAAGTTACCAACAATAATTAGGAATGAGACCATCCCCTTCCCATGCAGTGACCTACGGATTCGAGCAACTAATAATGGAATTAATAAAGGTTCAAACCAATAATGGCACCACACCGGAAGGGTTTGAAAAGAGATTCATAAATTGTTTGGGGAGAGAATTTGAAGCATCTCTCTCAAAGAATTATTTCGATGAGACTAAACAATACCGAGGTGATCAATAATACTAATAATAATAAATTTAGTCCCGTGAAACTATATCTCATTATGTCGGTCGGTGGGCAAGTGGTCCGTCGGTCCTCGCTTTGCTTTTTTTGTTTTGGTAATAACATTGTAACTATTTGGCGAAATTTGAAATGCTTATGTTGTTCTACATTCTCTTTCGAATGATATAATTGCTAAGGTCCCCCCTAAGTTAGTCCGGGAATAATTGAAAGTTTTGAAAGTCGTAAGGTCATAAATCAGAATAAGTGAGAGCACGCGTTTTGGTTAGCATATCTTGTTAATAAAATAATGCAGCCATTTCTGACGGCACAGTTATAATAATAATCCAAGCAAAATATTTATCTTTGATTCAAATTAAGCTTTAATATCTTCTTATTTATTATCTTCATTTCTCCCTCAGCTTATCTCTAATATCTCAAAAATATTTCCAGGTCTTAGCATATGATCTCTATGGAGATTAACAGCCTGTGAAAAATAGGGACAACACCATTTGTAAATAGGCATCTATGTGGATTTAAGAAAAAGCTCTGGCAAAAGAGACATCGCTGATGGTTAAATGTTCAGTCTACCTAATTTATAAGTTAGGTAATGTAGTTTTGTATGCTTATTTTTATATCTAACTTAACATATACATCCAGAAACAAGCCTGTAGACGGCAAACTTTACTAGAAATAAGAGGATATGATTGCATACTTTGTTTACTCATGTTCAATTGGTCTTCCGATTTTTCTAATCTAATAGACCTGCATTCGCTCTTGTCTGTTCCCCCTCCAACGTGCCCCATTCTTCCTGAATGGCGACTACAAAAATAAAGGAAAAACGAAATACCAATAAGAAAATGTAATAAAAAAATACAATCGCTTCACCTACCACCATTTAAGATGGGGGGGGGGGTGATTACCAAATGGAGAAAATAATGTTTTTATGGTGTTTATGGAAGGTTGCGCTGTTAATTCTTTATAACGTTTTTGTGTTTTTAGTTGTTCCGACCGGGAAGCATTTATTTTTTTTCGTAACCAACGAGGAATTTCCTTTTATCGTGGAATGCGAAGCGTTGGACACAGGCAAGTAAAAGGGAAATATGGATAAATAAAGAGGAAGAAATAAGGAAAAAGTTAAAATAATAATAATGAATAATAATAAAAAAAGACTACTACTAATAAATAATAATACCGTCTTCCGGTGTCTGTCGTAAAAAGGCGACTGGAATGAGACTGGCAATGGGCGAGTGGTATGGTATCATTCACCACGTTTAGTCATGCCGATGGAGGCATTGATGCGCGCAACCCATCCTTGAGGCAAAGCGGTCGACGATGATTTTAATAATAATTATTTTTGTATGCCACTTTTCAAGGTCATGGACCTTCACTGAAAAGGAAAAAGCGAAAGAAAAAGTGAGGTTCAAGACACGCTTAAAGGTACTTAAGGAGGATGGGGGGGTATAATTAGGCAGATCATTCCACAGTATCGAAGCAAATAAAGAAAAAGCTCAGGCGCAAAGTTCGCGTGAGTTTGGGTGTTGTGGTAGGGTCAATAAGGCCAGGCACGAGAGGACAGTGGTATATAAGGACTTATATGAAAGCAGAGGAAACTTAAATGTGACTTTTCCTCGAATGGTGTTGAGCAAGTATAGTTCTCTAAGCAGGAGAGTTACACGAGATAAGAAAGGGGGGCTGCAAGGTTTAAAACTAGTGGGAGAAGTGAAAGAGTGGAAGCTTGTGCGTGATATAGTGAGAGATGTGCTGCAGTAGTCAAGGCGGGAGGTGACGAAGGAGTGAAATGGCGATCTAAATACTGTTGTAGATCGCGAATTTACTTAAATTGACAACATTAGTTTTGAGAGAGAACTGACCCTCAATAGGGACGCCCAGATTTTTAACTTTATCAGAAAAGGGCGTGGGAGGAACCCATGTTTAGTATGGCGCAATAGTTTTGCAGTGCGCTGCATCACCAGGAGTGCCTACCAGTATTACTTCAGTTTTTTCATGGTTGAGTTTCAGGAAGTTGTCCGAGGGCAATTGTGTGATATAAGGTTTCTAAAAGTTTCAGAAAATGAATTGATAGACTAAGAAAAGGCATAAAAATACCAACAGGAAGAAATTAAGTGCGAAACAGAAGTGAACCGAGAACCGATTCTTGCGGACTAGAACAAGGCCTGCTGACCAACAAGTCGCGTGCCCTCATTTATTCTGATTTATGTGCCTACGACCTTTAAAACTTTCAATAATTCCCGAAGTAACCTTGGGAGGACCTTGGCAATTATATCATTGGAAAGAGAATGTAAAACAACATGAGGTTTTAAAATTTAGTTAGAATTGGCCCAAGAGTTATGATGTTATTGTCAAAATAATAAAAGGCAAAACGGCGACCAACCGACGACCGACTGGCATAGTGAGATGTAGAGTCGCTGGCTATAAACTTGCACGCGTCTAAAAACGTTCAGATATCACCAGAACAAGTAGTGTCTGAATGAGCTCGGGGTCTTGTAAATGTGTTTGTTGCAGTTATCGATACTGAAGTGTCAAGTTTTCCCGTTGTGTTTAAACTACGTTTGTATATGAACAGCCATGGGAACATTCGCCAGACACCAGTTCAGGTAACGTTTCTTCATGAAATCTCCTATAAATCTGCTGTTCTATTTTGACAGGGCGCTGATACTACATGTATATTTGCATGCGCTCAAACTCTAGTATTGTGCATATTAATAAAAACATCTGAAAGAGTCTTTATCTGAAAATAGCTAATTTGTTAGGGCTCTGGGTGCTTAACAAATAAATAAATATAAATTTAAATTCTGAATTGAAAGTTTCTGCTATTGTTCTTTAAAAAAATCACGAACAAGGAGCTAAGTTTAATATTAAAAGTGTATTCATTCGAGGCCCCGAAATTTTTTAATAAAAATAAAAGAAAATCGCCATTCTCTGACGTCAATGACAAATGGCTCCTTGCTTATTTAAACAACTCATTTAAATAAACTTTCAGGAGGAGAAAATAGACCATCTTAAGAGTAGCATAAAGAGAATATCGACTAGAATAAGAGAATACAATGAGAGAAGGAGGAGTATAGGAAGTTAACTATAGAGAATAGAGTCATAAAGCGTCTTATTTCCTTAAAACCGAGTCCGATCTCAGTTTTAGGCCTCACTCCTTTGGCGCAACCGCCCCCATTCCTCCTCCGAAGAAAAAAAAAAATATAATCTCCTTGGAGGCGAGTTGGCCAGATTTAGTGAAATAAGGCGGAGGCTCAAACACATGCGACAGAAAATCAAGCTGCACCGATGTTTGCTGCCGAAACTAGTGTGTGAATATCACACAAAGAATTTAATAATGATATGGCAATGTCTGACTTTAGTAGCAATGAGACATGTGTAACCGTTGCTAGTCTAACACCGTCTGAGTGCATGGAGAATTCCAGTTTCTCTCAAGTCACCGCTTCCCACAGTCTTAACCACTCTTCACGTAACTCCTACTCCTCCCCTAGAAGTCGCTACTCCTCCCAGTAAACTATATCCACCCTCCAGTAACCCTCCTCCCTTCCTCCCGTCCACACCCTTCCCTCCACCATCCCCACCCAATCTTCCAATTCACTCTCCTCTGCACCTACTCCCTCACTGCCCACACGTCTGCTACTAAAGCCCACACCGCCCCCTTATCCACCCCCGGGTTTCACTACCCTACCAACACAAAACATCGCCATTCGTACTAAATAAACACGTGAAAATAGTTACCTTACACACACTAATCACACCTATACAAGCGGTGGAGACGCCTCAGTGCCAGAACGTAAGACTTCGAGGCCAAAAAACACCGTTAATGAACTCCGTACCTGGTCTAAACAGGCGCAGTGTGCTAAAGGTCACACGTAACACACACCCTAGACGCGCGACTATTCAGCCAACAAGACCTACACACAACACTCGAAGATACAACACCAAACGATATATACACCTACAGCCCAAGTACACATGTACCACGCAGCCTCATACACAAAATGACAGCAACACAAACGACGTCTCCGTGGAATGAGCGCCTCTCTGCCAACGAAACCAACAAACACTTCGCATCGGTGTCTAACCACCGATTTATTAACTCTCACAATCCCCTCTTAAGTTTATTCTGGACCTTTCCTCTACAAATACTTGTTTTTCTGTGGCCCCACAGTGATCTGTTTCTGTTCTTTCTCTGCACATTGATTGATTAACTGGGCTCTATTTACCAGTAGAGTTCCCCAGGGGTCAGTTTTCGGCCTAATATTGTTATATATATATATATATATATATATATATATATATATATATATATATATATATATATATATACAAGAGAAAGAGAGAATTGGACGCAAATGAGGCAAGAGAAAGGGACATTAGATGAACCCAGAATCAAAGAGGGCAGAAGGCGGCACAATAAAGGCCATCATTTACCGGGAAGACAGAAATAACGCCAGGGGAAAAAGGTTTTTGAAAATTTATTTGAAAGGCAGAAAATAAAAATATGGTCAAAGCCCTGGGGTGGTTGTTGTTATCACCCGCATAACTTGTATTTGCTCTTTCTTAATATATATATATATATATATATATATATATATATATATATATATATATATATATACGCGGCTAGCTCATAGAGATTATTAAAATCTTAAAGGTTTCCAACATGAATTGCTCGTCATTATTAGAAATGATTCATAGATGGAATACCCGTCAAAATTGATAGAAATTGGTCAACAAACGATTCACCAGTGGCATAGTGCAAAATTTTGTTATCTCAAAATCACTCAAACATGGAATAGTCTACCATACCGTGTAGTCGAAAATACGTCTGTTAATATAGTTAAAAACAGACTGGACAAGTACTATTCACCTTTTTATGTAACCAACCTAGTAGGAGCACTTAGAAATATCCCTTTACAAAATCAGGACTGTTTTTACACATAAAGGCCCAAGCGCCCCCACCCCAATGATGTCAGTTATTAGTCGTTGTAAAGGATGTGTCTACATCTGTTTTCCATATTCCTTTCTTTGTTTCGGTCATCATTTATTTTTTCAACATTAACAGAGGCTGTTTGCGGGAGAGAATAGATCGTTCCTATCAGTTATTTTTAGTGCGAGGAATATGCATATTAGAAATGTACAGTAACAGTTACAATCATAGATAAGTGTGTACGTAAATAGAAATAGTAATATATGAGAGTATAGTCGTAGATCAGAGAATACGAAGATAGAAATTGCATGATATGAAGCTACACACATAGATAAGTATGTACCTGATCGATATAGAAATATTAAGGGTATGGGTTGCCCTGACAAGGTAGAGCTGGTACAGACCTTATTAGCTGTAGGAGTGGCTTTGACTGTATCCAAGGGTCTTTGTTGGTCCTATTTCTGTAGTTCTCTTTTCTTTTTAAAACTAAGAATTTCTTCAAAATGAAATACATATTTAGAATCAATGTAATAAACTGCAGTAGAGGTGAAATGTACACAAGCTTCGGAGAACGTGCACCAAACCCAAAGGAGCTGCGTAAAGTTTGATTTATTGACACTCCATCTCTTGGAAACCTTCTCTTTAAAGGATATGAATGAATTTCGGCTTATCTGAAACTCCAACTCCGTGTTATTGCCATAAAAAAGGTTCATGAAGAAAGTTCGGTAAACATGTAGACGAGCGGCCCGGCCAGAAAAAAATTATTTTTGTGTAAATATTATCATTCACCCGTGTTTGAATATTCATGCACGTTTGAGTTTTCTTCGAATGATAGCTACCGCCATTTTTTGTATTAAAAAAATGCCCTGAAAGTAAACAAACCGAAAACGTTGTTTACGTAGGCCATTTTTTTTACAAAATTGCCCGAAAAAAACAAACGAAACACGCTGTTTCCGTACTAATTGCAGTGGTTATACTTCCGAAATAGCGAAGAGGAAAGCCTATTTATTTTGCGCGTCTGCGTCCTATTCGAAATCTAGCTGACTTGAATCACGTTTTATTTTCGAGCATCTAAATTCAAAGTTAGGGTTCACATCTAATGCTCGGCCACAAATGTCGCATTCGCTTTTAATTCGCACTAAATTATGAGCATCCAAAAAGGTGTTTAATTTATCTTTATCAGAAACTAGGGTTAATAATTCGGCAAAAGACGACGGACAAAGTTCACAATTCGATACTATTTTCACGTCTGATTGATCATTTTTAAACTGCGTAAAATGGGAAATGTTTGACACCCAAACTGCTAAAAAACAAGTAGTTCCTTGAAATGATCTAGCTAATTGCATTTAAATGTGTAAAAGAAGGTAATAAAAATAGTAAAATGGGGAAAAATATATTGACAAATAAAAATTATTCCGAATGAGGATAATAAAAAGCTATTAAGTGGGAAAAAATTGAAATCAAGCATTTCTGACGTCATACCCCCCCCCCAACCCATATTATAATTCGCAAAACTATTAAAACGCTGACATGATGTAGTTAAAGCATTGACCTCTGTAAACGTCCGAACATTATAAAAATTAGATTTATATACTGGGGAGCTGTGCCCCCAGACCCCACCCCCCAATTTAATGAAACTCAGGATCATCGTAGTGCGGTCCACGCATCGTGTTTAACCCCCCACGAGCCGTCCCCTATAAATGTACTCAAAAAACGTGAAACATTTTGGAACACGGATGAAATAGTACAACTTATCGGCCGGGCCGCTCGTCTACATATTTACCCCCAAACGAAGTTTAAAGTAGTAATTCTCAACATTGGGAATAAGTCTCAATAACATATTCCATGCAACTTCCTGGCGTTTGATAACATGAAAATTATATTGAATGTTCTCGGATACGGCCAAAATAACTGGAGGATCTGTGAAGATTTAAAAGTAATGCTAAACCCCTTGTCGGAAATATTTTCCCTAAAACTATTGCAGCAGGAGATGCCAAAAAAACTAATATCATAAGTAAATTTTACTTTATTTCTTTATTATTTTTAGGTATTTCAGTGATTTTATTGGGAATGGAAGGTGGCAGCACCAAATACCCGTTTCTTCTGCTAATGAGATAGCCGAGGAGATGAGAGGCACTAAATATTCACAGCGTGAATGGCCATCCAAAGAAGATTTTGAAGTATGCAGGGTAGCATAATATTGTTTCAGTGTCCCAAGTATCACCAAGGAAACTTTACTTTCACTATATCATATTAAGCAAGGCTTGATGAAAAGTTTCATCAGATAAATGAATATAGAAGGTTAAACTCTGATGCTAAACTAAATAACTCCATCTGAGAAGAAGGCCAGGCAGGCATTCAAATCATTTTTTACTAATTTTCTTAGCAACCTTTGGAAGTCCATAATAAAAGAAGGTGGTCGAAAGGTTGAAGAATTTTTTAAACTTCAGAGGTCACGCAAGTGCAAAAAATAGACTTTTTGTAGTCCTACTTGAACTATTTTCCTAAACATTGCTGCGATTATAGTGAGGAACAGGGTAAAGATTTCACTATATTTTCTTTTTCTTTTTTTTTAAGAGCCCATCTGGCGACTGCCCACTTGAGCATAAGTCGCCAGAAATACGACAGCCTAAATATTCGAAAAACTTAACAATTAGGAAGCAATCTCCGGCAGCGGGGGCAGGTCCCCCTCACCCCGGTGCATGAGCGTACAACCTACAAAGAGAATAAACATAAAACAAAATAAAAACTACTTAAATAAAGGGAAGAAGCCCGGCCTCCCCCCCAAAAGTCAACAAGTCCACAAGTCAAAGTGTACGAACTCGTCCCGAGTATAATGGACAGGCGGTAGCGACCCCGCTCATCGCAGTCCTGGGACAGGTAACGTGTGCGAAGATCACCCAGACTGGGACATTCGACAAGAATGTGCTGAACAGTCTGGGGGACGACGCATTCGTCACAATAGGGCGCAGGCAAGCGCTCCATCAAATAGCGATGCGTCACACGAGTGTGTCCGATTCAGAGACGACAGAAAACGACCTGAAGCCGTCGCGGAATTCGGGAATAGGTCCATGGGAACAGTCGGGGCGCAATGGCACACAACTTTAAGTTCCCTTCGACCGTCTTCCATCTTTTTTGCCAAGCAGTCCGAAGAGCTGCTCGTATTCCTGCCATGTGTCAGTGTGAGGAAGAGCGAAACGCTGGTCCGGGCGCAGACTCATCGCGGACTGTTTGGCGCCCTCATCGGCGCGCTCATACCCCGTAATTCCTACATGTCCAGGAACCCATCAGAAGATAATCTCGACATCCGCTCGGCTCGCCAAAAACGTGGCGTCACGGATATCGCGAACCAGGGGATGCTGAGATTCCAATGCCCCGAGAGCACTCAGGTGCTTTGTGAGTCGCTATAGATCACAATCCGGTCTCCGAACCGGGCACGTCGCGTAATCTCCCGTAACGAGTGGTGTATTGCCACCAGCTCGGCCGTGAAGACAGATGCAGTGCCTGGCAGAGCCCCGCTGACTTCAAACAGAGGGGATACGGCGTGGAAGCCGACCCCCTCTTGGGACTTGGAACCATCCGTATACACTGGCACGGTTCCAGCGTGACACGAGGTGTGCTCCAAAAAGTTCGAACGCAATACTCCCGGCGCTGTACAAGCTTCGGGAGAAGAGGCGTGGCGACAAATAGCCAAATGTGGTACCCTTTATGGTGGCGTTCTGGGCAGAACCAGGGAGCCACCGGCCTGAGAGCTATATCTAGCTCTCGAAGGAGTTTCCTGGCCCTAAACCCAAAGGGCTTAGGGTATGAATTGGCGTCACTCTGTGGCATAGGCACCGTCGAGATCAGCTGCAGATGCAGTGAAAGCTGTTGGCAACTAAGGGAGGCGCCGGGCTCGCGCGTACAGGCATCTCCCCAGCATCGACCAACAGGCTCTCAATGGGGAAAGTGCGGAAGGCACCGGTCGCAAGGCGAAGGCCGGTGTGGTGGATCCAATCCACCTTTTGCAATAAACGCTCGGCTGCGGATGCATAAAACTCGCATCCGTAGTCGAGCTTCGAACGAACAAAGGATCGATAAAAAATAGGGCAGTAGCCCTATCAGCGCCCCAAGCGCTGAACGTCACGGAACGGAGAATATCCATGGCCTGGGTACAAGAGAACCTAAGGCTGCGAATATGAGCCTCTCAGGTGAGGCGTCAGGTGAATACAAGATCAAGGAAACGGTGCGACACAACCACATCCAGGCGCACCCTATTAAGAAACAAATCTGGGTTGGGGTGGAGCCGTGGATGGTGGCAGAAGTGCACCACCTTAGTCTTAGGCAAAGAAAACCGAAACCTGTGCGCTTCAGTATAGTGAAGGACGCGGTTCAATGCCTGTTGGAGTCGAAGCTCCAGAGTTGGCATCTGGGCCGCGCCAAAAGAGATCGAAAGGTCGTCCACGTATAGCGTAGCGAGAACATCTTCCGGCAGCACCAAGGAGATGCCATTGATGCTCAGGGCAAAGAGTGTGACACTGAGGACACTTCCCTGCGAGACACTCTCTTCCTGCTCCTTTGGGCAGGAGAGAGCTTCCCCCACCGGTACGCGGAAACGACGATCTCGCAAAAATTCAGATATAAAGACTGGGAGGTGTCCCCTCGCCCCCATCGTGTGGAGAGTCTCCATGATACCGTATCGCCATGCGGTATCATAGGCCTTCTCCAGATCGAAAAAGACCGTGACGTAGTGCTGTCTACGAAGGAAAGCCTAGCAAAGGGCATTTTCCAGTCGGAGCAGAGCATCCGACGTGGAGTGGAACTTGCGGAAGCCGAACTGTGCAAAAGAAAGATGACCTCCGCTGTCCAGGAAAAAGGCTAATCTAACATTTACCAATTTTTCAAACAACTTGCACACGCAAGAGTTAGAGAGATTGGGCGGAAACTGGTTGGAGTAGAGTGATCTCTCCCCGGTTTGCAAAAGGCGAGCACAGAAGTGATTCGCCAGGAATCTGAGAGAAGACCCTCCACCCAGATCCTGTAAAACAAATCTAAGAGAAAGGCCATGCCTCGCTCACCCAGGTGTCGAAGAATGGCGTACGGGACATCGTCCGGACCATGGGCGGTGACCGCGCACGAAGCGAGAGCGGAGCGCAACTCACTCACAGTAAACTTGTCGTTGAAGGATTCTCCGCTTCTAGGGGTAAAGTCCAGCCCGCGGCCTTCCGCGACATGACGACGTGCATTGAATGCTGGCGGAGCAGCATCCCGGCTAGAGAATGCGGAAAAAGCGGTCGCGAAGGATTTCGCCACGGACGCGGGGTCCGAGATTGCGTTCCCATTCTCCTGGAGAACGGGAGGGGAGTCCTGTGAGAACTTGCCCCGAATCCTTTTGACTCGCTTCCACACCTCTGCTAGAGGGATCTTTCCCGTTAAGTGAAGACACGTATGCCCGGCAAGAAGAGCGGCGGGCATGCTTCTAAATATACCGAAACCTAGCCCTAGCTAGACGAAATTCCCTGACATTGAAATCGTTTGGACGGCGCATGTAGGCATAACGCTTCTGTTTGAGAGCCGTCTCACACTCGGCCGACCATCATGGGAGTGGTCGGCGTGCAAAACGGCCAGACGTTCTAGGAATAGTAATCAGGCCCGCGGCGATGAGGTTGCCGAAGAAGAACTCAACGGCCTCATCTATTGACCTAAACTCCTCGACTGAGATAGAGAATTCAGTCATTTCCCGAAATGTAGGCCACTGCGCCCGCGCAAAACACCACCGAGGTGGGCTCTCAGGCGGCAGTTACCCTGAAAATGATAATTGAATGGGAAAGTGATCACTACCATGGAGGTCATCGACCACTCCCCAATCAAAATCAGGCTGTGCATACGAAGAGCACAAAGATAGGTCAAGGCAAGAAAATGAAGCGGTTCTCGGACAGTGATGCGTAAACTCATCCACGTTTAGGACACCCATCTCAAGCGTTTCGATCAGATCGGCAAGGACTTGTCCCCTGGGATTTATTGAGTAATCTCCCCAGAGAGAATGCCTGCTGTTCAGATCTCCAAGCAAGAGAAAGGGCCTTGGAAACCGTGTCGCGAGGTGGCGGAAGTCCTCCGCGTCGAAGTCAGCTAACGGTGGAATGTACGCATAAATGATAGTATACCTCCTATCCAGGTGCAGCTGCACAGCCACTGACTGAAATGAGGTATCTAAAGAGAAAGGAAGAACGGAGACATCATGCCGGGTGTAAACCGTGCATCCCCCAGCCCGGCCATCTCGTGGTGGTGGGGTCGCAAGACCCTTATACCCCGGGAGGGAAGGCAGGGGGCAAGCGCCTAGCATGGTCTCCTGCAGAAAGACATCTAACGGGGAACGGGACGAGACGAGCCTCAGCAGCTCCTCTCAGTTGGCCCGGAGTCCACGGCAATTTCATTGAAGGAATATGCCCTCCAGGCCTAGCTCGAGGGAGCCGCGGGGGCCATCCTCGAGCAGAAGACCCTCACGGGAATGGCCGTACGCTTCCCAGAGGCACAATTCAGGGCGCTGTTGTCCGGAGAAAGCGCTGAAGGCGCTGTCGCCTTCGAGGAATTATTAGGGAAGGTTGGGCTCGCCATGTGAGTCTTTAACTCCCGCCGCCTCGAAACCTTAGGTGGGCGTTGCAGCTTCGGAGGCGGGGGGCCCTCTTTTCGAGGAACCACCGTCCCTAAGCAGCTCAACCCACCACTAGGCGTGAGTGAAGGAGCCGAAGCTCCTTTGTTGCTGTCCTCCTTTCGGGGGACAGCTTTAGGAACCCCGGAAGATGGCCTAGCGACTAACTTCAGGGGTGTTGCCTCCTGTGAGTTTAACGACTCACTGGAGGCGCATGGCCGTTTCGCCTGGGTTTACACCCAGCCGGGTCTGGGTGTAAATATAAATATGAAGAAAAGCCGCAATATAAATACAAAATATATATGTAGACAGTATATAAGATTTCAGAGGAGCAACACTGAATATATCCATAACCCTATATTTTAAGAACGAGATTTTTTGAAGGTTTGAATAAGATTTTTTCGTTTAGTTCCGTTGTCACCTAAGTATATTTAATTTTTTTATCAAATTTATTTCTAATAATTACTTTATAAGAAGAAGAAGAAGAACTACAGAACTACAGAACCTAGGACCAGCAAAGACCCTAACGTCCGCTCGAGGCTAGTCCGCTACACTAAATCAAAAACTACGATACACCCTTATCTACGAGTGTATCTCTAACATGCTATTTTTTTTTTTTTTTTTTATTTTAATACTATCTACTGTACACACTTATCTACATGTGTACATTATCGTGCAATTTTAACTAATCAAACTAGGGGTCGGGGGAGATAGAAAGTTTTTCTTCTCATCTTCCGCAGCCACTCGACTGCTAGTGGTGAAAAGCTAATTTAGGGATAGAGACTACTTATAGGATAGGCGGAAAAGAAATGGGACATCTAAGCTACACATGCAGAGAATCGCCGGCATCATTTTTAGTCATCATAATTTCATATCCTTAAACCTCCGCTCCAAACTCTCTCTCTGCAAGGACGTTTAAATTCACAGTGCTCAACTACGTTATATTTAAACTATTCAAATGCACGTCGAGACGATTTTTGAACATATTAACCGAAGTGCTATCTACTACGTGGGTGGGCAGCCGATTCCAATTTTAAGTAACTTTAAATGTAAAATAGTTTTGGGCTATACTAGTGTTAAAACGCTTGTTCACTAATTTTAACCCGTGCTGACGAGTATTTCCCCTATGATCCAGTTCGAACAGATTGCGAAAGTCAACGTTTGAGAAACCCTTTAGTATTTTAAATACTTCTATTAGCTGGCCACGTAATCTTCTGCGTTCTAGCGATGGCAAATCTAAAGCCCTGAGCCTTTCCTCGTATGATTTATTCCTCAGCTCTGGAATTAATTTCGTAGCCCTACGCTGCACTCTTTCTAATTGCGTGATATCTTTCATTAAATATGGAGCCCAAAATTGAACAGCGTATTCGAGAAGTGGCCGCACAAGGGATTTATATAAAGGTAAAATTACATCCTTAGATTTGAAGGTGAAATTACGCGCGATATAACCCAAAACGCGATTTGCTTTTTTACACGCATCCGCGCATTGCTTCGAGAATTTAAAATCGTCTGAGACTAATACTCCCAAGTCTTTTTCTAATTTAACCGCGTCGAGGACTTGGCCTTTCATGGTATATTCTACTCTTAAATTATGGCAACCCAAGTGCATTACCTTGCATTTGCTTAAATTAAATTCCATTTGCCACTTGTCCGCCCAATTGGCAATCGAGTTTAGGTCCCCCTGCAATTTATCGACATCCGATCTTACATAGGCACGATTGCCCAGCTTCGTGTCGTCCGCAAATTTCGAAATCCGACTAAGTATGCCTTTATCTAAATCGTTAATATAAATTAAAAACAATAAAGGGCCTAAAACAGAGCCCTGCGGTACCCCACTACTAACGCTGGCCCAATCTGAACATTCCCCATTTATTACCACCCGCTGCGAGCGATCTTTCAGCCAATTTCTAATCCAGTTTAAAATCTTACCAGTCACCCCAATCGCTTTAACTTTCATTAATAACCTTTTGTGGGGGACGGTGTCGAACGCCTTTTTAAAGTCTAAATATATTACGTCTACAGCTTTGCTTTCATCGTACACGCAAATCATTTTGTGGAAGAATTCGAGCAAGTTAGTCAATCACGATCTCGCACGCCTAAATCCATGTTGGGTATCGTTAATCAGCTTATTTGCCTCGAGGTGGCTCCCTATTCTATCTTTAATTACAGATTCTAAAAGCTTCCCAACTACCGAAGTTAGACTAATAGGCCGAAAATTCGTTGCTTCAAATCTATTCCCCTTCTTAAATATAGGTGTAACGTTTGCTCGCTTGAAATCCAACGGAACTACGCCATCCTCTAATGAGCGATTGAAAATTTCACGCAATGGCTTAACGAGTTCATTTTGAAGCTCCTTTAAATGAATTGGATATACCCCATCGGGGCCCGGAGATTTCGACTTTTTCATTAGCTTAATAAATTTAAGGATTTTCTCGTCATTTATAGTTACATCGGATATGCAATTATCAGCACTACGAACTTCCCCAATTAACGATTCCAATTCGGAAGAATCTTCCACAGTAAACACGCTCGTAAAATGTTCATTTAAAATTTTGGACATTTCTGTCGGAATTTCAGTCAAACGACCATCCTTATCTTCGATCGGCCAAATCGATCCTTTTACGGGTTTCCTATTATTTACGTACCAATAAAACCGTTTCGGTTCATTCTTTGAATCCTTAGCGAGGTTTATTTCATACTTCCTCTTCGCATCTCTGACCGCACGTTTAACTTCCCTACGAGAATCTATGTAATTTTGCCGGCTTATAACTGACCCATTGTTTTTATGAATTTTAAATTTTCTATTTCGGTCCCGGATTAAGCGTAGTATTAACGGACTAAGCCACGGAGCTCTCACCGACTTCCCGCTCTTACGCACATACTTAACCAAATCAGAATTCACACGAAGCAGCGTACATCGAAGTTCTGCGTACATCTCTCCTACCGACCTGTTCTCGAATCGTATTCCCCAGTCTATATCCTTAATCCTTTCGCGAAAAATATCGAAATCACAGCTACCAAAACGAGGGATGAGCTGCGAGCTCATTCTAACTTCTACGCAGGTGTTTAGATCGAATCTAATCGCATTATGGTCGCTGGAAGCTAAATGTTCACCCACACGTACGTTTTCTAACAATGACTCATCGGTTGCCATGATTAAATCAAGAATATTGCTATCACGAGTAGGCTCTTCCACTTTTTGTACGAGAAAATTCTCCAACATAAAGTTTAATAGCCTCTCCCCCGGTTTATCAGAAGTAAGGTTGCTAAAGTTAACATTAGGTAAATTAAAATCGCCGCAGACTAATGTGGTCCCTTTTCTAATCCAAGACGTAAGCGTATCGAAGAGTGCAGCATCTTCTCTTTCCAATTGGCAAGGCGGACGATAAACCACGACTAAGTTAATTTTATTTATAGCATCTAAACTTAGCTGGACTAATAAAGCATCACTTCGCATATCATCCTTAGACGAGTCCATCGTTATGGCGTTTAGATCCTCTTTTATGTACATTAATACGCCCCCTCCTCTACCGGTTTGTCTATTTCTGTAATGAATTTTGTACCCCGCTATATCGAACTCGCAAACACTGATCCCCGTATGAGTGTCTAACCATGTTTCACTTAGGAATACGAGGTCGAAATCACCCTCTAGAATAACGGCTTTTATTTCGGCAATTTTATTTTTTATGCTACGAACATTCGCATATATGCATCTCAGTTTGCGCTTTACGTTAACTCTTCTATAACACTCAGATCCGTTCCGTTTCCCTGCACCCCGTCGATAGTGCCCCCTTCACGCGTGGGCCGGACCGGCGCATCGGCATCACGTGGCCGCGCAACTCTCCTACCTAAAATGCTACGTACGGACTCGTCTAAGATCCTACCCAGCCGACTATTACCCACATCGCTTAGGTGAATTCCGTCCTTTTGGAAAGGTGACGGATGGTCCTGGAATGAATCCCATACGTTAAAAAAGCTAACACCAGTTTCTCGACACAACCGCTTAAGACATTCGTTAGTATAGATCGCTCTAGATTGGAGGCGCAATAATTCCCACGTTGGTTGCTTTGGATTTCGCCGTATCTATCATGGTTCTGGCACGATAAACTATATCTTCCGGGGTGCTGTCATACCTATGGACGTCGTTGCCCCCTACCATCGTGATGATCGTTCGTTCACCACGCGTATCTTCCAATTTCTCGATCTCGGCGGCCACGTTGTTAATGCGGCCACCGGGATAGCAAAAGCGCTTACGCTTAGAAGGGTTACGCGCAGCAAACTCCTGATCCTGCCTTCTAATTAGAAGAAGAAGAAGAAGAAGAAGAAGAAGAAGAAGAAGAAGAAGAAGAAGAAGAAGAAGAAGATGATGAAGATGAAGATGAAGTCGAAGAAGAAGATGAAGATGAAGAAAAAAATGAAGAAGAAGATGAAGATGAAGATGAAGATGAAGAAGAAGAAGAAGAAGAAGAAGAAGAAGAAAAGGGTGTTCAGGGTGTTAAAATAAAGAGTCTATAAAGTGGATTAAAAAAGGCGGTTAAGATTAGCAAATAAGGCCGTAGGTCACACCCCGCAGGGGTGCCTGTGTAACCAAGCTCTTTCTGTTAAGAAAGAGAGTAGCGGCTTGTTTTTTAATATTAAAAGATAAACATATATTTGAGAATAAAATAAAAAAAAAGAGTTTAAAATGAACATATTTTTAAGCTATATATTGTAGAAAAATAATATATAGTGTCAAAATTTTGTATTTTTCCCCAAGATATTTTTTTATATTTTAATATTATTGGGCATTTATCAATATATATATATATATAAATATATATATATATATATATATATATATATATATATATATATATATATATATATATATATATATATATATATATATATATATATATCATATATTTAAAGAGTCTTTCAACAAGGATGCTCGAGCTTTGTCAGGCAATAGTGGACATGTTGTAAAAGCCACATCTGGCAACCTCACTGTGAACTGTTCAGTAGTACTTGGGAAGGTTATAGCATTGAACGTTCAATGTGTGCAAATCATCAAATGTTATTATCAAAATCAGTGCTCCGTTCGACAAACGTTCCGCGCATTACGTGATTTCTATCCTCGCCACAATCGTCCTGCCGAGTCCACTGTTCAACGCTTGGTGGCCAAATTCGAGGCAAAAGGGTCGATCAACAATCAGATAACGCCCGTACGTCGCCGAAACGCAAGGTTTGCTGAAAACATCGCTGCCATAAATAAGAGTGTAGGGCAAAATCCGAGGCAGTCAATTTCTAGCCGTTCACAAGAACTTGGCCTTTCTGCAACTTCAGTTTGGCGAATTATGCGTAGGGACTTGAGTCTGCACCCGTACAAAATCCACCTTACCCAGGAAAAATCATCTTCAGCGGCGCACCCTATTTTGGATGAATGGATTTGTAAACAAGAAAAATTGTCGGATTTGGGACGAAAACAATCGACATGAGATGCACAAGTCCCAATTACATCCCAACAAAGTCACTGTTTGGTGCGGATTTTCGTCTAACGGTATCATCAATCCGTATTTTTTGAGAACGAAGATGGGATTGCCATAACGTCAATGGCGAGACCTACAGATCGATGATAAGCAACTTCTTGTGTCCTCAACTGGATTATATGCCTGATATGGAAACTGACCACATGTGCTTCCAACAGGACGGCGCTACGTGCCACACTGCGCACGCCACGATAGACATTTTGCACCGGCGATTTCAGGGCAGTGTCATCTCGTGCAGCGACAACGTCAACTAGCTACCGAGATCATGCGATTTAACGCCATTAGACTACTTTCTTTGGAGCTACCTTAAATTGCAGGTCTATGCGAATAACCCGCAAACAGTCGATGTCTTCAAAGTCAACATAAAGAACACCATCCAGCAAATTCAGCCAGATTTATGCGACAAAGTCATCGAAAATTGGGCCTCCCGAATACGTTCCACCAAGCGAAGCCGCGGCAGACATTTGAACGACGTCATATTCCACACTTAATGCCATTAAATGTACTTTCAAATTTAAAATAAATTGAGTGCATATATCACACACAACTTGCTTTCTTTACATGTAAAAATCCAGCGATCTTATTGAAAGACCCTATATATATATATATATATATATATATATATATATATATATATATATATATATATATATATATATATATATATATATATATATATATATATATATATATATATATATATATATATATATATATATATATATATATATATATATATATATATATATATATATATATATATATATATATATATATATATATATATAAATCATCACTAACTCTATATTTTAAGAACAGGACTTTTTGGAAAATAGTAAATAATTATTTTTTCTTAGTTTGGAAATGACTTAGTGTGTTTTGTGGATTTTTAAAAATTGAGATTAAAAGAGGAGGGCTTCGCCACTCCACTTTGCAGAAGGTGAAGTTCAGAAAATTAATATTTATATATCTTCTCTATAACTAAAATTTAGCAAGATGGTATTTTGGAAGGGGGGAAATTTAGTTTAGAGTCCCTTTTTAAAATTATTATAATTGGCGAAGTTCAGAAATTCATGAAAATTTAACCATGGCTGATTTTTTTTAGATTTTAAATTTTAATCTTAGTATCGAAGCCATTTCCTGGTATATATATATATATATATATATATATATATATATATATATATATATATATATATATTGGGCGGAAGGTAGCTCCCTAATTTAAATCGCATATAAATTATGTATAATTTGTGATGGCATTATTATATTGTTATGGTATGTTCTCTAAAGTTTTATAATTATAACATTCATTTTTTTTTTTTCATATTGAAGGGTAAAATGGCATGCAGGAGCATGTCCAATTGAGGATACGGTACGAAGTTCAGCAATCTGTCGTTTGAGTTCAAAGATGGCAACGGGCCATTCATGAATAACGTGCCCAAGTGAACCCAAGTCAATCAAGAACTGCGCTTCAAAGCCCATGACCCCGAGATCTGTAGCAGATTTTCGAAGAAGAGATTGCCCGTTGACACGCATGGCACGGGAGACTGTACAGGTAATTCAGTAATGTTCGCTCAGAGTCTACGAAAATCAACTCTCCAGGCATACTCAGTGTGAACTGTGCTGCAGAAATAGCTAAACTGTTGTGCGTGGAATTTACACTACTGCCAATCTCTATCGTACGAAGACAGTGGCATTCGCATCGAGATCGGAGAAATCATGTTGGATTGGTATGAAGATTGGTCCCAGCCTCTTTCGCAACATCCTATAGAGTAAGAAGGAGGTTTCCACTTTGGAGGCTTTGTCAACTGCCATAATTGCCTCTGCTGTGCAGGAGATGATACTATGCTGAAAAGCGGCATAATCAGCTCTGTGTAACGTTGTGTAGTATGACTTCAGGTCAGGTGTTGGGCCCGTTCTTTCTGCGCAACACCATGAATGTTGAACGATGACAATGATCAACAACTTTTGAATAGTTTTGAGCTTCATAAATGAGATTAATTAATTCTTATGTATTTTTATGCACTGAATCAAAATTTCACTTTGAAACATGCTTATTGGCTATAAATTTAAAGATACTTGGTATCTAATATTTGATTATTTTACTATTTTGTACAGTATGTGTCATTATGTTTTAAACTCTAATCTATATCTACTCCTAAGTCTTTGCTTGACGCTTATAGTGGGCTGAAAAATCTTCTCCAGCAATAGTCTGCAAGCATTGTTGTGCTCCATTTACCCTAGGACCCCTTTACCATGGTTGAAATATCTTGGTGAAACCTTTTACCATGTTCGTCATTAACTACCTCACAGTTTACTGGAAAAAAGTCTAAATTTGAGTCGAAAGAGTGAAGTTTAATTTACATGTTGCATCCTACGTTCTTGTAAGCCTTTATGACGTTTTACACCAGTTATTCATAGTTTCCTTCCCTTCTGCTTGTGAAGAGTCCACCACCACTAACTTGAATGCTTCCCTAGCAGCTTTCTGCTCCCCATGAAGGGATGATTCCAAGTCACTATACTTAAGAAGCTTTTGAATATTAGGACCAATGAAAACTCCCTCCTTTGGCCATAGCTTTTACAAAGTTTTTCATGTGTACTGGTGGGAGCAAAATTTATTTGGTTCAGTGAGAGGTGGATGTTGAACATTCGTCATCCCAGTCTCGAATGATTTACGAGTTGGCCAGTCTCTCCTGATATGGTGGGAAGCTCTTGCACGGCTGTCCCATTCACACAAAAAGCAGCAATACTAGGTGCATCCACCCTGCAAGTCAATTACAAGAGCAACAACCTCTAAGTCACCACAGATCTGCCATTAATGTTCATCATATTTTAGGGATTGCAACATATGCTTTATATTCCCATAACTTTCTTTCATATGTGGTGCATAGCCCACATGAACTGATGGTTCACTATTTTTTGATGAATAAATGAACAACCTCCAGTGTCTGGATTTGTATTCGATGCCAAGTGGTTCCATTAGACCAGGCCATTAAATCACCTTCCATTACGATGAAATCGTTGAACTGTTGGTGGTGGTCACGAAATTTTGAAATTTTCACATCGGTTTCTAGGACATTCCATTGTTGAAGACGAGAACCTAACAGCTCTATCTTATTCTTGGGTAGTTTCAGATCCCTGACAAGGTCATGCAGTTCCCCTTGCATGTGGCCTAGATGAGCGTGCTTCCTCAAAATTTGGGTCACTCTGTAATCTAGCACTCTAATCCTTCTCTGCTTCCTCCTCACCACTTTCCTCCTCTGACTAGGATACCGAAGTTGGTGCATCAGGAACAGGTAGACCTTCTCCATGTGGAACTTGGCGAATAGCTGATGGAATGTTTGGATATTCAATGGACTCCTTTTTATTCTTTGACAAGAACTTTTCTCTTGGAGCTACCATGTATAAGTAACAATGGTTGATATGTCCTATTGGCTCTCACCACGTCAATGGCACCGTAAAAAAGCATTCTTTCCCTCTTTCTGTTTGACCATTGGCAAAGGTTAGTATCAGAAGTGTTGCAGCATATGTGAAGAGCCCAGTTATTATCCTGGTCACCAATATTGCATCCAAAATATAGGTGATATGCCTTTCTAACCATAGAGGTCATACGGCGCTTCTGTGATGCAAAGGTCACCCCACCACAAATGTAGGAGAAGTTGTCTGTCTTATTCACACAAGTATAATGCATCTGAAAGAAGAAAACAACAAATAATTAGAAAATAAGCAAAAAAATATTCGTAAGTTTATCATTATAATATAGAGTGTGATAGCTTAGCAGAAGTATTTATATCATTCAGTAGGAAATAAAATTAATATAAACAAACTCACATGCATATCAATAACTTACTCAATGAATATTTATTATAAGTTTAAAAAGCGCTTTACTAGGAAAATGACCTACCTTTTACCTCAAATGTAAACTTGCACAACAAAACAACTTTCTAAGACTCCTGAAACAGTACTGAAGGGCAGTGAGACTGTGAGTGTGGTAAGAAACACACTCTGAAAGAAGAAAACAACAAACAATTAGAAGATAAACATAAAATATATTCATAAATATATTATTATAATACAGAGAATGACAGCTTAACAGAAATATTTATATCATTAAGTAGGAAAATAAAATTAATATAAAATTCCCAGGCTGAAACTGCGCAACTTCTTTCCTTTATGACAGATAAAGGAAGAAGTATAACGCACCAAACCGAGCACATTAGAAGAACTAGAGGACCAAATTCGGGAAGACCTGTCATCCAGCCAGCCAGAATTCATGCTAAAGTCAGTGGACGGCATTTCTGGGTGATTCCAGAAGCTGGTTGAAAGCGTTGGAGCCTACATTGAATTTTAGATAAAACCTATCATGTATGCCTACCATTATATATATATATATATATATATATATATATATATATATATATATATATATATATATATATAAGATATAATGGTCCCCCAGAGCAACACATTCTCCGCTCCCTCCATGCAGCCACCACCTGGTCCATTATTGAAGTGACGTTGGCAGTCAGTCATGTGGATTGGCCTTTGGAAGTGTTTGATTGGTGCCTAGAGGTCACCAACTGCTTCATTCTTTTGGTGGTAAATTGGTACAAACATTACTTGTTGTTTGGGGAACGACTGAATGTTATAATTTTCAGTCGCGATCAGTAACAGGGCATAGAACTTCAATATTCCATTTTTTCCTTTTACGGGTGCAATGGTTTTTATTCGCAAGCAGTAGTGGTTGATCGGTCACCTAGAGGAGAACATAATCGGTAGCCGTTTCCCCTCAAAGGGGCAACTGCTCCGATAGTTTTTACTACGACCACGGTCTGGAAAAGAAAACAAAGGCGGAGGCTGCGAAGGAGACCGTTGATAGAGTCCTGGGGATTTGGGAGAAGGCAGGTCTCCCTACTTCCACACTGCGTTACAGCAAGGCGAAGCTGCTCAAGTTAGTGGAGGCCTACGTGGGTCTTTAGAAGCACGAGAAGAGAGCTTCGAAAATGGCAAGGATGCGTGAAAAGATCTTTCAATGGGAACTTAATGACTTGTTTAATGTTGCGTACAGAGATGCCCTTGAGAAGACTACAAACGAGGTGTACAGTGCCTTCCTCATCAGCCAAAGAGAGGATTGATCTACTTCCTCCAAGAGAAAAAGCGGAAGCGGGAAGAAGCAGAAGTGAAGCGGAAACAGGCTGCGGAGATGGAGAAAAATATCGCATTAAGTGTTGTACCTTCAAGCCAAGTGGCTTCATCGTCTTCGTCCTCTCTCGGGAAAACGGATGGAAGCGATGATGAGTTCAAGTGCTTAAGTCATCCTAAGAGAAGAGCTGAAAATAATTCTGCCATGATCCTGTCAAAGTAAGTGACCACCAAACTGGACTGCTTGCTTCAAGGTCTAAGGTCCGGTTGCGATGGCAGTGGTAGAAGCCGTGGTCAAGGCAACCGGTCAGAACATCGACAACATCCGCCACTATATGGGAAAGAACCAAAAGGATGTGGTCACTGCAGAGAAGATCGACTCCCTTGTTTTACTTCACTGGGATGCCAAACAACTGCCTGGCGTAGCTGGGGGGCGTGAACGCGTTGAGAGGCTCGTTATTCACGTCAAAGGTGGGGATAAAGAGTACCTTTTGAAAGCAGTTAATATCCTCTAAGGCACTAGGCGTCACATGGCGGAGGCTGTTTTCAAAGCGGTATCCGACGCTGGACTGGAGGCGCTCATTCAAAGAATCGTATTTGACACTACTGCCTCGAACACGGGTCCCAATGAAGGAACCTGCATCAAGATTCAGGAGGCTCTGGGAAGAAATCTCATCTGGTTTGCATGCAGATACCACATCCTGGAAGCGATCCTTGGGGATATTTTCAAACACTGTTATAGACCATCAGGCTGGCCTCGCTTTGAGCGAGCTCAAGAGTGCCATCGAACAGAAATGCCATCTAAAAGACGACTACAAGGAGCTCTTGCTTCTCTCCTACATCTTCTTGGGAGGCAATATTGAGACGACTTTTAAAATGAGGGCACCGGAAGCGTTTCATCAATAGAGATGGATGTCGAAGCGAATCTATGCTCTCAAGATTTTTCCCTTCAGATTTCGGCTGACCTCTCACGAACTTCGAGACATGGAACAGATTTCCTCCTCGTCGCCTCCTTTACGCCATTCCGTGGAACGAGGCCATGGTTCCTTCCCATACTCCATATGACGATCTCATCTTCATGAGGGAACTTTGCAGAGGAATCCACAATAAGCGCGCTGCTGAAGTGGCCCTAAAGACATTCAAGAGCCATCTCTGGTACGTGCCAGAAGACTTGGTGCCTCTCTCTCTCTCTCTCTCTCTTCGATCGACGAAACAGTTACAAAGGAAAAGAAGGCCTCCATGGTCCAGAACATGACGAGGGGGTGAAGGGCCTGAAATGTCTGGACGGAAAGGCTTTCAATCCCAACAAGACTTTTTCAGGCTTCTTCAGTTCCTGGTCGAGAAAGGCGCTTGATCTACTGCTTCCAGGATAAGGAGAGGAACTGACTACACTCTTAGCTAAGACCCTCGCCAGTTGGGATGGGGATCCTTTCTTCTGCAAGATGAAGAGGGCGATTGACTGGATGAAGGTGGTCATCGACGTTGCCGAACGGGAAGTGGCCCTAATGACCACCTTTAACGCGGTCATCACCCGAGGAGAAGCTCAGAAGCAGTTTCTTCTGAAGGTGGTGGCCAAGGACAGGAGAGAATGCTCCACGACCTTCAAGGCATCCCTACTGAAGTTCAAGCGATCGGACTTCGAATAAAGCAAGGAGGTCCTTTTAGAACTGTTTTTGTCTTGTTTCAGTTCTTAGTGATGTCATTTTATTTGTACTGCTCTTTGTACGAAAGGAAATATATTAAAACTTATTTTTTCATATTTGCTAACTTTTTGTTTCCTTTTTTGTTTGTTTTTGAAAAATTGTTGCTTCATGTGACATTTTGAACAGGTCTAATATATATATAAGGTAAATGTATAGCAAAATTTGATAGCAGACACAACTTCAGGTTCTGGAGCCCAGACATCTTCCTCGACAGGTAGATTACCTGAAGATGGAAAAAAATCCGACACAAATTGGTACGGTTATGTATAGCAACATTTGATAACTGACACTGCTTCAGGTGTATTAAGTGAGAAAAATGGAGTTACATATGTATCTCGAATCCACAGTTAGCACCATGCTCTCTGTGGTCTTGCATTTTGAAAAAACTCTTTTAAACAATTTTATGTCCAATGAAGTAGCCGTTATTATGCCAACTACAGATGAATTATGAGCTTGAGGACATAAATGCTCTTTCGCCTAAGGAAGCTATAAATACTAAATGAGAAATGGATTCCTTATGTTTGATCACTTAACGCGTTGCATCTCAGGATGAAAAGATTTATGCTGATTTTCTCTCATCGGCCCAATTACGTGACGGAAAGTTTCTGGTGTGCCTACTATGGGAAAAAACATCCTAACTTATGCGCCAATTATGCAATTGGTAAAACTATACTGTATAATATGACAAATCTACTAAGACAGAGACCCCTCTCAACTAAACACTTGACGAAATCTTTAAAGAGAAATTGAACAAAGGGTGCATAGAAAAAGTAATTCCCAAGAGCCCTCATATAGAAGGATATAAGATGCATTATTTGGCGTAGCATGGAGTTATTAAAGATACTGCTACCACTCCCTTGGGATATTTTTTTTTGCTCTGCAGGTAAAGAGAGTTTGAACGACTGCTTGTATCCAGTGCCTTCTCTTGTTAATAATCCATTCCACATTTTAATAAGGTTTAGGCAACATTTATTTGCTTACTTGAAGATGCGCTAAAAGGACAAGAATAAAAAAATGCTCTTTTTATATGATGGAAATGTTCTATGAATCCTAATAGCTCTCGTGTTACTTATCGGTATAAAGTGGTGTTTTGGGGTCTACCAGTAGCCAATTTTAGTTAAACGCCTCTGTTCATCAGTTAATTGAAGAAAAGAGAGCAGGTTGTTAGGATGTGTTAAAAAGTAGACTATGTTGAAAATTTACTTTGTTCTTTCCCTATAAAGCAGAAAAGGAGATTTTGACTCAGCCACGCTTTAATCTTAGAAACTGGCATTCTAATTCATCCGATTTTAAGCTATAAAGCATAATAAGGTCTTTGGTCTGGGTCGGAATACTCGGATTGATGAGCTCTACTACTCCAATCCGAACATACAATATGTGGCCCAAACCAAAAGGCTGGTATTGTATATAGCCTCTATATATGATTCAATGGAACATCTACTTCCGGTAATGACACTAACACGCTTCTTTATGGAGTGTTTGTGAGAAAAGGGATTAGAGTGAGACGAAGAGTTAGAAGTGGATAGCAATTCACGATGGAACCATTTGACACCCCAACTACTGGAATGCCTGAATAAAACATTTCCTAGATAAGTTTTACCCTCGAGTAACCTAGAGTTGCATGTTTTTCGGACTCTAGTTCTAAGGCCTATGGTACCGAGGTCTACTCTAGATTCGGCAATAACGTTTGCCTCGTTATGGCTAAAGCAAACTTCGTGGGTAAACCCATTCGCGTTCCAAGAGAAGGTGGGATACGTGGAAGAGAAGGTGGGATAAAATAGAGCACTCTATCATGACCATGAATGTCGTTATGTAGTCCCATCTTAATATCTGTGATCTGGTCACCAAAGGGGTGAAAACTAGGCGCATGATAAATTCCATGTGGTTTAAAGGGCCAAAATTGATTTTAACTACGGAATTATCGGCGGATCTATTCCTAATACCACCTGCGCGCTAACCTCTACCTTTCAGGTAACTCCAATTGATACCAACGGGTATAGCTCGATGTCAAAGGTGATCAAGGTCACCATTCTTGTTTTCAGGTTCTTTTGCCTTATGAAAGGTAAGATTGTTCTTAAGTCTTTCCTTACAGGGCCCTTCTGTCGCAACACCACAACAAAGGATTACTTGATAAAGGAAGTCCAAAAGGAGGAATTCGGAGAAGAGAAAAAAGAACTTTCCTTCAAGGCTAATGGGCCTACTAGCACACTATTACTAATGCAACTCTTCCATTCCTAAGGACACCCCATAGTTAGTCAGCTACTGCTGATGGTCCTCCATATAGTAAGTATTTGGTGCCACGTGACCGACAGGTGATCTAAATGATAGAAATAAACTGTTACACCTGCCATCGGTTGCGAGTCCCAAGTTACGGGACGCCACCGTTTTCCACTAATGGTATCGATTACACAAGGCTATCCAGATAAATGGAAAATGGGGGCATAAAAGGTATATATCTTTTTGTTCACTTTTGCCTCTAGTCTCACCATCCATTTGAGTTAGAAGCTAATGGAGGTTTTGAAACTTTTACCGAACCTTTGGGCGATTTTCTGTCTCGATACTCTATCCATAAAAAAGGTGTATTGCAATAATGCCACTACATGTGGGGGAGCGGATAAATACCTAAATACCACGTATGATAGAGAAGAGTTTAATGAGATCCGGGGGACGTTTAGCCCGACCAAAGTGCCATGGTACACGGGTTTCGTGGAGAGATTAGTCGGCTTGACCAAGAATACCATTAGTAGAATCTTGAGTAACAAGATAGTAGGATGGAATGAACATTCTTCCCCTTTAGCAGAGATAGAAAATTTCCTTAACCATTGGCCTCTCCTGTATGTTGCAGACGATGCTGTTGACCTGGACCCGTTAGCCCCTTATGATTTTCCTTATTGTCTTAGGAGGGTTCCTCTGCAGGTCACTTTTCGGGGTGATGATGATCCAGAATATGGGACGCCCTTGGCTTTATATATACGTCAGAGGGAAATGGAGAGAATGCAGCAACGAGCTTGGGCTAGGCGGCAAAACGAGTATTTGAGGTCTGAGGCAGACAGCACGTACATCTCTGCAGGGATCGAATCCTTCTGTTGGTGATGTGGTACTCGTCAACAATGAAACCTCAAGGTTAAATTAGAAATTGGAAGGTGACGGGAAGGTTCGTTCGGCAACGTTACGATCAAATACGGGGACGATAACAAGCCCACTGTCGAAACCCATCTGCAGGTTAACTCCCGGCAGGCACGGTCTCACCTTCAGAGCCACCAGCGGGTCAACTCCCTCGATGCATAGTCTCGCTTTCGGACTCACCTGCGGGTCCTCTCCCGCCAGGCATGGTCTCGCCTTAGAATCCACTGCAGGACACTCCCGCCAAGCATGGTCTCATGATCGGACCCGCTTGTGATTCAGCTCTGTGAATATCTTCTACCAAAAAGTGTAGCGCATTTTAGCTCTAAAAATAATAAGAGAAATATTGAACTAATTTAAGGTTTGGTTGACCTCCTGACGTGTACCTTTTTTCTATACAGAAGTATTCGCCTTTAAACGTGAATGTACGTTCCGACATGCAAACTTTAATATGAATGATCAAGATCCCTTAATAATAAGCTTTATTATGTATTAGTAGTTTATTTTTCCACTTTGTAAATTTCAGATTGTAATTCCTTATCTTACTTTCTTTTGTACGATTAGCTAATCGAATTTATTTCATCTGTGTAGATTATGTCGGGGAAAATTCTCCCTAGCTTTCTTATTGTTCGCTTTGAATTCAACTCGTGTGGTTCAGTGTAAACCTACGTGTAGCTCTCGCTGTAAAGACTTTGTGCTCTCTTTCGAAATTGTTCTCCTGTCAAATTCCCTTGAGATTTATACTGTTTGAAGTTGGGCAAATGTTGAGGGTTTAATTGTACAGAATATCCGTAAGGTGTAATTATTTGTAAATATATTAATTTGAAAGTAGTGATTACACTCTTTCATTTACAACCTAGTAACGCTGCTATTCATAGTTTTAGGATAGAGATCTGTTCGCTTGGTGAGTACAATAAGGTGTCTAACAAATAAGACATTTTTATTCAAATAGATATTGCAGGTCATTAGTGCTCAGCGAATAGTCATAAAAATTGATCTTGTATTCGAATAGGCAATTAGTATAACTTTGCCAAGAAATCCCTTCTAAGATCACATGTGCGTTGAATAGAAACACCTAGATCGTGTATCGAAGTACACACAAACATTGTAAGCCTATCAGACCATTAACCAATTGCTGTTTACAAACAATGTTAACGCCTGTTTGTAATAATGTTCTCTACACCCTTTTTCTAAACTACCCATTTCATCTTTTGTTTTGATTGTATCCGTTTTTCTCTTTATGTAGGAATGCTTGAGTTTGTAAAAAAATAGTCACCGCTTTCATTTTATTTAAAAAAATTAAACTCATGTCTATAGTAATTATCATACTTTCATATATTCACTCGTCGAACTAATACTCAATTCGCTCCCATAATATTGTTTCATTATTCGCTATTCACGCTTAATCGTAGTGCTCAGCGAATTCTCAGAATCATAATCATCTAGTCTCTATTGCCATTATTGTGTATATCAAGTGATTTTACACAGTTAATAAACTCAAGATTTTATTTTATAATAAATCACTATAATCCGCAAAGTGTAAATTACCCTCCCCCCCTTGTTGCAGAGAGACAACCATCAATCAGGCCTGAGAAGAAATCACGAACATCCTGGAATAATCTTCTCATATTAGTGGTCTAGACTTGACCGAGATTAAAGCCTCGTGATGCCGGAGTAATATTTTGCAAAGCCCTACAGCCCTCTTACAACAAGGCTCGGCAATTCTTTAACAATGAGCAAAACAAAAGAATGACGATGGTGCTTCAACAAACTAACGATGCACCTGTAAGAACAGTTACACTGAGTTTCAAACCAATTAACGGCATCGTGGTTCATTCGAGCTAAAATTCTTTTCAGCCTAATGAGGATAACACTGAATTACCCCCCCAAAATATTTGTAAGTCGTCTAAGTTTTTCCAACTAATTTAGTACGTTTTTGCACCAATGAATCCAAAAATGCCATCTTTTTCCTCGGGTCAATTCAGGTTTTTGTGCTAGGTCGATTTTAAAAATTCCTATCTT
Organism: Ceratothoa steindachneri; assembly: GCA_963969495.1. Classification (NCBI taxonomy): domain Eukaryota; kingdom Metazoa; phylum Arthropoda; class Malacostraca; order Isopoda; family Cymothoidae; genus Ceratothoa; species Ceratothoa steindachneri. The sequence continues at coordinate 110,202,699 of OZ018328.1, forward strand.
ATAACTCAATTGATTACATTTTTGTGACCTTTTCGGCTCATTTTTGTTAATATTTCTGATCCGAAATAGGGTCTAAGATAAAAAACATTGTTTTCTAGCACAATTTATTAATTAAATGTTACAAAAATTTATTAGTGTACATTGAGTAGTAGACATTGATAAATGTAAGTCCATGTAAATTGGATAATTAGGTCATCATTGTTCCGAATTCAGGGCATGAATTTCCGTTTCTTTGACTTCCTAGAATGCTCAGCGGTAGTGATTGCTCTCTTCAGAGTCCAATAGTACTCAGCCATGATGACTACACCCCAGCCTCCCTAATACCTCGTCTCGATCTCTTCCATGTCCTGATTGAATATCTTTCCCTGCTCTTCGCTCATTGATCCCAGATGCTAAGGAAACTGATTCATATGTGATAATGTGTAATCCATTTTAGGCTCATGTTGCACCTGAGGATTCTCAAAGCAGTCAGAATATTAGTGACAAGTTCTCTGTAGTTCCTGGCCTTTTTTTAGCCAAGAAAGTTTTCGCGCCAGAACAAAACCCTTCAACCCTTTCAGTTCCACTTCTTTCATTGAGTTTAAAACTATAGATCTCTGAGCTGACGGAGTTCAGGAGCATCATAGATGCCAGCTTTCAACTTCTCCATAGTTAATCATGGAAAAGCGTGGCACGAGTAAGTGAAGCAGCCACCATCCTTGTTAAAAGCCTTGGTGAACTGTTTGATCAAGCGTAGCTTGATGCGCCCAGCAGTGGGAATAGTATACTGTATCTTTCCTCCAAAGTGTTGCTTATAATGTTCCTTGCTCTGCGAGGCATCTTTTCTTTCCCGTACAGTCCAGTCTTTCTTCGTGTAATGTTAAGCTTAGTCCCTACTATACTACTTCCATAGAAAGCAAGAAAGCACAGGTATTTTATGAACCCGGACTGTTTCCCCAGAAAACTTCACTATCTTCAGATCAACACAAATCAACTATCCATGCGGATAACAACAAATTTTCTTCAACATGTACTTCACCGCTTCATACACTTCCTTCATTGTAGTCGGGTGAGCGAGGGGTACAAAGGAAAACCGAAGGCATTGTGCATCAGAACACATTTCAAGGATCGCTTGCTGTTGTCAATGTCAGTCTCAAATCTTCAGATCGGTACTTTGGCATGCAAGCTTGTACAGAAGTTAAATAATAATATATATATATATATATATATATATATATATATATATATATATATATATATACAGTACACAAGTCCTTCTCTTCAGAGAAAAATGGAGGTACTCTTGATGTCTGTTGTGGTAGAAGATGATGCGCCACTGTCAGAGAGGTTTTGTTTACTTCAATCTGGATGCCAACAGTTCGGCAAAGGATTTTGACAAGCTGAGATTGCGAGCTTAGATCATTTAGCTCATTTTGAAGAAAAATGATGTAGAGCATCATCGTCAAAAAATACTCCTTAATTTTTTTCAACACTGGAGGAATCTTCTTCAACAATGTCAGAAAGTTCTCCAGAGGCAAGTACTGGAATTTCATCACAATTAACCAAAGGACTACATGCTGATTGAATATCAGGATACTTAAGGCTATTCCGGTTCTTTCTGTTGATCCCATTCAAATCACTTGCGGAGAAGTAGCATTTAGTGCCATGGTTTGTCGCGCCCTTCAAACCATGGGAATTTCAAACTTCAGACGTCTCTTAAGGAGTCGTTTGTGAGGCAGCTTTCAACACAAATTCAGTAAACACTAGAATTCCAGTCCTCCATACCTCGTTTGAACAACTAGCAACATCAGCAGCACGCGCCATCAAAAGAAGCTACCACATTCTTGCATCATAATGAAGATCAGGAACACCACACAGGAGTACCATCAATCTGTATGATTGAGTTTGTTGGTACCATAACAAATTTGGAGATCAAGCTCAGCAGTACCGATTTGAAGGCAAAAGAGCCATCACACATCAAGGAAACGTCATGATGGGTCAGTGATAGGTAATGTACGCTCTACTGTTCCCACAAATGCCTGTTTGTTAACTTATGATCCCATCTCAAGCAGGAACTTTCTAAATTGACACATTGTCATTTATTTCAATCATACCCGCAACAGTCGCTGACAAAGATTAGAGGAATTGTGTATACCCCTTCAGAGAATTACTAGTGCTCCCAATTAAAACTTACGCTGAAATAATCCTATTTCCTTCGGAATTAAACTAAACTTAATTTCAAATTTCTTTGTGTGTATGATGTTAAATTTGCACTAATCGATGCTTATTTCCTCGCCAATTATAATTTAGTAGTTAATTTAAAAAGTTTTAAACTAATTGATGGAGAAAACCAAATTGTAGCTTTGCAGTGATACCATAATAAAACAGCACCGTTATTATCATTGTCGGTGTCGAAGGATTGTCCCTTCAGTGATTTAAAAAAAATATCATAATCAAGATACAGGTTAAAATTCTTACATTTTAACAAATTATTGTTTAACCAATGCTATATCACAATACTTCTTTGCAAACAATATTGTTCGTCTTTGCCAAAGGATATAATTCACCGAAGACAATGCTGCTCAAGTGGCGCGGGCACCAAAGCACATCAACCTAACTACCTTTTCCAAGCTCTGTCAGCAAGATCATTTTGCACAGACATCGTGCGTGATATGGCCAGGTGCGCTCGCACTAAACGTGGAAGAACAAAAAAGGATTGGTCAATTTTAATGGGTCGAAAATATAGTCAAAATTTACGGGCCGATAAGGACAATTTCCGACCAAAATATGCTCCTATGGCTATAAAGACCGCCCAAAATGTCTTAGGTTCCATTCCTTTGCACGGTTCCATAAATATTCCAATTTAACACTTAGCTAGAGACGCGACGGTTTAAATGCACCTCACATTCCTTGGGTTGAAAAGACAAAGAGATTATATATATGAATGCAATGTCGAGCGAGAAATATTGTTGAATGCGCATTCATTAATTCCTCGCCTAATTTTAATATATCCCCCGGTCTTTTTAAAATAGACCCTGTTATTAAAAGGCTTATTTATAACAAAATTGTCCATTTAAAATCTTAGCCCTTTGATTTATTAATTTAGTTGGCTATCTTGTCTATTTTTATGTATTCACAATCGGGTATGTATGTACTTAGTTTAGTCGCATAAATGTCTACATTATTTGCTCACAGGTTGGAATTTTCCGGAAGTAGACCTTATCTATTTGGTTTTATACTTCACATCCGCCTTTGATATTATCTTCTATTTTGGGTCTATTCGTTGTACATTGCTCTTCTGTTTCACATATATTCGTATATACTACCTTGATAATAAACTAAACAAGTTCGAAAGTACTTGAAATCTGCCTTTCATTTTCCTGTGGGATATTTTGAATATATATATATACATGCTTTTGGTTTGAGCTAAGATATATATATATATATATATATATATATATATATATATATATATATATATATATATAAAGAATAAGGAGCAGATGCAAGTTCTGCGGGTGATAACAACCACCACAGGGCTTTCGCCATATTTATTTTCTGCCTTTCAAAACCATTTTGAAGACAGAAATAAAGGTGCAGAAACCTTGCATTGCAGACTATATACAATATAGTACAAGAGAAAGATAAATTGGACGCGAATGAGCAATGAGAAAAAGAAACAGGAGTTTTTAGAGGTAAGAGAAAGGGACATTAGAAGAAGACTAGAATCAAAGAGAGCAGAGGGCGGCACAATGAAGGCAATCCTTTACCGAGAAGACAGAGATAAGGCCAGGGGAAAAAAGTTTGAAATTCCTGGCCGGGACTCGAACCCGGGTCTGCTGATTGTCGGTTAGATGCTCTACCGCTGAGCTACCAGGCACAGTGACTCTACTTCGCCCAAAGCGTTACCCCATCAAACCCAGTATATCTGTAAGCTAGGAACCTCCAAGGAATTTCATGGAGGTTCCTAGCTAAAAATTTTAAATTGGACTTGGCAATAGTTAAATTTGCTTCAAAACTGACTCAGAAAAGTAGTTAATAAATTTATTAAAGTTTATTTCAGAAATTAATAAAAAACTATAAGAGAAATTGTCCTGCCAATAGTTAAGGATAATAAATTTAAACTTTGTTTGTAATTTTGTAAACACTGTAAGAGTTAAAAAACATTTAACATAAAAAGGGTTAATTTTGCTACTTACTAAAGTGGATCTATCCTAGAGAGAGAATGGTGGGTTTAACAAGAGGCTAATATTTATATGTTACAGTGACGTTTGGGAGAGGGGAACACTCACTAACCAAATAGTCGTTAAAATACAAACAAACTAACAAATTATGGTTAAAATTAGTTAATTAATAAAGATATTGCACTAAAATCTTCATTTAGTGTAGGTTTGTATTGTCTAATATATAAAAATTCGAGGGTTCCTAGGCAATGGTGGTTGTTGTTAAAGGCTAATACTTGAAAATTCTCAATAGAAATGTCAGTTTTACAGCTTATGGTGTGTTCCCTAATAGAAGACTTTTCCTTTTTATTTAATATTTTATTTGTGCGCCAACTAATCCCCATATGAGCAGAGAACCTAGCTCCAAGAGACCTGACAGTGCTGCCAATGTAAGAGGCTCCAGTACAACTGGGACATTTAAATAAATAAACATTATCACTGCGGAACTCCAAAGAGATAGAATCTTTACTGCTAAAAAAACTTCCTATTGATAATTTGTTTATAAAAACTATTTGTGGGTTGATTTGGGGAAAATCTCTTTTAAAAATGAATAGGATTTTTCATTTAAAAGTATCGTTTAAAAAACCCATCTCTGAAATTAGTAAATATATTGGTAGTTTTGGTCATTTTATGCAGGGTTGAGGGGGGATGGGTCAATGGGTTTATCAAGTAGCCTTTTTAAAGCTATGTCATACAGGTCAGAAGGAAATATATTTTTTAGAAAATATTTCTTAAGAAAAATAAATTCATTACACTAGCCAATGAATTTAAACATGGTCTTAGCTTCTTGAGTAAATGTTGTTGTAACTAACTGATTTTGGTGCGCTGATTCCAATCTGTGCTCAGATTTGTCCTACCACGTAAGCTTCCTGACATATGCAACTAGGCTATATGGCTCACTTTGTCACCTTGGATCAATTAATGATATAATTATTACGAGTTTGAGAAGAATAAGACGTTTCTAGGCAAAGGTTTGGAATCGGGGTACTCTATTTGGCATCATGTACGTTTTTTAGCAGACCCAGAAAAGATATGTATTACATATAAAAGAGGTAATACTTACCTAACTCTAAATTTCTTCAAAAATGTTTGAGACTGGCTCTCTTGCTTGTGCGTGGGTAGAGTATAGGATCTTCCCGTTGTAGGAACCAGCAGTTGTCACCCATCAGGTTTTCGTGGAAGCGGCCTTGATACCTGCTTTCTATCATTGAGATATTTAGGTGGAACCTTTCCCCATGTTCGTCACTAATATCACCCATATTAGATGGGAAGAAATCTAGATGCGAATGCAAGAAATGCATATTAAGAGACGTCCGACACCCTATTCGTTGATAGGCATTTAGCATGTTGTCCACTAGTTCTTCATAGTTTTCAGCCCTATAATTACCAACAAAGTTCTGCACTACATGGACAAATGAATCCCATGCGTGCCAACTAAAGTGGAGTTAGTATATTTCTGGACTCCCTGTCTGATCTCCGGCCCTACAAAAATGCCAGCTCTAAGTTGAGCATCGGTTTTCTTTGCCGCTTCCACGAAAACCTAATGGGTGACAACTGCTGGTTCCTACAACGGGAGTATCCTATACTCTACCCACGCACAAGCAAGAGAGCCAGGTGGGGTATAGCAACGTCAATCTTACTAGTGCAGTATACATCTTCTTTTTGTTGCTTTGACGAAGATTTCTGAACCTATACAGAGTCTTGACTGCAGCAGTGGCCTTGGTGATACGTTCTTGGACGTGCTTTGTGTACCCGGTTGAGGTGATCTTCATGCCGAGTACATTGCATTCATTGGTGTAGGGATTTTCGTCTATCCCCCACCCTGACGTCATCAAGTAGTCTCCTGCCTATGGGGACTACTTTGAACTCATCCTGGTTGGTTCGGATTTTCCACCGGGCCTCGTAGTTGTTAAGGTTTTCAATTTCTGCTGCTGTCATTCGAGCTTGCCAAGGCGCATTCCTCCATGGTCAAGTGATTATCTGGGTGAAATCATCGCCGAATTGTAAGTTGAGGCAAGTGGGGCATACAGGGACTGGGACACCTGCTATGTAAATCAAGTAGAGAGTGGGAGACAGGCACCTCCCCTGCGGGAGGCCCGCATTGAGCGGAAACTTTGGCCCGTCCGTGCAGCCTAAACTGATGTACGCCGCTCTCTCCATGACATAGTCACAGAGAGTTCTCTCTAAGTTTTCACTTAGTCCCAGTCGTAAGATCTTGTACTGCATTCCCCTTTGGAACACCTTATCGAAGGCCTTTGATACATCCCGACAAACAATGTCCACGTAACTCTTTTCCCGTTTTGCATGGGCTAACTTTTCCGTGATGACGTTAATCGCCATCTCCGTACTTCGCTTACTTCTAAACCCGAATTGGTGTGGGTTATAAAGCGAGTTTTCCTCCAGGTGAGACACCAGTCTTTTGTTGAGGATGTTCTTGAAGAGCTTCCCGCCAAATTCCAGAAGTGAAATTGGCCGGTAGCTCTCCTTCAACTTGGGGTTCTTTCCGTGCTTAGGCAAGAAAATCATCTTCGCCGTTTTATAAGCGTCCGGAAAGTATCCCGTATTGAGACAGGCGTTAAATATTCTTCTCATACCTTCGATGGCACAAAGTTAAGCTTTGTAAGCCCCGACTGTCCTGGGGCTTTTTGTTGGAATGAGCGAAGCGCGCCGAGTAGTTCTTCTTCTGTAATCTCGGCGTCTCCGTCGCGCTCTCTATAGACTATAGAGAGTTAAATAAATATATTATGTGCCATATGGGCGATGATGTCATTGATGTGTGAAATGAAAGACAGAGAATGGTGACATGTAGATGGAGAACTTGCTTTCATGGATTTAAAGTCAGCATATCTTCAAATTAAGCTGGAGGGAAAATTGTGGAAATATCAGCTCGTGAAGTAGAAGGGTGCAACTTATTGTCTCACAATACTTGTTTTTGGATTAAATTGTGGCCCATGAATTATGTCCAAAATTTTGAAATGTGTTTGATCAAAATCTGAGAAATTGAAAAGCTACCAGTTCCTATATTGATGATATACTGGTCAAGGTGTCAGATTTATCTACATTTGAGCTCCAGCAGCATTTGAATACCTTTGGTCTTATTAGCAAACCACCCAAAAATTAGGTGGAGCAGCAGTCCTTGAGTTGAGACTAAATCTGGGTCGACATGGGAATATGAACTTCACTCGTGGAAATGAAGTACTAAATGTTCCTGAAAACTGCACCAGAAGATAATTGTTTTCCATATGTGGAAAATTAAGGGGCACTCTCTAGTTTCTAGCTGGTTGAGAGTTGCTTGTAGTTTCATTAAAAGAAGTGCATACGGTGATAGGTAGGAAGACTATATTGGTGATATAGCTCTAAATATGATTTAAGAGGTAATAGATAAGGTGAAGATAAATGATCCTGTGAAGTGACAGTGGTATGTGCCAAAAGATAAAAAGCCAATAGTATGGTGCGATGCAAGCAGTATTGCAAATAGTGAATTACCTAAGGTAAATTGAGTTTGTGTTGAGGATGCTACGAGGTTGAGGAAAAAGAATGATTTTGAGCATATTAATGTAACAAGTCTGGATGCATTTGGGAAGGGTATAAACCTTGCTATGAATTGGGGCTTTGAGAACGTTGCATTGGCTACTGATTCAGCAACTGTCTACAATTGGGTGAATCGTATTATGAGAAAGGAGAATAGAATAAGGACTAAGGGAGCAGCAGAGCTTCTTATAAAACACAGACTGGGAACACTGAAGGCAATTGTGGAGGAATTTAGAGTGAAGTTAACTGTTGAGCTGGTATCCACGTCAAAGAATAAAGCAGATATTTTGACCGAGTGCCAAAGGAGTGGTTATAAATACTGATGACACAAATTGTGACGTTTATCATCCCTGTGCTACTGGCCTTAGCATGAAAGAAGCTCATGATATGCATCATTTTGGCATAGAAAGATCATTTTACGTAGCTAAGAAAATTGATCCAAATGTCAAACGAGAGGATATACATAGGGTGGTGAGATCATTTGAAAGATGTAAAATGATTGATATAGCACCAGCAACTCACAAAGTAGGTGAAATTTGTATAAGTGAAAATTGGAAAAGGTTAGTTATTGATGTAACTCATTTTACACACGAGTCTTATTTATCTATGGTTGATTGTGATCCAGGACGGTTTGTGTTGTAAAGGAAACTAAAATTAGAAACTGCCTAGCATATTGCAACTATCTTGAATAAAATCTTTTTAGAAAGAGGACCGGTTGAAGAAATATTAATGGATAATGCTACCGCATTTAAATCGAAGGAATTTGAACAATTGTGTGTAAAGTGAAATATAATGAGATTTTATCTACCACCTTATAAGCCAGAGGTAAATGGAATAGGGGAGCGTAATCATCGAACTATAACATCCATTGCAGGGAAGGGGAAGATCACACTTCAGGAGGCGGTCTTTTGGTACAATATGGCGCCAAGAACAAGACAGGATGAAAGTACTCCTCTCCATAAATCAATATATAGGTATGAGTGACGACACCCAACAGTGGAGCCTGTTGTAGCACCAAACTGCAACTCTCCTGAGTTGTGATTGGCGAGGAGGTTTGGGTGAAGATTCAAATGGCGCGCTGTACTTCACATTGGAGGAGAGGTGCAGTGACTGATATTAACTTCCCTAACAACATTTCTGTAGATGGGGTGCAAAGACATTTTTGATGTCAGGAAAATTATACTTCAGCCAGAGGAGAAGGAAGGTGACACGTCTATTGACAAAGTTCAGGTGGTTAATACGGATGGGCGTGTGGTGCTGGAGGGCAGAATCATGTTGATACCCTGAGGTACCCCTTAAGAGTAAGGCAGCCTCCAGAATGGTCAAGGGATTACATCTTTGACTAGGTCGTAGTTGTATGATCGTTATGTTTTTCTGTTCTTTATACTTTAGTTGTTTTCTTTCATTGTAATGGGTAATGTGTGAAGTTTTTGATCTTTAGATCATGAGGGGGGAGGGGTAATGGCAGCCAGATATAAACTGTTCTGGCATTGTAAATCATGCTTGGTAGAGTGAAGAGGTGTTCCACAGTCGATCCTGACCCCCAATCTCTAACTCAAACTTTTTAGTAATTAAGTAAGACTGTGGTGAAGGGTTCATTTTTCTTGGTTGGTTTTCATTTTCAGTTTTGGATATTGGAGGAGAGACCAGTTTGTTAGGAATTCCCTCAGGGTTGTCAAAAGTTGTCTATTGTTGTTTGTCACAATTTGTTGTTGCTGTGTTGACTGTCAATGATATCAGCCGGCTGCTTAATTTAGGTTGTGAACTGATTGATGGTTGTTAAGTTGCTTTTGCTCTTCATTGTGTTTGGTTTAGCTGTATTTCATATTCTATGAATTTTACTGAGAAGACCCTAAGAGAAGAGTTGAGTAAAAAAATTCATTTATTTGTATTTAACTACATAAGGTGAGACGGTCATTAAGTTAATATATAGCCAGGAGCCTTAATTACTCATCATTAGCTACTACAGTGGAATATTATATTAATACGTGGTCCCTGGATAACAAACATTCATTCTACATTTATTTTTATTTTATCTTTTGCGTGCGAACCATGTCAAGTAGGAAGTCTGGGGCTTAAAAACGAAAAGAAACAAAGCTACATAAAGATAATGAAAAAGAGGACTCAAACCTCCTTTCAAGTAGGTGTAAGAAGACTTGTTGAGATCAATACAGATCTCGAACAAAGTGTTGAGCAACAATGTACTAAAATTGCTGCAGTAAGTCAGATAATTGAAAATTGATCTAAGAACAGAAGTGGCATCTGCTGGTACGGTATTCAGAAAAGAGGCAAATAATGTTGCGCTTCCTAATGCAAGTACAATGACAGGCTGTATGCCAGATGTGAGTGTTGATATTAGTGTCCATGATAAATTAACCACTGAGAGAGTTGAAGAATGTGTCAGAAAAGGCCATCTCAATTTTACAACATCATTTTCACATGACAATAATCAACAAGCATCACCTGAGAGTATACTTTAATTACGAAATCAAAATGGTAAAGTTTCAAGACAAGATTGGCTGGTATGGAGTCCATTACAACAGGCCGTCTATTGTTTTCCCTGCCCTTTCTTTCAAAAAGAAACCGAAACCTCAAAATTGCATTGACGTCTAGCACTATCACAGGGCTACGCTGCAAGCGTAAAATAGAGAAAACTACCTTACATAATTCCCGAATAAAAAATATGCAATGCCCATAGGCGTGTTATTTGGTCTGGCGTGATTTTAAAAGACGACTGAAATCAGACAGCTTCATTTGAAATCTTTTTGGAAACTTCCATTAAATTTGAAGCAGCAAGATGGCATAATATTTTGAGGTGGATCATAGGCATTGTTCTTTTTCTGGGGTAGAGGCATATAATTTTAATAATTTTCGCAAAGAATTGGAGATGAAAAACGAATTCGTTTCTGTTTGCACAGAACTTGTTGCAAAACAAATTCTCTTTAAAAAAAGCTGTTCGAAATACTTTTCAATTATGGTGGATGCAACAACAGACTCCTCTCATGTTGAGCAAACCACCTTTATACTACGATTTCTTGGGAAACTCTAGTGCAATTTTTGAAGTTTGTTGATTACAGTAACAAAAGTGGAAACGATATTACGAAAATGGTACTGGAAACGTTGAAAGAGAACAACATTCATTTTTCAGATTGCAAGGGCCAAAGCTAGGACAATGAATCTAATATGGCGGGAACATACAAAAGGGGTACAGGCACGTCTTTTGTTTGAAAATGATTTGGCACTCTTTCCACTCTGTGGATGTATACTTTAAATTCATGTGGAACAGACCCTGCTGAATGTTGCATTGAAGCCATCATCACCTTTTTTAGAACAATGCAGACAATATACACTCTTTTCAGCTTCAGTTCACGATGTTGGGAGATCCTTTGAATAAGACAGGAAATCAGTTGCTTCACAACGAGTCCGATACAAGATGGTCTTCGAGAATAGATTGTGTAAAATCATTTACAGAAATCCTTACCAGCATTCGGACTGCACTTGAAGAACTGTTAACATTGAATCTAACACCTAAAACAGGGACTGAAATACATGGCGCTATTAGGTATGTCTCATCGTTTACTTGTGTGATTATGCCAGCAATTTTAGCACCAATTGATATTTGAAAAAAGATTCTGCAAGACTTGCTACAGTTGAAGTTGGAGTCATAAATGTCAACGAGTTGATAGCAACTTTGAAAGAGCTTCCTAGGAACTGGAGGAAAATCTGGAATGAAGCAAAACATGTTTTAATCAGGCATGGGGATTGTAGTGAATAAGAATGTGAAGAGATAGGAAAAGAGAATGCGATTCTATGACGAACAAAGCCTGGATGCTGATTTCAAAGAAATGAATAAAGATGATGATTCTATAGAAGAGGCAATATTCAGGAAATGTGTGTTCTACAAAATCCTCGAAAATCTCATTGGTGACTTGATTCCTCGGTTTGACGCTTCAAGAAACTTTTCGGAGACCTTTTCTTTTCTGTGGAACTACATGCTACCTTCTGAACTGGAAGAATTAGAAAGCTGGCCACAAAGCGCCTCTGATTTCGTCGAGAAATGCAATGATGACATCAACCGTGAGCTAACTCATCAACTGGAGTACCTCAAAATGGTGCACCAAGGCTACTTTGGAAACATTCCATATATAAATATTTTTTAAAATATTTTATTGTCCATTGTTCAAGATGGCGCAGAAGTCACGCTATTATTAGAAAAAAGGTACTAATGATATTTTTCGTTCTGCATTTTATATGATTAAGTAAAGAAATTGGTTACTAATATACAGTATGAACACCTGCAAAAAGAAATAAATATTGTCCACCCTGTAAAATAAAGTATATAAGTGCCTTTTGGTTTTGAAACCTGGGGAGGGGGCCCAAATTTTGTCTTGTACCGAGTACTATTTATCCTCTTGGTGGCCCTGGATATGTAATCATAAAAAAATATTACCTAAAGAAGGTTGATAAACCTGGTCTAACATGTTGGTGTAAGTGTGGAATTCATTCTGCTTTCACAAGTAAACAACAATCCTGTACCTTAAGACAACATACAGCCCCAAACCATTACTCTTCCACTTCCATATTTGACTGTTCGGACAACACATCTCCGATCATAAGCTTCTCCAACTCTTCGACGAACATAAACAGCTCCAGGGCTTCCAAATATCTGTTAACCTGCCTCCTTGACACATTTAAGTTTAGAAATGACTATCCATATAAAATATGAAGAAAGAATTAAAACTCACATCTGGTTATGTAACCCAACCAATATAGAGAAGTTTAGTTGTAATGCAAGGAGGATTGGAACAAAATTTTGTATGGAAGAACGCTGGAGGTAAAGCAGAACTACGAGTAACATAAACGTTTCACAGCAGCAATTGCCAACAAAGGTCATGAAATAAAATATTAATCACTACTGTACCTGTGCATTTAAAAAATAAAATATTTAAGTAAGAAATCCTATGAATAATTTGAATGGCAGAATGTTTCTACTTTTAATGATATTCACTTCCACCCGTAAACCAACTGATAACACTGGAAACGTGATTTTTTTCTTTGGGTAGCAACTTTTATTTTCTATTTGCTTGTGTCTAGAATACATTAAAAAACACTATTCCTTATTTGAAACTTTGCTTTTGTGTCCAGGATAATTATATTTATATGGAATTTATTCTAGAATTACTAAGTAAACAATTAAATATTAGAAATGAGTAGTTTTCCGTGATTTATGCATATACTGTATATTATTTTAACGAATCAGCCCGAAAATAGTCTCCCATCAGATTTTCATTATACGATCCTTGATAGCTGCGTTCAAAGTCCAATAGATCCTGATGAACGCGCTCGTCATGCTCCTCAGAATACGCTCCAATATTCTCCTTAAATTTATCAAGATGAGCGTCAAGAATATGGACTTTCAGGGACATCCTGCAACCCATCTTGCCGTAGTTTCTCACCAAGTTCTCAACAAGCTAGACATAGTTTTCGGCTTTGTGATAACCTAGGAAGCCCAGAACCACTGCGATAAAGCTGTCATTCTTTTTCCGTCCTGGTGAGATATTATTTGTGGACGGACGAAGACACGGGCTTCCGCCTTTGCCACAGATAGCTTAGGAAAGAAATCTTGGAGATACTTGAAAGCTGTAGACTCCTTATCTAGAGCTCTGACGAATCGTTTCATAAGGCCTAATTTTAAGTGCCGAGGAGGAAACAGTACTTTTCAGAGGTCCAAAAAAGGCTCCCATTTGACGGTGTTTCTCCCCACACTAAACTCTGTCCGTTGTGGCCAATCCCGCTGATGGTAGTGCGCTACGCTGTCCCTGCTGTCCCAAAGGCAAAGCTAACAAGGAAACTTGGTAAAGCTGCCTTGGCGACTCATCAAGAAGGTCACCATTTTGAAGTCTACGATAATCCACCAACCGTACTCTTCATATTTTAATGCATCTAGCAAGATCTTGAAACTGCTGCATTCCTCTTTGAACTGGACTGAGTGAGCAAGGAAAAGAGATGGATACATGTTCCCGTTATGAAACAGCACTGCTTTGAAGCTCCTGAACGAGCTGTCAATGAAGGGGTGGCACTCGTTGGGGTTACAGGCGATTCCGATTGCTTCAAACAGACCGGTTACATTGTGACAAAAGCAAAGCTCATCTTGACGTGTAAAAAGGCTTGATAAACACTGGTGACGCTTTCCCTGGCCTGATATTTGCACGCTGTTGCCTAACAAATCCCACTGTTTGAATCTCAAAGTTAAATGCTCGGCATTGGACTTTGTGAGACCAAGATCTCTGACAAGGACGTTGTGATTCTTTTGGTTGGGGTAGTATGGGTTTCTCTCCTCAGTTGCACCTCTGTAATCTGGATCAATGATTTATGAACTTCTTTTCCTTTTTAAAACCTGCTGCATTCTTTTCGGGGGAGTGGGTATGGGAGATCAGAACTATGTGGCACTGGCGCAATAGATGACTGAAGGTCTGCATACATGATAACAGCCGCATTTTGCCTGCTCGACGTTTGGGAAGGTTCACCATGCAGAAGAAACAATTGCATGTGGTGTCGGTTGGTTCCCTGCAATTTCGTGGGATTGAGAAATTCATAGCTATCTTTTCTCCTCTGTACCATCCTGTAAAAGAACAAAATGAAAACCTAATTATAAATATACAAATTCTTTTCCCTTAGTGTTATTACAAATTTTAAATATGTTCTTCCAGTGGTCCCTATATATATATATATATATATATATATTAGTTTCAAGAGTTCTTTTGCGGAGCTAGCAGGTGAAATGAGGTGCCCAAGGTTTGTCTTAATCTCCGAATGGCATGCCAAAATATGCTTTAAAGGCCTCGCAAATTTGAGTAGATCTCTCTACAGAGTATCTTTTCGCTCTTTGTCCTAATAAATTCGCCACAGCCATGGCAAAATGCGTTTATCGGATGCTTACAAACTCGTGATGCCATGTGTGACGAATGCTTCTATTAATGATGAGTGATGGCTAGAGTTAAACTGATCCGTTGAGTAGACATTCTTTGTATTTATAAAGTCATCTACGTTGCCAGAAAGTTCTAGAAATTCTTCAAATATAAAAAAAAATCTCGGAAGTTCTAGAAAGCTGTACAGTTTGTTTTTCACCAAATTAATGCTGGATCTATGTGGAATGTAAGAGGACTGCCATTGCTGCCCAGGTCGTAAAAAAACAAAAAGGGAAACCAGGCAATGGCTTCGCCACTCCTCCTATCGGTGGGGTGGTGGGGGGGGGGCTTGCGCTTCACTACTAAGATTAAAATTTAAAATCTAAAAAAAAGGAGCCAGGGCTAAATTTTATAAATTTTCTGAACTTCGTCAATTGTAATAATTTTAAGAATGAACTCTATACTAAATTTCATCCCTTTCAAAATTTCACGTTGCTAAAATATAGTTATAGAAGAAGATATATAAAAGTTAATTTTCTGAACTTCACCATTTGTAATTCTTTGGGTTTAAAAAAATTCACAAAATTTCGATACTTACATTAATTTCTGAACTTCCCCATTTTGTTTTTTGATATTATAAAAGAATTATTAGAAATACCTTTGATAAAAAACATAACTCATAACCAAACTAAGATGAAATTATTATTCAAATACTCAAAAAAATCGCCTTCTTAAATTATAGAGTTAGTGATGATGATGATGATAATAGCTATTACTACTGTATTACTGTTTCTATAACTTTTTAAATACAGTATATCATGTATATAACGGGTGGCCCAAAAGTAACTTCATATTTTAAAAATTTGATAACACAAAAACCTATTAAGTTATAAAAGTGGGTGATATATAAAATAAAAGATGAGATCTTGGATGTTTATTATTTACATATACTATCCTTCAAATGTTCTCCATTATTGTTAAAACAAAGGCGGATTCTTTGCATCATACTTTCCATGACATTTTCCAAAACATCAGGGCAACACTAAGAGCAGCCTTCCCTGGTCGGTTAATTTCACGTTTAGGTGACGTTTCTTGGCCACCACGATCACCTGATTTTACCCCTCCAGATTTTTTCCTTTGGAGATAACTTAAAGAAAAGGTATACGTAAATAAACCTAATAATCTTTAAGAATTAAAACAAAACATCATTGAAGAAATCGAAAAAATCACTCCTGATGATTGAAAAACAACTTTAATCATTTTTAAGAAGTCAATTCAAAGACACGGATGAAACAGAAAGTAACCAGAAACAGTAAATAATATCAAACTGTCCTATAGAAATCAGATGTCATCGGCCTACAAAATAGACGAAAGAAATATCAAGGAGTTTTTGAAATCGTAACATCAAAGTTAAGAAGCAAACGGACAAGATTCAGATGATTATATATTATAAAACTACAAAGGTTAACAATCTCATTATGAAAAACATCTGCCAAAACTCCTCGATCCTAAAGTTTACGAACATCGTTACGAGTTTACCTGCCGGAATGAAGACTGTTAACTTCAAAACAACTCAAAATATGTTGGTATGACTACTATCATATTTTCGAAGCATTTGAAAATGCATCTGCAACATGGAAGCCCCCAAAATATATTGAGACCGTGCATAAGATTAGCTTAACCAGGGACATATTGGTTAATAACACAACGATCAAAAGAAAAGAGGGAAATAAAGCTAGTCTAAACACCTTAGAAGCCACCTTAATGAACGAAGGAATGGAAAGGTGTGAGAGGAGAGATAGAGAAAGATTGCCAGTCCCCTCCCCTTCCCCACTCCGGTCATCTTGAGATGACCGGAGAGGGAGGGAAGAGAACCCGGACCCCAAGGCCTCCCCTCTCCCCGGTGCCCTGTTTAAAGGACAACCGGATGAGAGAAAAGGAGACCAGGAGAAACAGATGGAGAAAAAGAGTAGAAGATAGAAATAGCAAAGTTTAAAATATTGTAGTCGACTTGATAGATGACCTAGGTAGTCGGTGGACCTACAGTTTTACGTTGACTCCAAACCACGGTGTGTTTAATATCCTTTTAGCCCTTAAGGTGTGAAAGATAGAATAAAAATGTAGGGAGAAGTATAAGAAAGTAGTAGGGTTGCAATTGAATGCTTAGTTGCATGGTGGTCATGCTAATCTCTGTTATTTTAGTTATGTAATAGTAGTGAAATTAATAGTTTAGGTAGTAATTGCCTGAGTGTCAGGTTATTTTAATTGTTGTGAGGCGTTTAAACTGGCTTTTGTTTTTATCGTTGGTAAAAGTTATCTTCCCTTTTTATTTGATTTTATTCAAATAGTTTTCTATGGCTGATGTAAAACTATGTTTGTTTACTTACTCTCTTTCTGTTTCCCAAATTATCTCGTGAATAATTCTTCCTCTTCTTAATCGATCCTTGATGTGTAAGTAGGTAAGAGTCTATGCGACTCCCCCTCCTCTCTCTGGTTAATCAAGTCCACGATTTCCTCTTCAATTTCTCATTGCGTGTTTTGAAGCAGTTTCTTGGCTCTTTTCTCTATAATCTTCTTCAGTGGTTCCATCTTCGCTTTCCGATGTAGATCTTGTTATCTCCTTCTGTTCCTTCTTCCCTTGTTTGTGATTACTGAAACTGCTTTCTTTTTTATACGCTGTAGTTCAGTAACATTACTATTTGGAATGGTGTACATGGGAAAAACTGGATATACCATTGCGGATTAAATTATTGCTTGGTAAAGTAGCCCCAGTCCCTTTCTTCCTTTTTCCGCTCTTTCTTTCCCGTGCTTTGAGTTCCTGTCTTTGTAATTGTTAGTCCTAGAACTTTAGTTTCGTTTGTGTATTCACTGAGTCTCTTCCTGTAAATTGGCAGGATCTTAAATTTGTTCCTGTTAGTACTAATCTTCCATTGTTTCTCGTAAATGTCGATTCTTCTTATTTCTTCTGCCGTTAGTCTTGCCTGCATGTCCGGGTTCCTGTAGGGGCAGACGACGATTTGTGTGACGTTGTCTGCGAACTTTATATTGAGACAGCCATGCATAAATGGTGGAGGAATGTCCGAAGTATACACTGAGTATAATGTCGGGCTCAGACACCCTCCTTGCGGAAGGCCAGCCTCCATCTTAAATTTATCTGCGTGGTGGTTCTTCATTTCGATATATGCGTGTCGCTGCGTGACGTAGTTACAGATTAGTCTTTCTAGCTTGCTGTTTATGCGTAACTGTAATAATTTATATTGCATTCCTTTAATCCATACTCTGTTGAATGCTTTTTAAACGTGCCTGCAAGCAATATAAACACTAGCTTTTTCCTTTTTGTAATGACCGCGAGGGCCATTCCTGTGCTCCTTTTCTTCCTAAATCCGAATTGAAATTTGTTTAAAAGGTTATTCTCTTCAAGGTGCTCACTTAACCGAAGATTTATTACCTTCTCAAACACCTTCCCGATGAATTCGAGTAGAGATATTGGTCCATAATTATAGACCAATATCTCTACTCGTCTTTTAGACTTATCCGCTTTTAGGATTAAGATAATATTTTGCTACCTTTAATTCTTTTGGGAAGTAGCCGGTGTTAAGGCAGGTGTTGAATACAGATGTAATGCCTTGCAACATTTTATCAGGCACTCCTTCATAGGGCTTCTTAGTGAGTTCCGATCTTCCTGGTGTCTTCTGTTGAAATAGCGGAAATGTGTTTTTGAGCTTTTGCACGGTAATTTTTGCGTTGTTACCGTCGAAGGTGTTCTCTTATATATAAAATTTTATATGCATACTATATATTATCATTTCACTTAGAAAATCAATTTCACTCACAATAATCACACATTCCACTACCGTAGGTCTAAATTCTTCCGTTGAGCTCATTTCAAGACGGACACTAGGCCGGAATCTTATAGAAGAAGAGAAAGTGACAAGAGCTCTATTGAAGAATAAACTAGACAGCACTTCTTACTTATGTCTTACTGCAGATATTTGGTCAACTCGTCACCGTAGTTTTTTGGGCGTTACAGTTCATTGCGTATGTTAAGATTTTGCACTTTATGAAATATGAAATTGAAAATGTCTTTACAGTTAGGGAGTTATCAGCTCTTCGCTGAAAGCAGACCTATTTGTTGGTGGAAGTTATCTCCAGTATATTAATATGTGAAATTTATGGAAACATTTATGAGACAAACACTGGACTGTTATTTCATTTTTTTCACTCGAGGAAGCAGCTCTTGAACGTCACAGTGGAGTAGTAGCATGCTGTCGCTTCAAAAGAAAACATAACTACATCAAGATTGCTGAACATATGGAGAATATCATGAATGAATACGATATTCCCCTGCAGAAAATTATGAGCGCCGTCACTGATAACGGCTTTAATTTGTTAAATCGTTTAAGGAAGGTGCAGCCACTGCTGTAAATGTGTCCACAGATTCAGAAGATGGAATCCAGGTAGGTGAAGAATATCAGGCTGAGCACGAGCTGGATGATAATTTCTTAATAAGAAGTGCCTTAGATCAGGAAGAAGACCTTTTGTCTGAGCTATGTAGCTTCAGCCTACTTAAGCATGTGCGCTGTGTTTCAGTCTCGTCGCCACAACAGATGCAAAACAGGCACTGAAAATATCTTCCTTTGCAAATATCAATCATGCTGTGATGGGTAAATGCTCACCATTATGGAACAAAAGCGATCGTCTGAAAAAAAAGCATAGATTATCAAAACCATTATCAACTTCTCTTTAAAGTTGCCTTGCAATACAAGGTGAAACTCATTGTTTGATGCATTGTTATTCTTTTAAAACACAAGGACAAATGCCATCAACTCATGACGTCCCTTAAACTTCCAGTGTTCACAAGTCACAAAATGAATTTCTTGCGGAGTATGTCTCAGTTTTGTCTCCTATTGCAGTGGCAATTGATCGCCTACAGAGAGAACAAAATTGTTTTTATGAAAAATTGCTCCCTACCTTGCTCAATGTGGAGAAAAAGCTAAACAGCCTTCTGTCACGTTCTCTGAAATTTTGCCAACCTCTTCTAAGAGCAGTCACTAAGGGCTTTAGAAAGCGCTACGAATCTTCTTTGACCTTAGAAAATGAAGCCAGCATTACAGATGCCATTATTGCATCAACAAGCCATCCATTCTTTAAACTTTGCTGGTTAGATATCAGTATTTCATAGGACAGTTAAAGCCACCAAGACTCTGTTAAAAATATTATGATTCAAGTGATTGAGAATTTAGCAGAGAGACCCGAAGCTGAATCATCCAGTAGTGTATCGGACAGTAACGATTATTTTGGATTTATAAAACCCACTCAAATACGATCAACCGCAGATTTGGACTTGTTCAGTTACCTTCAGGATTTTAAATAAAACACTTCAAAGTTTAGATAGATATCCAAACATGAAAAGGTTATTTATTTAAATACAACACCACCCTTCCGTCGTCAGCTCCTGTGGAACAGCTCTTCTCTTTAGGAAGACTGACCTTATCTCCAAAACGGAGTTCTTTATCTGACAAAACATTTCAGCAACTGATATTACTTAAATGTAATGCTGATATAAATAGCTAACTGAAATTTCATCAAATCTTACATTAGTAATTATAATATACAATTTCATTTTAATGGATATTTTTTGTTGTTATACCAATGGTCCTTATTGATTGTGATTATATATCATGTATTTGAAATGTATTTAAAAATGTATCTAAATACATTTTCAAAATGTGTTTAGTATCTAAATACATTTTTCTCATGTTTTAATATTTATTATTTAAATACTTTAAATCTATTTAGAGCCCACCTCTGGCAATTGGTCTCTCATTGGCAGTTTATATCCTGTAGCGATTATGATGTTCCTCAATTCTTTATTTCAATTGCAATGTAAGTCTCATCTAGTTCATCCTGAGTTCTAAAGTGGATGCCTTTTTTATTTGATATAGCAGCTCCGTCGTGTGCTTGGCCTGTCGAGTTTACCGCTAAAACGTAATTATTCCAAATTTTTATTTCGTCATTTTTTAGGTTGACTCCATTCGCTGAAATTAAAATTATATCTGGTTCTAATTTTCTAAAGGTTTTCGGTATATTTCTCTTATTTCTCCATCTCTTTACGCTCAACTTTAGTATGCTTATGTCAGTCTTGTCCATTGTGAGTAGAAAATTCCTAATTCGTTTCCAGTTCATTTGATCGATTAATATGTCCGAGGAAATAAGTAGGACTTATTTTCGTTTTCTAGTTTGTTTCAGTGTTTCTGTGGGTTTTGTGGAATGTCCTTTATTATTGGGGAATGGGCTTGGTGATATCCTTCTTGCGGGTTGGCTTCGGATCCTGCCCAACTTGGATTTTTTTCTCTTTGGGGTTTTCCTCGAAACTCTCTTCCGCTGACTCGGAGCTAATTTCGTCCGACTCGCTCTCGTCTGAATCCGTAGCGCTCTCTTCTACCTGAGCGATCCCTTTCTTATCCCTTTCTGGCGCCTGCATTGTCAAAATGGATGAGGAGTTTACTTCGTGTGGATCGATTAACGGTTCCAAGTCGTTAGCCTTCACTAACGCATTAAAATTCCTCTCATAAGTTCCTGGCTACAGACAATTCTGCACGTCTGCGTGGAGCACACATGTGTATATCTTTCCAAACATTCCTCCCGAAATGTTTGGTAGTGCCGTCGCCGTTCTTCCTTAGGGTTTAGCTGCCGAAGTATAGGAGGTGGTGGTTCCTATAGTTTTCTTCTCGTGCATTTCTCTCTCTTTTTTTCGAATAACCTCCTTTTTTTTCATTGCATGGCCATAGTGCGGTGGTTTTCTCCGCAGTTTACACATTTCTTGGTCGTATTATTACATTTTCTGAAGTCATGACCCTCCGAGGCGCACTCGGAACACATGACTATTACTTTATGGGGGCAATTGGCCGAAGTATTGTCTTCCATGGCAAAGCAGTTGAAACACATTCTTCATCTCTATATTCGGGGGATCCTCATCCTAAAGTCCAAAAGGCCCTTCTCTTGGGCTTTAGCTGCCATCTCCCTGGTTTCACAAATAACTTTAAATACATGAGTGTGCTCTTTAAATTTGACCACCTCCTGGATCTTTAACCATATTTGCTTGTCCATTAGTTCTTCTCTCAATTCATAAGACAAGTAGGCACCAACTCGTCCTAGCCTTGAGGTCGAGTTTCTTCAGAGTTATGGATGCAGCTGTCGATAATAGTTGTTCCACATCCTTTTCTTCAGGGCAAATGACGATATAACCATTTGGGACTTCGATGAATTTAATCAGCGGGATCGAGAGGTCTCCGAAGATAGTTTGCACTACCTGCTGCGGGTCCTTTTTTCTGCCGTTCGGTATGAGTTGTAGGGGCAATCTTTTCAATTCATGGGGTTGGTCCATCCTCTTAACTAGTGTGCCCTATAAATGTTGGGCTCCTAGTGATAACCGCTGAAAGGGGAAGATTAGTTCGCTCCCAAGGTGGGAGAGCCCCCTCTATATCTAATTCTGTCTCACCTACCTACCAAGTTTTGCGTTCTCCTTGGTAACTATACCTAGCTGCGCCTAGTCCTATCAGCAATCCTCAGTTGGGTTTGGGCTCGTGGTCGAGAATCGACCCCTCTTTTCTGGAAGCGTAACGGGATATTTTTCAAGGGGTCACTATACCCTACTACCAACTGTGTTTCGGACTTTGCCAGCGACCAAGCTATATAGCGCTAGGTAGAAGTATGTTGAAGTTAAAAGTTGGTTAAAAAAGATCCACGAGTTCGAGGAATAGCAGCCCCCTTCAGGGGAGGCTACCTTGCTCACAAAGAAAAGGAGAAATCTCCAATCAACCCTGTGAGCGCATATATTTCTTCAAATAAATCTTATTCAGTGGTTGTAGAGAGTATTTTTCAGTAATAATCTAAAACCGAGAATACGTTAAAATAATTCACGTTTTTCGAACTTCCAGTTTTCGTTGCTTCCTTGCCGGAAAACTTTACCAGAGCCTACGAGCGTGAAGAACCCAAATAATCTGAGCTGTTAGGAAGAAAGGCCAACTATCATCATTGAGAATTGGGGATAGAATCGAACTTTAATGTTGTTTTAAAATTCCGCTTACACTGGAGTGGCCCATTCCCTTCACATAACGTTTAAGCGAGGAGGAATAAATATCCCCTAAAATCCGTTTTCTTTTCATGATGGATAGAAGACTTCATTATATATATATAACGCTAACATGCTAGTCATCTCTGACCCGATAAAGAAGGCAAAGAAAAAGGAGGGTTAGTTGAAAAACGTGGAGATTTTCTTTACTCTCTCTACGGTGATGTTTGAGAAAGATTCTTACAAGCTGTCATTAGGCGACTTTATGTCACCCTACCCGCCCCACCCCCTACCCGACTCCCTCGACAGAGTAACGAAGAAGAAATGAACTGGACTGCCTTTCATTTTGCCTCGACCCAACTATGTCGTTGTTTGTGATAGACATAATTGGGGGCGCCAAGGAAAGCTGGTTTGAACTTGGCGTCAGAGGCACCCAAACCAGGGCAAGACTGCAACTTCCGGGGAAGGATGCGGGGGCCCGAGCCCAATTCTTCGCCCCGTGAGTCTAACCAGGAGCATAGAGGAAAGCAACATCCGTTTCTAGGTATGCCGGCTGCTGTTCTGATACCTAAAGCCACCAGGGGCGGCAACCCTGGTTAACGATAGTTGAATCCGCGCTAACCAACAAAAAGTCCGCTATACAATCACACCTCGTGAGGGCCCCTCCGGGTTCACCCATCATAATCTCATCCTCCCAATTTGATAGTTCACGTTTATGGGCTCATAGTGGCAAAGGAGAGAGAGTCTTTCCCCTACAACCAAACACTAGGAAAATATCGTTTGAAGAGAGGGACCACAATCTTTAACTTAGAATTAAAACGACTTAGACCAGCGAATAGAGAGAGTAGGAAAACCACTGCCTCGAGGGGCCACTCGTTCGAAGAGATGGTTCAAGAAAACGCTACCAGAATCCTGCTGCGTGCTATAGATGGAAAAACCAAGCCCAGTAGTGAAAAGGTTTTTGATTTAGTGTGGGTAAAACTGAGCATAGCCATGGGTGTCTGCGAAAAAGGAGAGATACATCGATAACATTACTAAAGAAGAGGCTGTCGACGCCCTTTATAGAATCGGACTGCAGCCTGCCATACACCACAAATCCTGACCCACAGGAGTGTGGTATGTCACGTCTCGACCTATGGATTGAGCAGCACGCCAAAGAAGAAATTTAGGGAGAAATATAACTTCGACAATCCTGGGCTAAAGTAGTCGATGTGATTAAATTAATAATAGAAGAGAGAATAGTGACTACGCACATCTCTTCAAAGTAGTCTTCACAGGGACTACAATTGGCCAGAAGGCCAAGGAACATGGACTCCTCATGTTCAACGCTAAATTTACCGGAGAAAAAATTAAAAGAGAGGAGTTTTCGCCAGTCCAGTTCAGTTTCTAGTTCTATAAGATGGAGGAACACGCGACCAAGGACTGTAAAGAACCCTTGGAGACGTGCTCCAAATGCAGAGATAAGGGCCACCACTAAAAATAATGTACAAGCACATACAAAAAATGCACCAACTGCGGAGAGGGACATAAATAGATGGCCATGGCTTGTCTAGTAAAGAAGGAGGTGATAAAAAATAAGCAACAGAAAGGAAACAAGAGGAGACGCGGAGGTCCAATACCACATATCCCCAAGCAGCAAAGGCAGCACTTACACAAGTAGACGCAAAGAAAACCTATATATACATCCAAAACGAGAATTCGACCAAGAATCTGACGTGCATTCTCCTCGCGTACGTCATGAATCTAACACAACTGGGTACATTCAAAATACAACTAAATGAAATTCTCGCGAAAAACGCAATGAACCAAATGTGGTTTCCGCGCAATCCCCCTTCCGTGGATGACCTGCAACTGAAGATGCTACCAAACCGACAGTGAGAAGCAGTGGAACAAGACGGCACCAGAAAGCAAAACCCCAAAACAGGAAACAAAACTAAAAAAGAAAAGACACAAGAGGTGGCAGAAGTAAAAACTCTTGCACAGAAACAAAAAAGAGTATAACGAAAAAAATGAAAGAAGAGAGACTGCAACATCGAACTCCTCGCACTTGGAAGATGCTCCTCAAACTAAAAAAGCCAAGGGGAGGAAAGGTAAAAACAAGAAACTGGACGCGGATAGAATCAACTTATTTATCTACGTGTGCAAACAGTTTCCCTTCCCCTAGGATATGGAGCAGAGGAAAATCTTCCATGGCATTAAATCAAAAATATACAAGTGGGAATTCGATACTGACATCGACACAGAAACATTAGAACAAACATTGCTCTGCCACGGAAGCGTTCTACATGATGATACGTGCGAGCAGGTCTCAAATGCTGAAT
The DNA here is from genome assembly GCA_963969495.1 of Ceratothoa steindachneri. Lineage (NCBI taxonomy): Eukaryota > Metazoa > Arthropoda > Malacostraca > Isopoda > Cymothoidae > Ceratothoa > Ceratothoa steindachneri. The sequence continues at coordinate 110,227,735 of OZ018328.1, forward strand.
TGATGAAGTAAAGAATCGGGAGAAAAATAACACTACCCAGAAACACTAAAAGGAAAATATGGAGAGAGTAAGCAATAGAATGAGGATCTTGACACTCAACGTAGACGGATAGGAAGGGAAAGCAACGGCACATAAAAACATAGATAGGTATTTCGTGTGCTGGACCTCAACATTATATTAATAACAAAACACGGTATTGACACTACATCTCGTCAAATTAAAATACCAAGTTACAGAGTGGTCATGAAAAATCATTCACAGGAAAGGTTTTGATGGTGCTGCTATAGCTGGCAAGGGAAATATCTCGTTCAAACTCATACCAGAACTGGACGAATCTTTTATAGTGTTTGAACTCTACACATTGGTAGGAGACCTCGTGATAGCCGCAGCTGATCAACACCCTCGACCAGCCTACCTGCTAATAAATAACTTCTACACGCTTTTTGGGCATCGCAGAATGTCAATCTTAGAGGGCGACCTCAATGCCAGATGCCGAGCGGCAGGATATGTTAAAACCAAAAAAAGAGACATAAACTTGGAATTGATTATGAAGAGAAAAAAATCAACCCGCCCCTAAACCTGACATAATCTTAACAAGTGAACGCTTTCCCTTCCAATACCATATCGAACAGGGTCCAGCAGTCCCCAGTGATCACATAGCGATCCTCACCACAATCTTACTCGCGCCGATCCAGCTACCAACCACTCCCCAAAAAACTACCCGTCGGCCTACTGGGAACGTTACAAGAGACAACTCACTCGATAGCCCCCAGATGACCTAAGTGACGCAACCTTGGAGGAAATAGACGAAGAACTGGAGAGGATAACTGCGACTATTCTAGAAGCCAACCGCGAGTGTATACCCAAGGCAGGATATAAAACTCCTCAACCTAGATGGACAGAGGAAATGAGGGCAATCGCTCGTGATCACAGGGAAGTGTATGAAAAGATAAGACAGGCAGGTCCAAACCGGGCGAGAAGCTCGCTACTACGGCGCCTAAGCGCTGAGTTTAAAAAGGCTCTCAACCTTCAACAAGAGGAAATATGGAACAAGATAATAGATAGAGTCGATAGCGAGTTGAAACCGGCTAAATTCTGGCGATAAATCAGAAAACTAAAAGAACAAACTACAACAGCGAAGGCTCAAATTAAAGAGAACGGGGATTACATAAAGGAACCGGCGGTTCTGGAAGAAAGATTTCGACCATACTGGAAAAATGTCTTCAGTATCACTCCAGAAGACAATGAAAAATTCGACCAAGAATTTGAAGGCCATCTGATAGAATACATGACTCAGATCATACATCGAACGTACCCACATCACCAAGTAGACAAAGGCAGGGAGACGGCGGAGCAAGGTCGACCCGAGGATGTCATGGCCACTGTAAAGTCATTTGAACAAAGGGCACCAGGCTGGACAGGCATCAATAAATGCAACTTAGTAAATGCCTCACCTCAGATCATTCAGGGAATCACTAACATATTCAATGCTTCCTTGAATACTGGTTACTTCTGAGACGGCTTAAAGTTTACTAAAATAATTTTTATACCTAAGGGAGGTTAACCCCAGGATCAGCTGGGCAATTACAAGCCAATTTCAATGCTTGAGTTTGTGGCTAAGATCTACGAGACACTCCTGGCTGACCGGCTTCCAGCCCACTTAGCTGAGCAAGGAATCCCATAACTCTCAGCAGCGCGGGTTACGTAGGGGACGGGAAACGGAAACTGCCCTCACCCTCCTAAAGGAAAAACTCGCGAGTAGCAAAGCTGAGTGGAAATACGTAGACGTGCTACTGCTAGATGTTCCAAAGGCTTTCGATAAGGTTTGGCTGACGGGTCTACAATACAGATCTTGAACCTTCAGCTAAACCCAATCCTGGAGAGGGTCCTCTGTGACTATATCATGCAGAGGAGAGCTCAAATTTCGATCGATGGCTACACAGGACCCGAATTCGAACTTGAGGCGGATGTTACACAAGGCAGGTGCTTGAGTCCGTTGCTCTACCTAGTGTACACAATAGACCTCCCTGCTCCAGTGCGAGACGATACGATGTATCTGCAGTTCGTAGATGACATCACTCAAATCGTCCCTAGTTACATCAGGAACCCTGGAGTTCAGGCAAGGGAGAGAGCTGCCGAGATCGAAAATATCATCAGATTTGAAAAAAGGTGGAAAATTAAGACGAACCGTCAGAAATTCTAGGTAATTCCAATGAATCGCAGGAAAGTAGACGACATCCTCGTAGATGATGAACACTACCCGTACTCTAACGATGAAAAAGTCCTTGGCTTATAATGAACTTGAACTTTCTTTTCATTCTGACTCCACCATTCTTCAACGATAAAGGAGGAAAGACACTCTGAAGATGATTGCATAGATGGAAAGCTCAGCAATTAAAGGCAAGTTTAGTTTTACCAAATACATTCCATTTATAAAAAAAGATGAACGTAGGAAAAATTGTTTACCATCAACAAGATGAACTAAAAAGAAAATAAGAAAAATATAAAGTTTCCAAAGAAAATTAATAAAGGCGAAATATACTATGGTCTTTAACAAAATCTTGGGACATCTGGCACAAATCATTATACAAGAGTGTGCAGTCATATCCTGTAATGTGGAATTATTCTCGTGTATTTGTTAGAATATTTGTATTTTTCCAGTTTCTGCCGTGCTATTTATGCAGAAAGGTGGCGAAAGTACGGATTAGCAACGTGTTTTCATGAGGCTAAGAAATGAGCATAGAGATGCTTCTGTTCGCAGCGATGCCTTATTCTTGAGCATTAGTAAGCAGTTTATGCGTCTCGCAATCTGCTTTCACGTCCATTCAAGCCACCTATTTACGTTCGTTTCCACACCTCTAAAGGCCACTCACTGCTCTGAGACCAAGAGCCTTAATTACAAAAGAAGAGCGTGCCTGAGGAGCATCGCCCAAAATTTTGATAAGAGGTCTAACTTTTTCCTAAAATAGAAGAGGGTTCTAAATATAGTTATGTAGGTGCGTAAAAAGTACTCAATAGCAATTGAAATAAATGTTAATAAGGTTGAGATATTAGTCACTAGTTTCGGTATGTAGTTTGCCGTACCATCGTAAGTTAGATTAGAATAAAAGAGACACTAACCTCCGTGCTACAATACGGAAATATGAGCCAGGAGAGAAATTAGGAGGCTTGGATTTTAAACTCGTGTTGGCAATCTTTTTTTATCCTGGCCTTTATAGACAGCATAACTTTTGTAATTCCCTTATAAATGAAAAAAGTATTTTGTCTTTTTAAAATATATAAATTACAGTTTTTTTCCTATAAAATCCGTGTTATTAGTAAGTTACATAACGAGTATTTATACATAGATAAAATTATCTATAAGCCATCTAATTTCTCTAACATAAATATACATTACCATCACCAGTTTTAAGTATATCATCTCATAAGTCATGCGGCATTTTTTTCATATTTAGTAATATTTTATTGATAAAATTCCAATAACTCTATGACTTATTTGGATTTAAATAAGGATTTATTTGTTAATTTAATAAGTACTATATTTTCCACCAGTTTCTACTAATAGTCTCTATCTTTCTACTAACATTTTAATACCGAGTTTGTAAATATGCAGAAATTTAAGCTCTCCTTTCCATGATGTAGTCACAGAGGACCCTTTTCAGGATCGGGTTTAGCCGAAGGTTCAAGATCTTGTATTGTAGAGCCATCAGCCAAACCTTATCGAAAGCCTTTGAACATCTAGCAGGTCCACGTCTACGTATTTCTGCTCAGCTTTGCTCCAATGAGATAATCTACTCTGTTATACTATGCTATACTATACTATGCTAAGCTAGGCTAGGCAGGATTTACTATGTTAGGCATTCTAGGCTGGTCTATACTATGCTAGGCTTTCTTATGCTAGGTGAGGTAATACTATGGTAGGCTATCCTACGGTGAGCTAGGTTCTGCCAGGCTACTAGACTATGCTATAGAATGTTATACCATTCTAGAGAATACTACTGCTATATAAAATATACTATGCTAGGAGATACTATACTACATATACTATACTATGCTAGGAGATACTATACTACATATACTATACTATGTTTTGCTATACTATGCTATACTATACTATATTATGCTATAATATACTATGTCATGTTATAATATGCTATAATATATTAAGCACCACTATACAATAATATACTATGTCATACTATGCTGTAATGTACTATGCTATCTATACCCTTCTAGACTATGCAATTAGGATGTGACCATTTTTTCGCTTTCCAATTCCATAAATGAGGTGTGACAAAAAGTTAAGGCCCGCCATTTTAATAAAAAAAATATATATTATAATATAATTTAGTTCTGCTTCTTAATAAACTTATAAAAAGTTATGACAAAAAATGCACCAACTGCGGAGAGGGACATAAATAGATGGCCATGGCTTGTCTAGTAAAGAAGGAGGTGATAAAAAATAAGCAACAGAAAGGAAACAAGAGGAGACGCGGAGGTCCAATACCACATATCCCCAAGCAGCAAAGGCAGCACTTACACAAGTAGACGCAAAGAAAACCTATATATACATCCAAAACGAGAATTCGACCAAGAATCTGACGTGCATTCTCCTCGCGTACGTCATGAATCTAACACAACTGGGTACATTCAAAATACAACTAAATGAAATTCTCGCGAAAAACGCAATGAACCAAATGTGGTTTCCGCGCAATCCCCCTTCCGTGGATGACCTGCAACTGAAGATGCTACCAAACCGACAGTGAGAAGCAGTGGAACAAGACGGCACCAGAAAGCAAAACCCCAAAACAGGAAACAAAACTAAAAAAGAAAAGACACAAGAGGTGGCAGAAGTAAAAACTCTTGCACAGAAACAAAAAAGAGTATAACGAAAAAAATGAAAGAAGAGAGACTGCAACATCGAACTCCTCGGACTTGGAAGATGCTCCTCAAACTAAAAAAGCCAAGGGGAGGAAAGGTAAAAACAAGAAACTGGACGCGGATAGAATCAACTTATTTATCTACGTGTGCAAACAGTTTCCCTTCCCCTAGGATATGGAGCAGAGGAAAATCTTCCATGGCATTAAATCAAAAATATACAAGTGGGAATTCGATACTGACATCGACACAGAAACATTAGAACAAACATTGCTCTGCCACGGAAGCGTTCTACATGATGATACGTGCGAGCAGGTCTCAAATGCTGAATTGATGAAGTAAAGAATCGGGAGAAAAATAACACTACCCAGAAACACTAAAAGGAAAATATGGAGAGAGTAAGCAATAGAATGAGGATCTTGACACTCAACGTAGACGGATAGGAAGGGAAAGCAACGGCACATAAAAACATAGATAGGTATTTCGTGTGCTGGACCTCAACATTATATTAATAACAAAACACGGTATTGACACTACATCTCGTCAAATTAAAATACCAAGTTACAGAGTGGTCATGAAAAATCATTCACAGGAAAGGTTTTGATGGTGCTGCTATAGCTGGCAAGGGAAATATCTCGTTCAAACTCATACCAGAACTGGACGAATCTTTTATAGTGTTTGAACTCTACACATTGGTAGGAGACCTCGTGATAGCCGCAGCTGATCAACACCCTCGACCAGCCTACCTGCTTATAAATAACTTCTACACGCTTTTTGGGCATCGCAGAATGTCAATCTTAGAGGGCGACCTCAATGCCAGATGCCGAGCGGCAGGATATGTTAAAACCAAAAAAAGAGACATAAACTTGGAATTGATTATGAAGAGAAAAAAATCAACCCGCCCCTAAACCTGACATAATCTTAACAAGTGAACGCTTTCCCTTCCAATACCATATCGAACAGGGTCCAGCAGTCCCCAGTGATCACATAGCGATCCTCACCACAATCTTACTCGCGCCGATCCAGCTACCAACCACTCCCCAAAAAACTACCCGTCGGCCTACTGGGAACGTTACAAGAGACAACTCACTCGATAGCCCCCAGATGACCTAAGTGACGCAACCTTGGAGGAAATAGACGAAGAACTGGAGAGGATAACTGCGACTATTCTAGAAGCCAACCGCGAGTGTATACCCAAGGCAGGATATAAAACTCCTCAACCTAGATGGACAGAGGAAATGAGGGCAATCGCTCGTGATCACAGGGAAGTGTATGAAAAGATAAGACAGGCAGGTCCAAACCGGGCGAGAAGCTCGCTACTACGGCGCCTAAGCGCTGAGTTTAAAAAGGCTCTCAACCTTCAACAAGAGGAAATATGGAACAAGATAATAGATAGAGTCGATAGCGAGTTGAAACCGGCTAAATTCTGGCGATAAATCAGAAAACTAAAAGAACAAACTGGAACAGCGAAGGCTCAAATTAAAGAGAACGGGGATTACATAAAGGAACCGGCGGTTCTGGAAGAAAGATTTCGACCATACTGGAAAAATGTCTTCAGTATCACTCCAGAAGACAATGAAAAATTCGACCAAGAATTTGAAGGCCATCTGATAGAATACATGACTCAGATCATACATCGAACGTACCCACATCACCAAGTAGACAAAGGCAGGAAGACGGCGGAGCAAGGTCGACCCGAGGATGTCATGGCCACTGTAAAGTCATTTGAACAAAGGGCACCAGGCTGGACAGGCATCAATAAATGCAACTTAGTAAATGCCTCACCTCAGATCATTCAGGGAATCACTAACATATTCAATGCTTCCTTGAATACTGGTTACTTCTGAGACGGCTTAAAGTTTACTAAAATAATTTTTATACCTAAGGGAGGTTAACCCCAGGATCAGCTGGGCAATTACAAGCCAATTTCAATGCTTGAGTTTGTGGCTAAGATCTACGAGACACTCCTGGCTGACCGGCTTCCAGCCCACTTAGCTGAGCAAGGAATCCCATAACTCTCAGCAGCGCGGGTTACGTAGGGGACGGGAAACGGAAACTGCCCTCACCCTCCTAAAGGAAAAACTCGCGAGTAGCAAAGCTGAGTGGAAATACGTAGACGTGCTACTGCTAGATGTTCCAAAGGCTTTCGATAAGGTTTGGCTGACGGGTCTACAATACAGATCTTGAACCTTCAGCTAAACCCAATCCTGGAGAGGGTCCTCTGTGACTATATCATGCAGAGGAGAGCTCAAATTTCGATCGATGGCTACACAGGACCCGAATTCGAACTTGAGGCGGATGTTACACAAGGCAGGTGCTTGAGTCCGTTGCTCTACCTAGTGTACACAATAGACCTCCCTGCTCCAGTGCGAGACGATACGATGTATCTGCAGTTCGTAGATGACATCACTCAAATCGTCCCTAGTTACATCAGGAACCCTGGAGTTCAGGCAAGGGAGAGAGCTGCCGAGATCGAAAATATCATCAGATTTGAAAAAAGGTGGAAAATTAAGACGAACCGTCAGAAATTCTAGGTAATTCCAATGAATCGCAGGAAAGTAGACGACATCCTCGTAGATGATGAACACTACCCGTACTCTAACGATGAAAAAGTCCTTGGCTTATAATGAACTTGAACTTTCTTTTCATTCTGGCTCCACCATTCTTCAACGATAAAGGAGGAAAGACACTCTGAAGATGATTGCATAGATGGAAAGCTCAGCAATTAAAGGCAAGTTTAGTTTTACCAAATACATTCCATTTATAAAAAAAGATGAACGTAGGAAAAATTTTTTACCATCAACAAGATGAACTAAAAAGAAAATAAGAAAAATATAAAGTTTCCAAAGAAAATTAATAAAGGCGAAATATACTATGGTCTTTAACAAAATCTTGGGACATCTGGCACAAATCATTATACAAGAGTGTGCAGTCATATCCTGTAATGTGGAATTATTCTCGTGTATTTGTTAGAATATTTGTATTTTTCCAGTTTCTGCCGTGCTATTTATGCAGAAAGGTGGCGAAAGTACGGATTAGCAACGTGTTTTCATGAGGCTAAGAAATGAGCATAGAGATGCTTCTGTTCGCAGCGATGCCTTATTCTTGAGCATTAGTAAGCAGTTTATGCGTCTCGCAATCTGCTTTCACGTCCATTCAAGCCACCTATTTACGTTCGTTTCCACACCTCTAAAGGCCACTCACTGCTCTGAGACCAAGAGCCTTAATTACAAAAGAAGAGCGTGCCTGAGGAGCATCGCCCAAAATTTTGATAAGAGGTCTAACTTTTTCCTAAAATAGAAGAGGGTTCTAAATATAGTTATGTAGGTGCGTAAAAAGTACTCAATAGCAATTGAAATGAATGTTAATAAGGTTGAGATATTAGTCACTAGTTTCGGTATGTAGTTTGCCGTACCATCGTAAGTTAGATTAGAATAAAAGAGACACTAACCTCCGTGCTACAATACGGAAATATGAGCCAGGAGAGAAATTAGGAGGCTTGGATTTTAAACTCGTGTTGGCAATCTTTTTTTATCCTGGCCTTTATAGACAGCATAACTTTTGTAATTCCCTTATAAATGAAAAAAGTATTTTGTCTTTTTAAAATATATAAATTACAGTTTTTTTCCTATAAAATCCGTGTTATTAGTAAGTTACATAACGAGTATTTATACATAGATAAAATTATCTATAAGCCATCTAATTTCTCTAACATAAATATACATTACCATCACCAGTTTTAAGTATATCATCTCATAAGTCATGCGGCATTTTTTTCATATTTAGTAATATTTTATTGATAAAATTCCAATAACTCTATGACTTATTTGGATTTAAATAAGGATATATTTGTTAATTTAATAAGTACTATATTTTCCACCAGTTTCTACTAATAGTCTCTATCTTTCTACTAACATCTTAATACCGAGTTTGTAAATATGCAGAAATTTAAGCTCTCCTTTCCATGATGTAGTCACAGAGGACCCTTTTCAGGATCGGGTTTAGCCGAAGGTTCAAGATCTTGTATTGTAGAGCCATCAGCCAAACCTTATCGAAAGCCTTTGAACATCTAGCAGGTCCACGTCTACGTATTTCTGCTCAGCTTTGCTCCAATGAGATAATCTACTCTGTTATACTATGCTATACTATACTATGCTAAGCTAGGCTAGGCAGGATTTACTATGTTAGGCATTCTAGGCTGGTCTATACTATGCTAGGCTTTCTTATGCTAGGTGAGGTAATACTATGGTAGGCTATCCTACGGTGAGCTAGGTTCTGCCAGGCTACTAGACTATGCTATAGAATGTTATACCATTCTAGAGAATACTACTGCTATATAAAATATACTATGCTAGGAGATACTATACTACATATACTATACTATGCTAGGAGATACTATACTACATATACTATACTATGTTTTGCTATACTATGCTATACTATACTATATTATGCTATAATATACTATGTCATGTTATAATATGCTATAATATATTAAGCACCACTATACAATAATATACTATGTCATACTATGCTGTAATGTACTATGCTATCTATACCCTTCTAGACTATGCAATTAGGATGTGACCATTTTTTCGCTTTCCAATTCCATAAATGAGGTGTGACAAAAAGTTAAGGCCCGCCATTTTAATAAAAAAAATATATATTATAATATAATTTAGTTCTGCTTCTTAATAAACTTTTTAATTGTTATGACTTTTTAATCGCAGCAACTCTACATCTCACTATGTCGATCGGTCCACGGTTTGCTTCTTTTACTTTAATAACATCGTAACAATTCAGCCAATTCTAACGTAATTTGAAACCCTTTTATGTGTTTTACATTCTCTTTCGAATGATACAATTGGCAAAGTCCTCCCATGTTAGCCCGGGAATTATATTGTCTTGAAAATAACATCATAACTATTCACCCGGTTCTAACCAAGGTCCTCCCAAGGTTATTCCCGGAATTATTGAAAGTTTTCAAAGTCGTAAGGACATAAATCAGAATGAGTGAGGACACGCGACAATTTAATTCAGAACAGTTGAAAAAGGGTGTGAGATACACCGAAACTGTTCTGAATTAAATTGTCTTCGGAGAATGTGGTTTAATTCCTCATCTTTTCTTGCGATATTGCATTAATTTTCATCATATATATATTTATTTATTAATATATAACACCATTAACCACTGAAAGGCACGAAGTAATCTCATAAATCCGCGGAAAATAAATAAAAATCCGCTAATATTTAGTTTCGTTACAATGCTTCGAGTTGTTCTAGATGTCGCCATCACCGAAATATACAATAACGTCAGACAAAAGATCAATTTTGATTTGTTAATAATGTTACATTATCATATGGTCTGGAATAGAACAAGGCTTGCTATCACCAAAAGAATATTTTTTTAGAATGTAAAAAGCTTCTGTTATTTATCTCATTTCAAAATATTTAAGTATTATGATGTTGAAATTAAAAATATACCTGAAGCTTTTTATTTTATAAAATAAAATTCATATATATATATATATATATATATATATATATATATATATATATATATATATATATATATATATATATATATATATATATATATATATATATATATATATATATATATATATATATATATATTTATATATATATATATATATATATATATGAAATGAATAACTCACAAAGTAGCACGTGAGGTTCGCAATGAATGCAATGTCCGGCAGGAAAAATGAAAAGGTGCTTCCAAGTACTTTCGAACTTTATTCAGTTCATTCTCAAGGATAACTACAAGCGAAAATAATATAATAAGGGTATAGATAAGCTAGTAAAAGATAAAGGACCGCCTCTAAGATAAGAAATCACCAATGAGGAAGTAGGAAAGGGATGGGTAAATTCACATTAAGATTTAGCTATAAGAGGTAGCAAGGTCAAACCAAGAGGCAAGAAAGAGTCAAGAACAGAGCCAAAAGGGTTAAAACGATTAACGGATAAAGCGATAGTTTAAATAGGAGGATTAGGATACAAGAGAAGTAGATTGAAACGAAGGGGAGAGAGACAAGGAGAGAGGAAGAAAAATAAAATAATGTTAATACAAAATCAATACAATAATAAAATTGACAAATCGGGTTCTTATAAAAATGAGTTTTTTCATAACAGCATCAATTTTAAAAAGGCAAGGGCAAATGTTAAAGTTATTAAATTGGCGTATACATGAACATTCAACAAGGTTTCTTTTAATTGAGTCATTTGAGCGAAAAATAAATTTTGCTGAATTCCAATTAATTAAGTGGTTATTTTCGGACATATGCACAAAAAACGCACTATTATTTACAGCTCTCCTAACATTGTATTTATGCTGATTAATACGGATAGATAATTGCTTTCCTGTCTGTCCAAAATATTTACTTGGATAAACAGAACATTCGACCGAATAGACTCGTCCAATATTAGTACAAGCTTATATGTACCCTTATTATATTATTTTCTCGTGTAGTTATCCTTAAGAATGAACTGAATTAAGTTCGAAAGAACTTGGAAGCACCTTTTCGTTTTTCCTGCGGGACATTACATATATATATATATATATATATATATATATATATATATATATATTGTTAATAGCGCAAGCAAGGAGAACTGGTGTGACAACCCGTATAAACGCTGAGGAATATATTAGTAAAGAAAATGGGAGATTTAGAAACGGAGAAAATAGGAAAGACTATTTTAACCGCTATATGTAAGTGAAATAAAGGAGTGGATTCGAACCGTTTATATCAAGCGCTCATCGCTTTTAGAACTACGACGCTCATTGACTGAGCCTTTTGAATAAAAGCGATGAACGCTTAATGAAACAGGTTCGAATCCACTCCTCAGCGTTTATCCAGGTTGTGACACCAGTTTTACTTTTGTGGGATATTAACAACATCCAATGTATATCGCCCGTGCCCCTCTTACAAATCCAAGACGCATAAGCGCGGAAGAACTTTTACTAAGCTGGTTGGGACGGGAAAACCCTGCAGAAGAAGGGAGAGAAGACATTGGAGATGGTTGCGATTCTGGCAACTGGTCAAGATTCGAGATGTTTCTGGGTATTTCAAGTGCTCTCCGAAGTACTGGAGAAGTTCAGGCCCCAACGTGTCTGGAATTTCTCGAGTCTTGGAAGATTCGTGACTAAGTAGTCGAATTGGTCTTCGATACACTGCAAGCAACACTGGCCTCCACAATCGCGCGTGCGTACGGATTGAGGAAGTTCTTGTAAGGGAGTTGGCGATGTTTGCGCGGTGCCCTATTTTTATCAAATTACCTCGTTTACTTAGGCCTCTGAAAATAAAGTTATTTTTAAATACGAGACTACAATTTATCGCCCCCGACCTGGCATTATTTATTCGATAGGTTGCAACAACTGCCAAAAATGTTATTATGGACAAACCAGGAAAGAACTAGATGTCCGGGTTAAGCAACACCGAGCCAATCAATGTACGTAATCACAGTGAACAATCTGCGTTTTTTCTACATATGTACAATCTTGACCATAGCATTAACTGGAACAGTACCAAACCAGTCCTAAAATGCAGTAATTATATTTAGAGAAATATATTAGAATGTATCTCCATTAACACATTCCTAAATTTCAACCCTCGCCCTGGTTTGTTCATGCTAGACCCCATTATCACTACATACATAAAATCTCAATTAAAGTTGTTTCAGGATTTTGTACCCCCTAATTAGGGTTCAAAGGTGGGTAGTCTAATCCCCCCTTCCACTATTTAAGGCAATGCATGTCCAGCCTCCTGTTCATTCCTTGAAAAGGGTCTTTAAGAATAAAGACGAAAGCACTGGAAATCGTTTTTCACTTATCCTTTGTGGGTGTATTGCATATATATATATATATATATATATATATATATATATATATATATATATATATATGGAGAAATGCATTTATTTACAAGTTTCATATTTAGCGATTTTACTACTCATTTTGACAATTTAAGATTCCATTGGTTGAAGTTTGGACAGATATTTCTCAACTAACCCTCTCTGACCCGAGTTATTTTTAGAAATAACCGTTATTGGGCAACTGGTATAAAGGCGCTTGAATGAAATATTTCACAAATTATTGTTCAGATAAAGTTTCTTAGCTTCATATTTACTATCTAATTTCACGCAGCTATTGAACGAAACATTGTGAATAAAGTAATTAAGCTCTATGAAATCTAATGTCGATGGGGAACGCCAATGGGGCAAAGAGGGTTAAGATTGGTCACATTCTGGAGCGGTAGTTTCAGACGAAGTGCTAGAAATTATTTCAGCACATGTGGATACTTACTCTATTAACTTTTTACAATTTGAGAGTACTTCAACTCTTTTCTGTCTTTTCCGTTTTCTATGTTATATTGCAAACGTATATTTATCCTCACTGCCTATGCAACCGCAATTATAATTTTTTCTTTTACCTTGAAGAAAAGATATATCCTCCTCGATTGGCACCATTTGCACCATGTGCGCAATATCGAACAGGTCATTTAAACTTTCTCTAAATATATGTTCGCTTTTAGTTTGAGTTTCACTATAATTGCCTTTCCATTTCGCTAGTGATATATACTTTTTATCTGAGTTCACAATTTTAGTCGCAATGTTCGCTTTTGCTTATGTTCAAATATATACCTTGTTCCAAATAGAACATTTTTCATCGGAGACACAACTACACACTTCTCTCTATGCGTTCTTGTTGTTATTGTGGGAGAAAAGACACCACGAAACATTTCATTAAATGGAAGTTTTTTGTTAACGTTTAATATATCGGCTGACCAATAAGAAATAGGTCACTTTTTTCTTGAGTAAGGTGTGAGTGAAACTGTCATGTGTCATGATTATCGTGGTTCTGATACTAAATAATACTGTCACCTTGCCATCAATATATATATATATATATATATATATATATATATATATATGTATATTGGTGATGGAGTCGTTCCTTGGGAACCTTATTCGTAGCAGGAATATGAAGATATATGTGATGGTTACGAACATATAATTTTCCGGACGTTTCGGTCATTAACGATGACCATCATCAGCGAATTCTAAATACAAAGAATTATTTTTATAAGAATAACTAAACACAGCAAGGGACTGTCCCGTTGAATATAAACCGTTAGTGTTTAAAATATTTATCGATGACTGCTTCCTTATTTTTAAACACAAAGGCCATGCCCCATTATTTTTAAATTATTTAAATCAACAATACCCTAATATTAAATTTTCCATGGAGACAGAATTATACAATAAAATCTCTTTTCTGGATGTCACTGTTTCAAAAGTTGGTTCTAAATTTAACACATCAGTTTACAGGAAACCCACTCCTTTAGTTGTACTCCTACTAATTTCAAACATTCTGCCATCATAAACAGTATACACAGAGCTTACAAAATCAGTTAAAATTCGTTTCACTTTCTTTCCAAAATAGAATATCTTAGGAGCTTTTTTCATTATAATTTTTTCCCAGACCACCTTTTTGACAGACCTACTTCCAATTTCTTATTTAAAATGTTCTCTCGCAAACCCCTCTAATAACTGTCCCCAAACAAAAACTATTCTTAAAACTGCCTTATCTTCCACTTGACACCAGATTCAACAAAGCTTTACTCTCGACTCCTAATAAATACTTTTCCCAATGCAAGTTTCTCCTAATTAATTCTAATCCTCTTGGTGTCTATACTTTTCTTCGACACAAAGAATCACTCCCATTATGCCTGCGTTCCTCCATCATTTATCAATTTACTTGTGCGACCTGCCAAAGTCGCTATGTAGGCCAAACAAATCTACAATTAAGATGTAGGATCGCTAAACATATCGTAGTATCATACAGAACCAACATTCCCATCTCCAAACCCGAACACTCTTCTATACGAGAACATTCACTAAAACTTAACCACCCGCTTGACCCTGATTCCTTTAGTATACTCTCTTCTGCCTCCTCTTTTCTGGATTTAAAAATTCTTGAATCACTTTACATCAAACAAATAAACCCGGAACTCAATAGTTTTCTTTCTTCCTAATTCTGTCCGTAATATTAGTTGTTACTCCCAGCTTCACCGTAATAAGGTTAGTACTCGTGCAGAGAAATATTTTTATTTCTATTTTAGTTTGTGCCATTAGTATCTAAATAATCTGGTTTATGATTGACTTTTCCTTAATTTAATGTTTTAGTCGTCCTTTTTGACCTCTCCATTATTGATTATTTAATATTTAAACTTTCGTGCCTTAGTCTACCCGTATTTATTTAATGTTCAGTCACTTAAAACTTAACTTAATTGAATTACTTGCTTCGCTCCAATTATTAATATCCGCTTCGATTACATACTCCCTGATCTAACTTATTTTGGATTGTTCGCCTTGCCCTTATAATTCTCTCTTGCTGTGGTTTATAGTGATTTTTGTGTATTCCGCTTGATACTTGATTCATGTTTATTATTCATATTTGCTGCTCATGGGATTATTAAATTTTTTTTTTCTTTTCCTTTGCTTTCGACTCTATTGCTATAGTTTACAATTTTTGTATTTCAATAGCAATATAATTCATGTTTATAATGCATATTTTAAACTCATGGGATTATTATTCAATTTAGTTATTTTTTACGATATTAATCAATTTCTTATTAATAGATTTTCACCCATTTGCTTTCAACGGTTTAGAATTATATATTCCATTTTAACTTCTTGCTTTCGGTTATCATTTTTGACTCCTTTCATGTTTTTTATTGTTGTGTTTAGTTATTTTTATAAAAATAATTCTTTGTATTTAGAATTCGCTGATGATGGTCATCGTTAATGACCGAAACGTCCGGAAAATTAAATGTTCGTAACCATCGCATATATCTTCATATTCCTGCTATATATATATATATATATATATATATATATATATATATATATATATATATATATATATATATATATATATATATATATATGGAATTAAACCACATTCTCCGAAGACAATTTAATTCAGAACAGTTTCGGTGTATCTCACACCTTTTTTCAACTGACACTGAATAGAAAATATACGAAAAGTGCATACAAACATAATAACACAGGGTCAGGTCGTGAAAGATCCCCTCTTTTTCCCCCAATCCCCTACTTGTGGCTAATCTGGAGGTGGGGGGTTAGGCCTAAACATATTGAAGGGTTGACATTTTACTATTTTGTTTATTTGCTTTCTTATTACAGGATTAAAAGAAAATTGACCCTCAGATAGATTTAAATTAGGAACTGACGATATCAAGCTCGATTCTACGATTCTTCTCTTAAAATAGTTAGCTGATTTAAATACCATTTTACTTCCATTGAAATCGATCGAATTATTCTTGTCTCTAACATGGCAAAATATTCCACTGCTTTCGCTGCCCACTCTAATATCTCTTTTGTGTTCATACAATCTCTTGTCTAGATTTCTCCCCGTTTCACCTATATAAACTTTATGTCAATCGTTGCATGGTATTGCATATACTCCTATGCTATGATATTCTTTGGGTTTCCTGGCCATCATCAATTGGTTTAAGGAATTATTATATTTAAAGGCTAGATTAATTTCCGCTTTTCCAAAATGTCCTTTAAACTATTTAATTTATTATTAAATGGCAATGTTATACATTTGTTGAAGTCGTTAGTGCAGGAAGGCTTATTACCATAGAATGTTTTCCTAGCTGCAAAATGGGCAGACGATATGAACCAATCAGGGTAATACAAATTAATAAAAATGGTCCTGATAATGACAATTTCTTCATCTAAATAGGAAAGATGACATATTTTGTATGCTCTAAGGAAAATGTTAGAAATTACCAATTTTTTAACAGTATTATCGTGAAACGAAAAATAATGTATATAGGCAATCGAGTGGGTTGGTTTCCTACACACCTCAAGTTTTAATTCATGGTTATCTTTATTAATGAGGACATCTAAAAAGGGTAATCTATTATCATATTCCCATTTATATTTAAATTTGATGGAGACATGCAAATTATTCAAATTATTAAAAAAGGTATCAAAATCATGGCCATTAGGCCATACAAAAAATACATCGTCAATGTACCTTAACCATATAAAGTTAGGGGGAGAAATTGTGGGAAGGAGTTCAGTCTCAAAATATTCCATGAAGAGACATGCCAATATCGGAGATAAACTATTTCCCATGCTATATATATATATATATATATATATATATATATATAATCGAGTGACCCTCCCAAAATGACGTATTTTTAAAAAATCAATATTTCAGTGATCTCTTTCCTATTCCTGACAATTTTCATATGCAAGATACTTTTAATAGTTTTCTTGCATTCCAAAAAAATATTAGCAACATGGGTCAAAGAGAAAAAAAATAATCAGAAATTTAATTTACCTGTAGTAAATGATCGATTGGACAACCACTTTGATGAATCAGTAATCTGAGTAATTTTTTCCACACATACAAACTTTTTCTTACTCAATTAATGCCAATTTCTTCCAAAAATTCAGATAGATTGATTTTCAATTCTGGCTCAGTGAATTTTTCTCTTCGACCTCGGTAAAACCTTTCTTTTAGTAACACCCAAATGACTAATCCATGGGGTTACACTCTAGATTTTGTGGTAGCCACTCATTTTCCGTTGTTAATCTTGCCGTATTGCTAATTAGAAACGACTGTGTGGTATGGCTTGTTTGCGAAGGTGCTCCATCATGTTGCAAAATAAAGTCATTTTCCTGATATAGGCGACGACAATCAGGCAACAACTTTCTTTTCGGGAGTTCAATGTAATTAACAGAATTCACTTTTGTCTTTTCAGTATCAATAAATTGAACATCTGTTTTGCCATTCCAAGAGAGCCCTGTAAATATCATAACATTTTTGGAAAATCTTGAAGTTTCATGATACCATCTGATTATCGGAATGTCACACTTTTTCCCATGCCCGAAGACATCATTTTTGCGGTTGCGAGAATTTCCAAAGAGAAAGTTTTTTCATCCGTGAAGACAATATTTTTAACATCAGTGACAGGGAAGTTATCAAGTAACTGTCTGCATCTTATTTTTTTCTATTCTTAACAGTACCACATTTTTTAGAATATACTATTCTTTTGAAGGCCTTTAGCTTTTGTGTCTTAATTATTCGTTGTACAGAACTCCTTCCAATATTCAAGATTTTAGCAATTGTTCCTTGCGATAAATGACCTCCTAGTTTATTTTTTTTGATGGCAGATGTTATCGTTAATGTAATTCACATTCCGCGCTCTGAAGTTGTTTTAGGTCTACTGCTTCCCTCCCTTTCGAGAATCTTTTCAAATCTTTTCACAGCAGGTCTTTTCCACATTTGTCCAGGAAATTCTCGCAATACTCTTCCAGTCTTCCATCCCTTTTCACAGTAACAAGGTTTAAGGTGAATGCGATCTTATTCTGACAATGTCATTATGGGTACTGAGGAACTGTAAATAAAGATATCCATAATATAACATGTTCATTCTGTAGGCCTTTGTAAGATCGTGAAAATTCCTGTGTTATTCAACAATAAAAAAATATTTTATCTCGATATTCGTTTGTTTGCCCATGTCGTTATTTATATGAAGTGCAAGAAAACTATAAAAGATATCTAAATTCCGTTTTTTGCATTCAAAAAAGGAAGAATGAAAGTATCTTGCATATAAAAATTCTCATGAATAGGAAGGAGGTTACTGAGATATTATTTCTTGAAAAATGCGTCCTTTGGGGTGCCACCCGATATATATATATATATATATATATATATATATATATATATATATATATATATATATATATATATATATATATATATATATATATATATATATATATATATTTACCTAGATTTTTTTTACAAAGCTCGAGTCTTATATTCAGTAAGAAGGACAAAACGAAGAAGGCGGGTCCCATCTTTAATTCCAACGTTTCGGGTTATTACAAAACCCATCTTCAGGAGCTAGAAACAAATTGTAAATGAGAAATATAAGCCTAAAAACAAAAAAAACAGCACAAGTTCAAAGTTAAAAACTACAGATCAGAGAAAATCACAAAAACGACGTTAAAAATATAAAATGAACTTTATGTTAATGAGCAAACAAAATATTGAGGTAAAGAACAGCATAAAAATATTTGTAAAGAGATACTATCAATTGAGGACAAACAAAGTAAACGTAATATTGAAAAATTAAACAATTGAAATGGAAAAATAGAGAATTGGATGCAAACAAAAGGTAAAACTAAAATATAGACACTGAAAAATTACCTTACATGGTCGGATCACAATGACGAGTGAAAATAGGAAGGAATTCAAAGAATGAATGTAGCTTGGTTGGTTGTTAAGTTACAAACAGAGGAAAGGATGACGTGTCCTCATTTTAATTTGAGTGGTTGTATTTAATACAGAGTGATTCTTTAATGCGGAGAGATGAAAGAGATTTAGCAAATTTTAAGACAGAAAAATCATTTAATGACACGTCTGTTTTACAACCAATAGCATGTTTTCTGATCGAAGAAAACTCTTTGTTACTTAATGTTTTACCGGTTCTATAGCTAATTCCCATGTGGGAACAAAACCGCGACTGAAGAGTACGTACTGTGCTTCTTATATAGGTCCCCAACTAGGGCAAATGAATTTATATACAATGCACGAACTAAACGGCGTGGGAATACTGTCGTTCACTTTAAAGAAATTAACAATATTTTAGTTATTAATGAATATAAGTTTAAAATTAATTTGACAATAAAATTTCCTGAAAATGGAAATTAAACGTTTTCGGAGAAGGTCATTACAAGGGCTGATATCTGGTAACAAGACATACCTAATTTCCTTTCGGAAATTAAAAGAAGTGGAGGGGTTATAACGCCTGAAGAGAAACTTTCTAATACAGCTTTCAACTAAAGATAAGGGGTAATCATTTTTAACAAAGTATTCTTTCATAAAATTAAATTGAAAATGCATACTAAAATAAGTAGAAGACAAATTAAAACCTCCATAGAGGAGTGTCTTAATGGCTCCAATTTTGAATGTTAAGTCACAAAAACTAAAGAAATTTAAACCCTGCCCTGTGAAAGTTGGTTTTCTTAAACACACGTTTGAATGCCAGAAGGGGTACGAGAGGCATTAATATCTAGAAATGGCAACATATTATTAATCTCAGGTCCTGACGTGAAAGTAATATTAGGGTGTAAATTGTTTATAAAATCTAAAAACCTTTTGAACAAGAACCAGAAGAAAAAAACGCAAAGGTATCGTCAACGTATCTTTTGTAGAATAAGGGACGAAATTGAGAAGGGCAATCACGGAAGAGTCTATCTTCAAAATTACGCATGAAAATATTTGAAAAACTCGGAGCTAGTGGGTTTCCTATCCCAACACCTTCGATTTGATGATAAACCACGCCATTGAAAGTGAACTAGTTGTCCTTGACAGCTAGATGCAATAACTGCGAGAATAGTGAAAAACTGAAACCGTTAAAGAGGGCATTTCTATCCGAAAAGGCTTTAGTCAAAATAATCTCTATAGTTGCCTGAAGGGGATTATTTGTAAATGAGGACGTGATGTCAAATCTAGAAAAGAAAAAGGACTTGACGATTCAAACTTTGCGATTTTCCAAAGCAAAATCAAAGCTATTATTAATGGTATATAAATTGGAAGTAAAAGGGGTTAACAGAGAAACCAAAAACTGAGCAATTTTATAGGAAGGAAGAGTGTAAGAAGCAAGATTGGGACGAAGAGGAAATCCAGTCTTATGTATCTTAGGTAGCCCATAGAGCCCATTGAAAAATACTCCACTACTTTCATTGTTAACTCTGATGTCCCTATTATGTTCATACGATCTCTTATCTTAATTTCTTCCCGTTTCACCGTTTCACCTACATAAACACTATCACATTTTTTACATGGATTTCATATTCCCCTTTATCCTGTTGATCTTTAGGATTCCTGGAAGTCATCTTTGGTTTATAGAACTATTATATTTAAAAGCTATTTTAATTCTTGTTTTCGGAAATAAGTGCTCTAACTTATTTAGTTTGTCATTAAATGGCAATGTTATACATTTGCTGAAGTCAGTAGAACGTGAGGCTTATTACAATAGTAAGTTTTTCTAGCTGCGAAATGAGCTGATGTTATAAACCAATCTGGTTAATACAGTTCTGAAAAAATTGTCTTGATTCTAACGATCTCTTCGTCTAATTAATAAGGATGACATATTCTATATGCTCTAAGTAACAGGTTAGATATTACAGATTTTTTAACAGTATCACTATGGCATGATAATAATGTTTATATGCATTTGAGTGTGTTCTCCTCCTGTCTAGAGATAATTTTATATCATGGTAATCGTTATTAATAAGGACATCTAAAAATGGAAATTTGTTGTCTTCTTCCCACTTATATTGGCCTGTCTCTTCTTGGAGTATTTTGAGACAGAACTCTTACCCAGAATTGCTCCCTCTAACTTGATATGGTTAATGTATATTGATAATGTTTTTTCAGTATGGCATGATGGCCTGACTTAACCGAGTTTTTCAGTAACTTAAATAATTTGCATGATTCAATTAAATTTAAATATGTGTGGTGCATGGATTTATGTGCCTTTTTTTCTTTTAATTTGCTTACAATCATGCAATCCTAAATGAATTAAAGTAAATTTAAAGTAATTTGAAGATCAAAAAATTACACTTTCACGAAATCTGAATTATCATAGTAGACAATTTACTTGACCAAATTTGCTAAGATTGTTATACCATTTAGAGTCTCAAACCATGTTTACCCTAATTTTCCATCCCATTCTCTGAAAAAAAAGAAAAGCTTATATTTACATAGCTGATTTTGAATGACTCTTTTTTCAATGCCTTTCCCAGAAGATCAAAAGCTTTCATCCAAATGTTGGCCAAACAAATGGAATATAAGGAAAAGTCACCTTAAAACACCGTTATCCCTTTTAAAAAATGGAGAAAAGGGAAAAATGAGGAATGGAACTGATTCAGGTAGCTGGTTCCAGGTAATAAAATAATTTCATGTCGAATATGTATTTTTCTTCCTTTACAAGTTACATAGGAGTAGCATTCTGCTTTTGAACCAATTTATAGTAGCTTCAATTGGTGATACTGTACATACTGACATTTGAGAAATGGTATTCACAACTAGAAAATTAAGGAGTCACTTTGATATAATTTTCGCACCATTTATTTTCTCATATTGTAGCGAAAGACCACGATGGTTTCTACCACAAGCAATAATAACATAAGTATGTGTATAAAGAGGAGAATTAAGGAAAAGAAAACAAGAACATTCCTAGAGCAAAATAAGAATCAAGGAAGGCAACGTTCATCATGTCAGCGAACTTCATTAAGATTAAAAGTTGAAAAAAGAACCTTCATTTCAGAATCTTTTGGCGAATGACACCGGGTTCTAGTGTGCTACAAAATCGAGATACAATCGACATTACTACATACACACTCATCTACGCACCCGTTGTAACCTTACGAGTGCACAGCGGGGATTTCCTGATTTTTACTATGGTTTAATTTCGCCACCATAGTAGGAATAAACAAATTTCTCTAAGAATTTTCACTTTCATACACTATCAGCCTTCACCATAGATTTTAAAAAATCGGTTGAAACGAACTAATTCTTTGATTTGCATAAGTAAATTATATTTATTTCCAAGTATAAATAAAATCTCCCATTTTTTTTAATGGAATGATTTTATATTCATTTTATTTAGATAGCAGATACGCAGTGGGAAGGGGTAAGGGATTCTGAAGAACAAATTTCTAAATTAGGAGCGAACGAGAGTGAACATTTTTGGCATTTCTTATTTAAACTTATTGACAATTACCATAGTTTACTGATAAGGAAAATTCCAAAAAGAAATATCTGCCGAATTCTTGGTCGGGAGGTGGGGGGATCTAGGAGAATTATTGAGAAAAGAAATACGCGCAACTCTAATAATTATTAAAAATAATTATTAGAGTTTTTATACGTGGATAAGTTAGGAGAGTTGAAAATGAGCGAGATGTACAATGGCCAGGTAGAATATTGGAGCAAATCAGGGAGTAGGAGAGTCGCAGTTTTCCATACATTGTCTTTTTAAAGCAATTCGCAATATCCTAGGGCCGATGTGACTTCCGAGTCCAACAATTTACATATAATATTATCATTATTATTATTATTTAATTAAAGATAAGAAAACAAAACTAACTAGATGTGTGGAGAGAAAAGTGGTGTAGTTAGAAAACTAAAATATTTATATGGAAGGTGCAGATCGCAAGAAATATATGTGAATCACTAGGTAACAGGAGGCCACTTAATTCTTATGGAGGCAGATATTGCAAGTCACATTGACTCAGGTCACCACTGAGTCACCTGCAACTCGAATGACAGTGCCAATTAAAAGCCACTGGACTCGAGGCAATCAGTTCTCTTCGCCTACAATCATCAACAGAACACAATTATCTGTCTTCCTCTCTTTAGAAAGAGAGAGAGAGAGAAGTTTTATAACTTCATTTAAACTTATCTTTATAACTTCTTACCTCTATATCAATAAATATGTACATAGTTGCGGTGTGTCTTACTCTCCCTCGGTAATCTGGGTTATTGGTGACATTGGAGTTTTCTGAACGTTTATGGAGCATTCAGTTCCTGAACAATAATCAGAACTTAGTGTTAGACATCGTCAATGAAAAGTGACGCTTACTCGCGAATCTATAAAATTTTCGTCCGACCGCTCAGCAACAATTCAAGCAAACACAGCAGGAACTTTCATCATCACTGCGCACTGCAAACAAGGGGAGATGGTTTCAAGCGGCAACCTTAATGAAGCAAACAACAATAAGAGGTCCGTCTTCCATTTTTCGCGGTGGCCTTACGCTTATCAACACGGTGAGTCGGTGACCATCGCTCGCTTTTACAGTGAGAAACAACACGTGCAAACTAAACCATACTTGTAAGTCTCCTTTCGCACTACGGCCAGGGTCTGATGAAATACTTACACACCTTAAATTTACTATTCCAGTCCAATCAGCCCAAATATACGGAAACCTGGAATCTAATTTCGCGTCATTCACTTGGGATTCAATTGACCGAGAGAATCTTAGTTTTCTACTGCGCGTACGAACCCCAACGCCCCTATCAGCTCGCGCAACTACCTCCAGCAGAGATAACAGGACTCTCCTGATGATGAGTGGCTTCCCCTCAGCCGCAAACTTGACGGCCTCATCGAAGATCGAGAGGAACTCGCTCGAAACTTCTAACAGCGCACTCTGGCCACGTTACCAGCTCCGCTTCAAGACTTCTCCTAGAAGTAGGTGCTGGTATCATCGCACCTTCCACCAACAAGTAAGAAACTGTGTTCTTTCTTGAAGGCCCGATATGCGAGACAGAATCAGCTCAGTGCCCCATCCGCCATGCGGGTAGTGCAGTGTTCGAACCCCTGCCTTTTCGTCCGCGATCCTGTCATGGAATTAGATTTTTGGTCGATAGCGGTTTGAGTCTCCATCATCCCGACGTCACACAGGCTAAGTAAAGTTTAGTTAACAAGCAAAGAAGAAGAGAAAAAGAGCTATTTCTCTACCGTAAATGAAAGTGAATAGAAGCTACGACGGCTGAGATGCGAGATGCCGGATGTCCGCGGGAACTGGAAATGAGGCCTCATTCAGCGTCTAGGGAAAGCAGACAGGATGGGGAGACAGGAAATTGCTCATAGAATGCCAACATAAAAAAGAAAACATAAGTAGCTATAATTTTTATTATAGCGTTCTATTCAGAGGACAAGTTAGTTCACACGGGTACAGAAAAAAGACAGGAAAACTAAACAATGGGATAATTGAAAATGATAACATAAAATAATGAAAATGAGATAAAACAACAACTAAGAGGGACGCAGAACACGAAGAAGGTATAAGTGCTAATGAGTGGAGCGATCTTTGTGCTAAAATATTTGAACACAAATTAACTTTCTGATGTTTTATTTAGTGTAGTGGTAACCATTAGCATATATAGCCGCACAAGGCAGCTGGCAAAATGTCTATCTGACTGAGATTAAATCGCTAACCATACTCGATGTAGGTTAAATTCGCTAGTGTGAGAAACGATATTTTACCTCGCTTGGACGTGGAAAATGTGTGTGTGGGGGTGGAGGGGGGTATCATGCTTTTATGCCACTGAGGTATGCAACAGACAATGCAGGCCGGTGGTATAAACTTCATGGCAGAACAATAACATGTGTAGCAAAGTTTAGCTTAAAACTTTAGGGAAATGGTAGTCTTAAACTTTGAGGCGTGTAACACCGTCCTTCACCCTTAGTCAGGTCTAGCCAGGCGTAGCAAATAATGAGGCACACCTAAGTGGGAAAATAACTGAAAAGATTACGGATGAAAGAGGTCATAACAAAGCTTATCAATCGCGGATGCTGGGGCTGGAAGGGTGCACTGGAAACGTCCAGGATCCAATTTTTAGCGTGTACTTAAATGTACGGCTTCGGACCTCCTAGTAAATGG
Source organism: Ceratothoa steindachneri (assembly GCA_963969495.1). Classification (NCBI taxonomy): domain Eukaryota; kingdom Metazoa; phylum Arthropoda; class Malacostraca; order Isopoda; family Cymothoidae; genus Ceratothoa; species Ceratothoa steindachneri. Next base: position 110,253,139 of record OZ018328.1, read on the forward strand.
GAGTGTCAGGTATAGCATGGTCAACCATCTGCAGTTGACATCTCTAGGATTATGTAGCCAATATGGCCTCAAAGCCCGCAGGCGGATATACTGCTACAGGGTGATCTAAATTTCCTCCGCACTAAGAAAATTTGATACAATGTCGCACTCAAGTGTTGAAAATCTCGTCCTTGAGGTATAACACCCCTTTTATTTGATTAGCAGACCTCCTTCAAGATTTCTCTTCCTCGTACTCCTATACACTTGTTTCCCTTTTCAACAAACGAATTGTAAAACCTCGGAGAGAAGTTTGGATCGCATTATTTCACTCTTTCTCATATTTAAACACCATTGTTCACTACTCTTTTAACACACTTTCTAGCGGCGATGGCCTCGGTAGTTTTTTCTTCTTAGTTCGATGTAAGAATAAAAACGCTTTCTCACAATTATACTATGTTACAGTAATTTAACCCTTTGTAACAGAGACTCAATGGATACATTTAAAATGATATTGCGACCGCTATAAAATAATTATTTTAAAGATATTAATTAAATACGGGGCACTCAATCAAGGTGGCTACTGTCCCGTAGTTTTTTAGTTTGAAATGGCTCCTAACGTTGGGATCGGCCATTTTGTAAGCCCAAATCCTCTATGAAACCCTGCCATTATGTGATATAAATTCTCCTTTAAAACTACCATTATGTGAGCCCAAATCTCATTTAAAAACCTGCCATTCAGTGAACCCAATTCCACTTTAAAATCCTGCCATTATGTGCGCCCAATTCTCCTTTGAGATTCTGTCATTCTGTCAGCCAAATTCTAATATAAAAATGCCATTCTGCGAGACAATTACCACTTTAAACCATGCCATACTAGAAGCTAAATCTTCTAAGGAAACCTTGCGATTTTGTGGGCCCAATTCCTTTTAGAAATACGGCCATTCTGTGAGACCAATTCCCCTTTAAAAGCCTGCCATTCAGGAGACCAATTCCCTTTAAGCCCTGACATTCGGTGAGTCAAATTCCGCTTTTAAACCCTGCCATTCTGTAAACCGATTCACATTTGAAAACTTGCCGTTGTGTAAGCCCAAATACCTTTTGAAATCGTGGCATTCTGGGACAAATTCTTATTTGAAAACCATCCATTCCCTGGCCCAAATTTGCTGTTGAAAACCTGTCGTTATGTGAGTTCGATGTCACTGTGAAAACCTGACATTTTTTAAACCCTAAGTCGCTCCGATAACTTCCCAATCTGTTAGGCCAATTTCCCTTTGAAATACTGCAATTGTGTGAGCAAAAATCCCATTTAGAACTCTGCCGTTCGGTGAGCACACTTCGGATTTGAAACCCGGTCATTCTCTGAGCATAATTGCAGTTTCAATGCCTGCAAATGTGTAAGTAAATTTCTACTTTGAAACCCTGCCATTCTATGACCTCAACTCTGCCCTAAAATCATATTATTCTGTGAGCCCAATTCCGCTTTCAAACCTTTCCATTCTATGAGCCAAATAACCTTTTGAAACAATGTCATTTTGTAAGAACAATTCCCCATTGAAACTACTATTATCTGAGCCGAATTTCACTTTGAATCTATGTTATTTTTTGAGCCCAATTCTCATTTTAAACCCAGACATTCTGTGAGCACAATTCCTCTTTGAAACTGTGCCATTCTGTGATACCTAATTCCCTTTTAAAACTTATCTTTCTTTAAGCCAAAATCACCTTCGAAATCCTGCCATTCTGTGAAACTAATTCTCCTTTTAAAACTACATCCCTTGAGCCCAACTCTACATAAAAAACTTAAAATTATGTAAGCCCAATTCATCTTTGTAAAACTGTAATTCTGTAAGTATAAATCCGCTGTGAGCCAAACTTCTCTTCGAAATCTTCTCAATCTGTTACGCCAATTCCCCTTCCAAATACTGCTTTTCTCTGAGCTTAAATCCCATTTAGAATCGTGTCGTTCTGTGAACCTCATTTCCTTTTATAACCTTGCCATTCTGTTACAAAATTCCAGTTACAAAGCCTGCAACTCTGTGAGTAAAATTTCTCTTTGAAACTCTGCCATTCTATGACTCTAATTCCGCCTCAAAATCATGCTATTCTGTGATCCCAATTCTGCTTTCAAACCTTGCCATTCTGTGAGGTCAATAACGCTTGAGCCTTTGTCATTTGTGAGCACACTTCCTCATTGAAACTACAAATCTCTGAGCCAAATTCCACGTTGAATCCATGTTATTCTGTGAGCCCAATTCCTATTTGAATACCTGACATTTTGTGAGCTCAATTCCGAGTTAAATCCTGCCATTCTGCAAAACCAAATCCCTTTTGAAAACTTGTGATTTTCTATGCCCAAATCTCCATTGAAGTACTGCTATTCTGCAAGACTAATTGTCTTTTGAAAACCCTCCATTCCTTGAGCCTATCTCTACTCCATTGAAACCCTGATATTGTGTAAGCCCAATTGTTCTTTTTAAACCTGTCATTCTGTAAGCATAATTCCGTTGTGAAAGACTGCAATTCTGTAAGCTCAATTCATTTCAGAAAACTTACTAATCTGTTAGGTCAATATCCCTTTGAAGTGCTGAAATTTTGTAAATCAGATTCCTCTTCGAATCCTTGCAATTCCTTCAGCCTAATTCACTTCTGAATCTTTCCATTCTCTGAGTCCGTTTCCCTGTTTAAACTTGCCATTCTGTGAGCTCAATTTCCTTTAATATCCTGCCATTCTGTGAGCCAAATTCTCAGTTGAAATCTTGCAATTAAGTGAGTCCAATTCACTTTTCAACGCTTGCCTCGATGAGCCCAATTTCTTTTTCATTCTCACTTATTCTGCAAGCCCATTTTTCCTTTGCTTCCTAGGAATTCTTAAAACCCATTTTTTTCTTAAATCCCTGTTATTCTGTGAGCCCTTTCTCTTTTGAAACCCTGCCATTATGTAAGCCAATTCCTTTTTGAATCTCTGATATTCTATGAACCCAGTGCCACTTTGAAACTCAGCCCTTCTTTGGGCACAATTTCTATATAAAACCATACCATTTTTTGAACCTAATTCTATTTAAAACCTTTTAATTCTGTCATCTCAATTCACATTTGCATCCCTGCCAATCTGTCAGCCAAATTCACATTTGGAACCTTCCATTTACTTGGCCCAATTCTCATTGTCACCATGATATTCGGAGGAATACTTTGAACCATTGCAATTCTGTGAGAAATTTCCCTTTTAACCATCCCATTCTGCTAGCCAATTCCCCTTTGAAACTAAGCGAATCTTTTAGCCCAATTCTTTTTGGAACCCGCCATTCTCTGAGCCCCATTTCACTTTGAAATTTTGCAATACTATGAGTACAATTCCACTTTGAAACCCTGCCATTCAGTGTTCCAAATTCCGCTCTAAAACCTTGTAATTCTGAGAGTATAATTTCGCTTTCAAACTCTGCCATCCTGTTAGCCAAATTCCTCTTTAAAACTGTCCCTTTCTGTGCGCCAAATTCATCTTTGACATCTTTCATTCTGTTAAGCTAATTCACCTTTTGAAACCCTGCCATTCTCTGAGCGCAAATCCTCTTTCAACCTTTGCCATTCTGTTAGCCCAATTCCACTTTTAACCTTGCCATTCTGTAAACCCAATTATCTATTTAAACCCTAAATCTCCTCTGAAACTATGTCATTCTGTAAGTCCAAATATATTTTGAATCCTTGCACTTCTCTGAACCAAATACGCCTTCAAATCCCTATCATACAGTCCGAAAAATTTCCATTTGAAATCATGCCACTTTATTATTCCAATTCCCATTTTTAAACATGCCATTCTATGAGCCATATTCTCTTAAGAATCTTGCCTATCTTTGAGCCCATTTCCCTCTTAAAACTATGTCCATCTGTAAGCCCAATTTCCATTTGAAACGATTCATTTTTTTAGTTCAATTCCATTTCATAACCATGACACTTCGTTGGCCCAATTCCCCCTTGAAACCCTTCATTTTTTTAAGTTCAATTCCATTTTATAACCATGCTATTCTGTTGACCCAATTCCCTATTAAAATCCTTCATTTTTTTTAGTTTAATTACATTTTATAACCATGTCATTCTGTTGGCCCTATTTTCCTCTGAAACCCTGCAATTCTGTAAGGCTCAATCCCATTTAAATAGCTCCCATTCTGTAATCCAAATACCCCAGTGAACTTTGCAATTTTGTTTGTATAATAATACTTTGAATCCTTGCAATTATATGCGCCAAATCCACATTTAAAACCTACAATTCTTTCAACCCAATTCCCCTTTGAAAACTCGCCATTTTGTTAGCGTAATTCATCTTTTGAACTACTGCCATTCTGTGAGCAGTTTGTCATTCTCTAAGGGCAATAGAGTTATGAAATACTGCCATTCTTTGAACGCCAATCTAATTTGAACTCCTTCCATTCTGTTTTTCAAATTCTCTATTGGGATTCCTGACATTTTGTGAACCAAAATACCAATTAAAACTCGGTCTTTCTGAGAGCCCGATTACCCTTTTAAATATTGCCATTCTTTGAGATTAATTACCGTTTGAAACCCTGAAATTCTCTAAAAAAACCTACAATTCATTGAGCTTCATTCACATTTGAAACCCTATTTTTTTATTCACTTTTATCTATTTAATCTTGCTATTCTGTGAAACTAATTCCATTTAAAAATGTGACATTCTGTGAGTCTAATTCCTCTTTGAAACCCTATCATTCTGTGACCACAATTCCCCTTTGAATCCTTGCAATTCTATCAGTCTAATTTCCCTCTGAAAGTTTGAAATTCTGTAAGCGTAATTCCCTTTTGAAAATTTGCCATTCTCTTAGCCCAATTCCCCTTTGAACTACTGTCATTCGGTGACCAAAATTCCCCGTTGAAATCTTGCAATTCTTTGAGCTCAATTCCCCTTTCAACCCTTCCTTTCTGTGACCCCAATTTCCCTTTGAAACTCTGTATTTCTGTGACTCTAATTACCATTTGAATCTCTGCCATTTGTGATTCAAATTCTCCATTCAAGTCCTGTCTCTCTTTGAGTCCAATTTATCTTTGAAACAGATATTCTCTGAGCCCAATTACATATTTAAACAATCATTGTACGATCCAAAATTTCCTTTAAAACCCTGAAATTCTGGTAGCCCATTCTCCTATGAATCCCTGCTGTTCTGTGAGCCCAATTTCTGTTAAATACCTTTTCATTCTGTCAGTCTAATTTAAACTATAAACCTGGTCTTTCTCTGGGCCCAATTCCCATTTGCAAAGCTGCCATTCTGTGGTCCCGATTATCCTTTGAAACGCTGCCATTCTTTGAGCCCATCCGCTTTTAATCCTTTTCTTTTTCATGATAAGAATTCCCCAATGAAATCTTGCAATTTTCTTAGCACAATTCGCCTTTGAAATTTGGTCAATCTCTGAGCCCAAATCCCTCCTTTGAATTCATGTCATTTGTGATTCAATTTCCCCATTTACCTCTGACGTTTTTGAGCCCAATTCCACTTTACATCATTTCATTCTTTAAAGCCAATTCCCCTTCGAAAACAGGCAATTCTGTCAGCCTTATTGTCATTTGAAGCCTAATTCACTGAGCCCAATTCATCTTTGAAATCCTACCATTATATGGGGATATTCCCTTTTGAAATATGGCCATTCCCTGAACCCAATTACGCATTGAATGTCTACTATTTTGTAAGCACTATTCACGTTTGAAACATTTGTATTCATCAAGCCCAAATCCACTTTAATCTCTGCCAGTCATTGAGCCAAATTCCCAGTTTAACTCCTGCAATTCCCTCAAGCCTAATTTTAATTAAAAACCTTCTGTGAGCTCAATCTTGCTCTAAAACGCTGCAATTCTGTGAGACCAAATCCTCTGTTAATCCATGCCATTCTGTGAGCAAAATTCCCCACTTTTAAGCCGTATTATTCTGTTACAATTCCACTTTAAAACCCTGCTATTCTCTCGGTCCAATTCCTTTTTGAAACATTAATATTCATGAGCCCAGTACTTATTTGAATCCCTGTCATTTAGTGAACCCAATTTTCCTTTGAAATAATGTCATTTGTTATTCAAATTTTCCCTATTTAGCCCTGCGATTCATCGAGCCAATTTCCTTTTAGAACTTTCTCATTCTTTAAACCCAATTTCCTTTTGAAACCATTTGATTCTGAGAAGCGAGACTCATTTGAAACCCTGTTTTTCTTTGAGCCCAAATCTACTTTGAAACCCTGCGATCCTCTGAGCCTAATTTTCCTTTGAAACCCTATCATTCTTTAGCCCAATTCTTCATTCAAACCCTGCCATTCAGTGAACACAAATACCCTTTGAAACCTTGCCATTCTGTTGGTCAATTTACCTATTGAAACCCTTTCATTACGGTAGTCCGATTCCACTTTGAAACTCTGCCATTCTATGAGGCCAATTCCACTTTGAAACTTTGTCATTAAGTGAATTTAAATACTCTTTAAAATCTTGCCTTTCTGTACGCCAAATTTCCCTTTAAAACCCTGCCACTCTGTAAGCCAAATTCTACATTAAATCCCTCATATTCTGTGAGCTAAATCCGCCTTTAAACTCCTGTCCATGTGTGAGCACAATTTCTATTTAAAACCCTGTCAGTCTCTGAGCAAATTTTCCATTTTAAACCTTGCATTCTGTACGCCCAATTCCCTACTGACATCTTTCATTTCTGTGAACCCAATTCCGATTTTAATCTCTATCATTTTCTGGGTTCAAATAGCCTAGGAAACAATTCTTTTCTGTGAGTACAATTCCCCTTTGAAACTCTGCCATTCTGTTAGTCCAATTCTCTTTAGAAATATTGTCGTTCTCAGACCCAGATTTCCCTGTCATTTTGTGGTCTCAATTCCCTTTAAACCTTGCCATTCTGTGAGACAAATTCCCCTTTGAACCCTTTGCATTCTATGAACCCAATTCCCCTTTTAAACCGTCAATTTCTCCTCATGTAGTTCGATCCTTTGGTCTATTCAATGGGATTTCTTACTCTGTCTTCGATTCTTTAAGTTTTTCAATTGAACTATGATCTAATAGGAAATTCAGACTATGTATTTACGAGGGGCAGGGAATAAGTTTTGCGAATCGGTAGGGCAACATAGAGGAAGAGAGATGCCTGTTTGTGGGGCGTTAGGACAAGTTATGACAAGTCAGGACCTGCAGCCGCACATTTCTGCCTTGTCTATTTAAGAAGCAGTAGCTGATCGCAGATCGTCAGTCCCAAATTTTTCAACAATGGAGAAGGTTGAGCACCGCGCAGTGATCATCTTTTGACAAAGGAAGGCAAGAATGCAAAACAGATCCATGAACGCATAGAGAGCAGTGTATACCGACACCGCCCCTTCCAATGCAACCATTGCTCGCTGGAATAGAGAGTTCTGCCATGGTCGTGAGTCGCTTGAAGAGGACCCCCGTCCAGGACGCCCGTCAGACGTGTCCAACGAGGACAATGTGGCCCGTGTGGAGAGGATCATCCTCGAAAATCAAGTGGTGAAGGTCTAAGAAATCGAGCGAGAACTGGGAATATCCTAAGGAAGTGTTATCAACATCATCCAATTTGGCCCGTTGGGTCCCTAGAAACCTCACGCCCCATGATCGACTTTAACGTCGTCAAAGTCCACAATGCCAGAGTTTCACGAGCTGCCCTGCGCGAGTACGGATTCGAGGAGCTCAACCATGCCCCCTACAGTCCAGATCTGGCCCCTAGCGACTACTTTTTATTCCGCCAGCTCAAGGCTGCACTGCGTGGACACCGTATTGGGACGAAGAAGATGTCCAGCTCGCCGTCCAGGAGTGGATTGAACAGCAGTTGGGAGATTTCTGGTTGTCGGGAATTCGAAGCCTCAGGGAGAAGTGGCGCAAGTGCATTGAAGTCGATGGCAGTTATATTGAAAAATAATAAAATACTTTTCCTCATATCTTGTTTCCTTATATCCGAATTGCAAAACTTATTGACAGCCCCTCGTATTTACCTCTTCCAAATGATCGCTTATTCATCCAATCTATTTTCTATACCCGTTTGGCATATTTCATAAATAATGCGCTTTCATTCATTGGTTTTTCAAAAGTATGTCATATTCCTTCATTGCACTTTCGAAACTATCTCCCTTGCATTTAATATTTTTCAAAATTATTTGATTTGATTGACATTCATTGTATTTTATAACTATTTTTTCGAATTATCTACTTTGCATTAAGGCATTTTCTAAATTTTCTTTGCATTCACTAATTCATTTTAAATTGTATCCTTTTCAGGCATTGTCTTTTCGAAATTACTTAATTCCATTCATTGCATTCAATGTAATTTAAAAGTTATCTCTGTATTCAATATTTTTTAATTGCCTCCTTTGCATTCAATCGACTTGTGAAATTATCTACTTTTCATTTAATAAATTTCCGATATTATTATCATTTTATTTTCGAAATTAACAACATTTTCGATTCAATACATTAAGGAAATATCTTCTTTAGATCCAATACATTTTCAAAATTATGTTTGTATTCAATACGTTGTTTTTTTTAAAGTTAATTACTTTTCTTTAAGTATTTTTCGAAATTATCTCCTTTGAATTACATACATTTTATAAATTATATCCTTTTGTATTTAATAAATTTTCGAAATGATCGAGCATTCAATATTTTGGGGAAATTATAACCTCATTCGTATTTGATGTTTTTGAAGTTATCTCCTCGGCATTCTTAGTGATTTTCGAAATTTTCTCTTTTTCCTTAAGCACAATTAAATACATTTTCATCCATAACAAATTTGAATTTTCTCCTTTGAAATCAATAGATTTTTTCAAAATAATATCCTTCCTATTCATTACATTTAATGCATTTTTAAAATTATCTCTTTAGCATTTCATAGATTTACGAAAGTATTTCCCTTTCATACATAACATTTTAAACCTTATCACTTTTGCTTTGGACGCATTTTAGCAATTATATTCTTTGTATTCAACAGATATTTTAAAATTAATGCAGTATAAAAATTATCTCTTTGAATTAAATATATTTTCAAAATTATCTCCTTTACTTTTAATAGATTTAAAAATTATTTCCTCTTCCTTCATTGCACTCTTAACCTATTGTCTTTGCTTTGAATGTACTTACGAATTTTCTCGTTTACATTCAATTAATTTTCGAAATCATCTCTTTTGTTTTCAATGTATTTTCAAAATTATCGCCTCTCCATCGAATGCTTTTTCAATGTTTTTCCTTTATATCTATTACAAGTTCGAAATTATGTAATTTTCTTTCAATGTAATTATTTAATTATCTCCTTTGTATTCCTAATTTTTTTCTAAATTATATCCTTTGCGTTCCTTTAATGTTTAAAAATATTTCCCTCTCATTTTTCGTATTTTAAAACCTTTCCTTGCTTTCAATACATTTTTCAACTAATCTCTTTTGCATTCATTGCATTTCCTTTCATTTATTCATTGCGACTTCGAAATTATCTCCTTTGCATATAATACATTTTTAAAATTACTTTTTTTTACATTAAATACATTTGAGAAATTATTTCCTTTGCATTCAAAAACATTTTTTTAAATACTTCCTTTGCATTCAATACATTTTCAAAAAATATTTCCTTTTCATCTACTGCGTTTTCGAAATATCGCCTTCACATTCAATACATTTGTATAATTAACTCGTATGATTCAATACTTTTTTTGGCACTTAGTTTAAAAAAGCACATCTGTGTTACAACCTGCCAAAGTAAATCATTACTAGCTGAATGTAATTGATGTTAAATTTCAGTTACTATGCTACTATGAATATTTAGATTAATCATGTCATCAAAGGATAATATAATCATTGCATGTTAGAATTATTCGTTATATCATAGTATTTCATATGTTATTATTATGACAATGGTAAAAGTAATCAAATAATAATTATTGGGAAACAATGGTTCCAGTCAGATGCGGAGCTTTATGTGTTTAACAGAAGTGGGGTCACACTCAAAACCCATGTTTCTAACCAAGTCCCCTCTGCCTTCTGCACGGATGGTGCAAATGCAGGCGATTCCAAATAACAGCTTTTGGAACAGCCTCTGTAAACTCGGTAAAATAAGGCTCACGTATATTTATCTCTCTTGTATAAAACAGCCGGACACCGAGAAGAGTGAGGGTAGGCTCTAGCGGCAAGAAATGCAGGACCTCTGATCGTTCACTCAGACTTCTTTTCTGAACGATATGACCACACGCTGGATTAACATGGAACTCCAACGGATAATTAAAGAAGCACCCCCTACCCAACTCAGTCTCTATCGTTACTTCACCACCACGTACCGCAATCTCCAATCTCTGTATGAGTACCCCTCCCATTAATTTTTTCTTTATAAGACTTTCATCTCTTATTATAAAACCGGTCATACACGATCAGTTCTGCTTGTCAGGTGGCCTGAAGAAGCTGGACTTTTCAGGTTGACCTGAACGTGTATGAGTAGCATCAGGCTCAGTTCTGGGCTAGTTCAAGCAGCCTCAACGGATATGTCTCTCACTGCTTGATCGCTCCCATCAGGTCAAAGTTAGGTTCAGGCCAGTTTGAGCGTGTATGGGTGTCAATCAGGCCAGGCCTCAGTCCTGTACTTACAGCCGTTGAGAGCAGGTGTACACCACTACTATGTGCATTCCCATGGAGGAGAGGAAGCTCTGGTCAGAATTTATTAATGTATAGAGAAAATACGTAGTTGTAGAAAACAAAGAATATTCTAACACACATAAGATGTGCAACATAAGAAAAGAAGGTGTCTACAAAAGGCTAATGAATAACTTATACAAGGCAGCTTCTGTTCCCACCACCCAGTTCAGTACCACCTAGCATCCTCATCCATAAATCTCTTTATGAAACTCCGCAATGAGGACGATTCTATCACATGCCTAGTGAACCTATTCCATTCATTTACCACTCGATTTGTTAACCAATTTCTAGCAATAATTTTCCTAAAGTATCTTGTTCACTAAAAATACGAACCTTACCTCTGTCTCCCCTATTACAATCTTTTACCCACTTAAGGACTTCAATCATGTCCTCTCGAATTGTTCTTTTTAACATATGGAGTGCCCCAATCCTTTCACCCTAAAGTAAGAATCACGCAATTCATACTATAATAGGGTGACCAAAATGGCATCGCTTAGTCAAGATATGACCTACTGGGGAAGAAATTGAAGGAAAGATGTTTTTTGCTACCAGGCAAAGAGTGACACAAAGACCTAATAAAATGAGGGGTGCATTCCACAAGCGTTGCAAGAAGGTGACACCATCAGTGAAATCAGGTGTTACCTGAAAGATCAATAACTTCCAAAACCAGCTATTTCCACTTTATATGCGGTAATTTATAGGCATTTATTTATTAATAATTTCTTATGTAAGAGAACATTATGGGAAATAATTAGATCGCCTTTCAAATATTAGTTTTATTAATTAGCAGTATAACACATTAATAAATTATCACGCACACAGTTTTCAACTAGAAAAAATAAATCTACCTTGCGTTCAATAATAAATAGACAAGAGGAACAGCTTCGCCACTCCTCCTTAAAGAATGAGCTTGCGCTTCGCTGACAGACTTTCGGTCAGTGGCCTACGGCCTATCATGATTCTTTTTCTTTCTCCATCTAAATTTGCTCTAATAACTTCCATACCCAAATTTTAATAAATTTTCTGAACTTCACCATTTGTAATTCTTTTAGTTTTAAAAAAGTCACAAAAATTCGATACTTATATTTATTTAGGAACTTCACCATTTCTTTTTTTTATATTATAGAGGAATTATTAAAAGTAACTTTGATAAAACTTTTAAATCTACTTAGGTGACAACTAAACTAGAAGAAAATTCTTATTCGAACCTTGAAAATATCTCGTTCTTAAAATATAGGGTTATGGAGGATAATACCAGTATTGAAATATCTACAATAAGTACTGTATTTGAACTAGTTTCCTTAACTAGCTGCTACTTATTTACTGACAGTCTATTAAGGGAAATATACCTAAATATCTGCATTATTTTAGTCAACCTGTGCATATGCTACATATAATGTGCTTGCACCAATAGATGAGCATATTACTGCTGAGAGAGAGAAAGAAGAGGTGAAGTTGTAGGAAAAAACGAGCCAAAGTTCATAATGCAAGAGTCATAACACTCAAGCGCCCAAACACAGCATCATTTCCATCAATGCTGCTAATTTGAAAAATGTCGAAAATAAAACCATATTTGTGCTTTGATTGAATGCAAAATAATTAATTTCGAAAAGAAACTAGCTAAACTCTTAAATAATCAGAATGCACTAATATGTCATCAAAATTATAGATTTACGATAAAAACCAATGATGATTCGATGCTAAAGATATTTTTGGCTTAAATATAAATAAAAAACAACGAGAGAATATCGCAAAACTTGCGTAGCTGGTTATTTGGTAAAGATAGCTTTAAATTGAATGCGGTTTGGTAATACAGGGTGAGGCAGAGCAACTTGCTTATTTTAATTTGGCGCCCTGAAATGATCGTTGCTCCGAGGAAGGTGGGGGTTGGCACATTCGAGAGGGCGGGGCGTAAAGTTGTACTGTAGCTCTGCGTTACTTTTTTTCAGTTAGCATCATGGAGTGGACTAAGGTGGAGCACGCGTTGGCTGTTGAGGCATACTTTTCTATCTGTCGCTCAATCATCGCCACGCAACGTAAATTCCGTACACATTTCAATGTTGCACCCCGTGGTCGTGTTTCTGGCCGGCAGTCGATTGTTTTATGGGTAAATAACTACAGGGAAACTGGTGATGTGAAGAAAAAAACCCATGGGCTTCCACGAACAGCAAGGTCACCCCAAAACATTGACGCGATAAGGCATTCTGTTTTGCGCTCCCCTCAGCGCTCTGCCGCAAACATACAGCTACTGTTGGGTTGTCTGCTCGTTCTGTAAGGCGAATCCTTCATAAAGAACTAAAATGTCATATCTACAAATTAGCTGTGGCACAGGAGCTTAATTCACGCGATTTAGTTGCTCTAGAAAATGCATGTAAGGCGCTTCTTGGCATGCCTCACGACACACTTGTTTTCTTCAGTAATGAGGCTCACTTTCATGTTTTGGGATGTGTAAATAAGCAGAACATGTGCTATTGGATCCCGGATAACCCCAGGCAACTTCATTAGCGTCCCCTACATTCACAACGTATAACTGTTTGGTGTGCACTATCGCGAGTTGGAATAATTGGTCCATGTTTTTTTAAAGAAAACGAACGGGCAGTTTCGGTGACTTCTGACCGTTATGTCCACATGATTCATGAGTTTTTCCTGCCAACACTCAACCAGATGGATTTGGGAGATGTATGGTTCCAGTAGGAGGGTGCTACGGTACACACAGCGTGTGTGTCAATGACTGTTTTGCGGCAACACTTCTCAAGACGCCTCATCTCCTTGAGGGGCAACCTGCAGTAGCCAGCACGGTCGCCTGATTTAGCACCCTGCGACTATTTTTTATGGGGCTATCTAAAATCACTTGCTTACAACGATCGTTCTAGGACCCTGGCTCACTTGAAGAACAACATTCGTCAAGCTGTCACCAACATACCCGTCGATATGGTGGAAAAAGTTGAACGAAACTTCCGAGCTAGATTAACGCAGTGTATTGAGAATTATGGACGCCATCTCCCTGATATCATCTTTAAACTGAGCAAACATAAAAGTTAAATCATGTATTTCATGCTGTTCAAAGAATTAAATATATATCTGCATTACTTTTGTTTTAATTGAATTTCTAAATAAGCAAGTTGCTCTGCACCATCCTGTATTTAGTGCATCGTAGTGTGCTCATGAATATGGAAATACAGAATTGTATAAGAAGTTTGTCAGATAAATAACCTTTAAAGTATTTAGGAAAACCAAACATAATTAATCTTTGGCGGTAGAAAGTCCATACAGTGAAATCAGCATATCACGATCGCGGTAATGCTATAAATTGGCTATTGTTATTTATCTTAAAAATAGTTTCCCAAACCCTTCAATTTAGACCCTTTAATTAATCCGCAGATTACAATCAACGTTTTGGTTATTGTCATCGAATTCCTCGAGTATTTAGACACTTTGCACCTAAGGATTACATATTTTAAGCATTAATTAATGAACTTGGTCGCAATCTGATTTTTCTGTTAATCCTCCAAAAGTTTTAAAGGATGGAATTATTAGAAAGAACAAACAACAGTTCGTTGTTGTGTTAACATTGAAGGTGAGAAGTGAAGGGAAGAGCTAAAAATGTTGTGTTTTTACAGGTGACGACAGTTTGCCTGTTGATAACTCTTCTAGTGCAAATGCTTGGATAAATAGCACCATTTTTATCGATTGGTTAATTAAGTGAGATCTTGAATAAAGGCGAAAATTGTCTTGTTAGTAGACAACTGCACAGCATACAAACAATTTGTCATTAAAGAACATCAAAGTGATCTTCTTGCCTTCGAACAGCGTTAATTCACCTATGTGACTAGGGAGCTTTCAAGGCTTATTATGGTAGGGAGACTCGAGCGAGAATTATAACTGGACTTGGGGTTATTTATTCAAACTTCAAAAGGAACCCTGAGTATGAGGAATTTATACATGGATAACTGATACATGTAAACAGACGACAGACCCCAATTGATAAGTAATTAAAATCCATTCTATGTTTCGTACTAAAAAAATTGTTTTAATGATAAATTGGGTTAAATAAAGCGATTTTTTATAGTCTTTGCTTAATGTTACCAGTTACTGTTTGTTATAAAAAGGCGACTGCTACAAAGTGATCATAATAAGCGGATTCTACTGGACCACCCCGCGTACACAGGGCAACCGAATTTCCGTTATCATAGAAACGTCGTAATTACACGAATATCTGCGTACAAAACTTTGCTAACGATCTTGTATAGTAAAGTTCTATTACATTAGAATTTATTTAATGTTTTAGTAAAGATAAAAAGAATGTGTTAATTTCGCAAGACAGGGGAGTTATCATTTTATTTGCTATTAAAATGTTGTTATTTTTTGGAATGGCTAAATACTTACTATTATTGTTGAAGGAATGCTTTCAACTGCTTGAAACAAAACGGTTTTTTTCCCATGCCTAAATAAAGTCAACTATGTGAGATAGAGGGCTTTAAACTCCTTGAAAAAAAATAAAGTTTTCTCACTTCGCAGGATGGACTCAACTCTAGGTGAAAGCGAGTGTTAACTTCTTTAAAAATAGGCTTTATAATTATAGATGGATTTTCAAGACTTTTCCTTATATCTTTTAATACTAGTTTTCCCGGACAAGCATGATTAAAAGGAGACCAGGATCAAATATACATAATCACACACATCCATCGCATATTTCTACTACTTTCGTCACTGCTCAAGGGAACGAACCATATGGCGCTTTACTCCAAAATTAAAACCGAAATAAAATGAAATTTAATCGCCGACCTTCTGAATATCTACTTTATAATAGAATCGGCGCATGTTGTTGCTCTGTTTAATATAATTTGACACAATTTATTACAAATTGCTAAAACCATTGTGTTTCTACAGTGCTATAACCATTTATTGTTCTATAAATTGGTTCATTGCTTGTGTCTTACTCCGAATTTGCATAGAACACTCCTGATACACCCAACTAATCCCATTGTTGCGTGAAAGAGGGCTTTAAAGTATAAAAATTAAGGTGTTAAATAGAATGGCAGTCATCATCAGGTCGTGTCATACAGTGGCATTGAATACCTAGAATCCCATTTTGTACATGCATTTGCGCCATGTTAGATTTATGCGATACACGAGCCCTGCTCCACGTAATTTAATTCTAACCTACCTAACCCTCGAGGGAAACAAGCTATGGCCATAGCAAAGTGAAGTATAAAACGCCCCAATTCAAGTCCCACTTGAATAAATCCAATTTGTATCTTCTGAATGACAGTTCAAAAGGAAATTTGTGCATTCTATGAATCAAATTCGCTATTTTTACTTAAGCTCCAAATTTGTTGACTCTGTTCGTATTCTGGAACCTTTGTTCGTGCTTTCACGTCCTTTTCCATACAGTCACGGTAATTTTAGTAAGTTAGTGGCCTTGCTCGTCCCGTCGACTTCTTAAACGTATATTTGAATATTTGGTTGTACACTACCGTCCTTGTCCTTTCACTCAAGCCTTTGTCCGTACACTAGTCTGAGTTGGTTCAAACAATTCCTTGTTCGAAAATCTGAGCCTTCGTACATTCAATCCCATGTTCGTAAACTTGAGTCCTTGTTTGTACCCTAAAACACTTGTCCATACACAGTCTTTGTTCGTACATTCGTACCCTTACTCGAGCAATTGGTTTCTTTATTCGTGCAATCCTATCTTTGTTCGTACACTCAATCCGGTGTCCATATACTCGAGTCTTTGAGAGAGGGCTGTGGAAGAAAAAACCCTCCCCCGGGACTGCCAATAAATATGGGATAAAGTCGCCTCCGACGAAATATCAGCGCTCCGAAAGTTGGGTCTAAATGACGTCAATCAAAGAATTTAATTAATCTAACACATTTTTATTCTTCTCCTTTCTGGGAGATTTTTTTCCTTGAATCTAGGTGCAGTTTGAGTATTATTAATAGTAGTAGTATCATCATCATCATCATCCTATGCAAAGACTTAAAAAAAATGCAGCGAAGATAAAAGGTAACTGAGTTGAGAGTCAACGATGATATCACTTGACCAAGTGTCTCTCTCAAATGCTGATCTGTGGTCAACTAGCATACGCGTACCTCGAAGGATAGTTTCCAGGTGGTACACTGGTTCTGCTGCCGAAACAAGATGGTAAATTCATGAATTAAATTTTTACAATTGAGATTTTAGTCAAATTCTTTTCGATAACTTTGAAATAAAACTTCTTTTAGCGTGTATTATTAATTGATAGCTTTCATAATTTTACTATTTATATAAAATATAAAAAAATTAATGTAGGTACGAGGGGCGGTCAATAAGTTTTGCAATTCGGATATAAGGAAACGAGATAGGAGGAAAAGTATTTTATTATTTTTCAATATAACTACCTTTGAATTCAATGCACTTGCGCCACTTGTCCCTGAGGCTTCGAATTCCCGACAACCAGAAATCTCCCAACTGCTCTTCAATCCACTCCTGGACGGTGAGCTGGACATCTTCTTTGTCCCCAAAACGGTGTCCACGCAGTACAACATTGAGCTGGCGGAATAAAGAGTAGTCGCTAGGGGCCAGATCTGGAGTGTAGGGGAGATGGTTGAGCTCCTCGAATCCGCACTCGCGCAGGGCAGCTTGTGCAACTCTGGCCTTGTGGACAGAAGCATTATCGTGGAGGAGCAGGACACCGCGTGTCAACTTGCCGCGCCGCTTCTGACGGATGCACTTCTTCAACCTAGCTAGTTCCTGGGCGTAATATTGGACTGAGGTGCTCCTTCCACGAGGCGCATAGTCCACCATCAACACTCCCTCAGAATTCTAGAAGATGGTCGCCAGGATCTTCCCGGCTGAGGGTTGGGTCCGGAACTTGATGGGGGTCGGAGAGCCCCTTTGCTTCCAGGCCATGCTTTCGAGCTTGGTCTCGGGATCCCAGCGATGGAACCATGTTTCATCACCTGTCACTATGCGTTACTCGAATCACGCCGGTTCTTGGTTGTACAGGAGCAGCAGCTCCTCCGAACTTTGACCACGTTGAAGTCGATCATGGGGCGTGAGGTTTCTAGGGACCCAACATGCAGAGGGGGTTTGGGTAAGCTTAGCAATTTAAGCCTAACATAACCTTCTACAGCGCATGGAAGTTCCGTTCTGAACAAGAGATTCCACGTGAAATTCCTCACAAGTTCATTATCAAGGAATAACGAAAAACTTTTCCTTGCTTCCCCGCCTTTTGAATAAGTTAAATATTTCTGTTATATTCAAATATCAGTATACCATGTATTTTAATGTTGTTTCATTCAAAATAATAACAAAAGGAAAGGGAGGAGGGGTGGCTATTCCTTTAATTGTTTACCCTAAGCAATACTTTGGGCAAACCGGTAAATGATTGAGTGTACGCTTGACGCAACATAATACAATATTAGGAGTGGGGAATGCAGCAGCGCTTTCTTTGTTCATTTATAGGAAAACATTCAACCCTATCAATTGGAATTCGGCTAAATTTATTTACAAATCTAATGACTTTAGTCAAAGAAATATTGTTGAATGCTCATTCATTAATTCTTCGCCTAATTTTAAAATATCCCCTCGTCTTTTTAAAGTGGACCCTGTTATTAAAATACTTATTTTTAACGAAATTGTCCATTTAAAATCTTAGCCCTTTGATTGATTAAATTAGTTATGTCTATCTTGTCTATTTTTATATATTCACAATTGGGTATGTATGTACTTAGTTTAGTCACATAAATTTCTACATTATTTGCACATAGGTTGGAATTTTCCGGAAGTAGAACTTCTTTATTTGGTTATATACTTCACATCCGTCTTTTATACTATTTTCCTATTTGGGGTCCTTTCGTTGTATATTGCCGTAGTATTGCTCTTCTTTTTCACACACACACACACACACACATATATATATATATATATATATATATATATGGAAAAATATCCAAGACAAATTGGTGCGGTTAAGGTAATGGCATAATTAGACAACGGCTCTGCTTCAGGTCCAGCAGGTGATCCTATCCTCCTTGAACTGGAAGACAACACTTAGGGATGACCCATCCTTCAGCCCAAAAAAGGTGAGTTCAAAGACACGCCTTTATGTCGTCTCGTTTACCGTCACAGAAAACTGTTATTATTAATATATTAACAGCGTTGACTGAAAGTTACGTGCAAAAGAACCTTTTTATTCCAATAATATACTGGTCAAAATTATCCAAAAAGCGTAATTCTATTACTTCTCTTTTTGAGACAAGTAAGTAATTTCGGGTAGAAACTTGCATCCATGAATTCTTAGCAATTTCACTCATTAACTTGTCAAGTTCCGAGTAGCAAACATACATAGGGGACCCACTACACTCGCTAATATCCAGAAGATAATTGCTTATCTACGTCAAGAGGATCATCTCTCCATCAGAGTCATAGTTGAAAAGGTCACACGCCCCAAATGTGTCTTACATAATATTATATCACGCTACGATACCACAGGCTCATGTACTCATGTATCAGTGGAATTTCTACTGGTAAGCCTAGCAAAACCTCAAAGAGAGATGAACAAGCCGTCGTTCGTATCTCAAAAAAGTACAGATACAAGACAGCAGCCAGGATTTGCCGAGAAGTAAATGAAACTGTGGACATTAGTGTTTTCAAGAAGACAGTATCAAGCCACGTGACAGAAAGATCTTTAAAACGTCACACACTAGCAGTACAGCTAGATTTTCCTTCGCTACTAAGACCGTTCTATGGATAGAAGACCAACGGTCCAAAGTACACTTCAGTGATAAATCTAAGTACATGTCTTTTGGTTAAATGGCAGAAGGTTCGTCCGTCGAGGACCAGCCGAAAGATTACTCGTGACCTGCGTGAAAAACAGCGTCAAGTTTGGTGGAGGCATCATTATGGTGTGGGGCATAATTTCGGCGGAAGGTACTGCCCCACTGGTCCGCTTGCAGGGCAGAATGAATGCTCAAGTGTATAAAGAAATTCTGCAAGAACATGCTGTGCCTCATAGGAGAGCCGCCTCTTCCCAACCTGCCATTTCTATGCAGGATAATGCACCTTATCACACGGCAAAGTTAGTGAAGAATTTCCTGAAGTAGGAGTAAGTAATTGCGATGGAGTGGCTTTCTTGCTCAGAGCTCCGACCTCACTCCGATTGAGAATTTGTGAAAGACGGAAGGAGTGAAATATAAGGAGCGAAATCCAAGCATCGCCGAAGAACTGGGAAATATTACAAGAGAAATGGAGAACAATAACATGAGAGGAATGCCGACGGCTTGTGCTCTGATGTGGCTGATGATGTGAGTGCATAATTAATAGTTAAGGTCTACAAAGTAATTACTAATATAATGTAACTTATATCACTGTACCTTTTCATCTACGCCTGATGTGTTATCTGCCTGGATAATTTTTACTACCATACTTGCAACATCCGTACTCTCTTTAATATGTAAAGCACACTGCCTTGCAACTTAAATGATATGCACTAACTACTTGTTGGACATGCCGTGTAATTTTTATTGTATGATAAAACTGTAAGAGATTAGAATAGAATCAATTGCATCAAAAAGTTTGGTTGACAGGAAAGGAAGTTCCTTTGAAGTTTCTAATGCTATTTATGATGATAAGGAAAAAGCATGGAAGCGTTTTGATTTTTTTTCATGAGAAAAAAAATCAAAACGCTATATTAAATATAAAGGCCATACTATTTTTTTATATATTTTAGAATCTCGACAATAATCATCATTATGCTTAGATTTATGGATTGTCTTTCGAGAAAAAATATGCAATCTAATAATCCTTGATGAACTGTCGGCAACGGTGATCTTCCTGGTTGCAGAAGCACTTCTTTCAACAAATTTATCTATTTCAGGATTACAAAGTATAAAATATTAATAATAAATGAATAATAGTTACTACTACCCACAAATTAATAAATAAATGGACAAAAATGGAATGGTTTTCCACAGGACTAATGAAACACGATGTAGCTGCTCATTGACCTCAGACGCTGAGGACTTACCCATTGATGGCCAGTAATCAAGCTGATTCATATTAACTGAGAACTACGAGGGGTGGTCAATAAGTTTTGCGAACCGGTAGTTCAAAACAGAGAAATGAGGATGGATGTTTGTGCGGGTGTTAGGACAAGTTATGACAAGTCAGGACCTGCAGGCGCACGCTCCTACCTCGTCTATTTAAGAAGCAGTAGCTGATCGCAGATCGTCAGTCACAAATATTTCAACAATGGAGAAAGTTGAGCACCGCGCAGTGATCAAATTTTTGACCAAGGAAGGCAAGAATGCAAAAGAGATCCATGAACGCATAGAGGCAGTGTACACCGACACCGCCCCTTCCTATGCAACCATTGCTCGCTGGAATAGAGAGTTCCGCCATGGTCATGAGTCTCTCGAAAATGATCCCCGTCCAGGACACCCGTCAGAGGTGACCAACGAGGACAATGTGGCCCGTGTGAAAAGGATAATCCTTGAAAATCGATGATGAAGGCCAAAGAAATCGAGCGAGAACTTGGAATATCACATGGAAGTGTTATCAACATCATCCACGACAATTTGGCCATGACCAAGTTCTCTGCACGTTGGGTCCCTAGAAACCTCACGCCCCATGATCGACTTCAACGTCGTCAAAGTCCACAAGGCTAAAGTTGCACAAGCTGCCCTGCGCGAGTGCGGATTCGAGGAGCTCAACCATCCTCCCTACATTCCAGATCTGGCCCCTAGCGACAACTTTTTATTCCGCCAGCTAAAGGCTGCACTGCGTGGACGCCGGTTTTGGGACGATGAAGATGTCCAGCTCGCAGTCCAGGAGTGGATTGAACAGCAGTCGGGAGATTTCTGGTTGTTGGAAATTCGAAGCCTCGGGGACAAGTGGCGCAAGTGCATTGAAGTCGAGGTCAGTTATATTGGAAAATAATAAAACACTTTTCCTCATATCTTGTTTCCTTATATCCGAATTGCAAAACTTATTGACCGCCCTTCATATATATATATATATATATATATATGGTGCGGTTAAGGTAATGGCATAATTAGACAACGGCTCTGCTTCAGGTCCAGCAGGTGATCCTATCCTCCTTGAACTGGAAGACAACACTTAGGGATGACCCATCCTTCAGCCCAAAAAAGGTGAGTTCAAAGACACGCCTTTATGTCGTCTCGTTTACCGTCACAGAAAACTGTTATTATTAATATATTAACAGCGTTGACTGAGCCAAAACGCTGGAAAGATGGAAAAATATCCAAGACAAATTGGTGCGGTTAAGGTAATGGCATAATTAGACAACGGCTCTGCTTCAGGTCCAGCAGGTGATCCTATCCTCCTTGAACTGGAAGACAACACTTAGGGATGACCCATCCTTCAGCCCAAAAAAGGTGAGTTCAAAGACACGCCTTTATGTCGTCTCGTTTACCGTCACAGAAAACTGTTATTATTAATATATTAACAGCGTTGACTGAGCCAAAACGCTGGAAAGATGGAAAAATATCCAAGACAAATTGGTGCGGTTAAGGTAATGGCATAATTAGACAACGGCTCTGCTTCAGGTCCAGCAGGTGATCCTATCCTCCTTGAACTGGAAGACAACACTTAGGGATGACCCATCCTTCAGCCCAAAAAAGGTGAGTTCAAAGACACGCCTTTATGTCGTCTCGTTTACCGTCACAGAAAACTGTTATTATTAATATATTAACAGCGTTGACTGCCATTTAACCAAAAGACATGTACTTAGATTTATCACTGAAGTGTACTTTGGACCGTTGGTCTTCTATCCATAGAACGGTCTTAGTAGCGAAGGAAAATCTAGCTGTACTGCTAGTGTGTGACGTTTTAAAGATCTTTCTGTCACGTGGCTTGATACTGTCTTCTTGAAAACACTAATGTCCACAGTTTCATTTACTTCTCGGCAAATCCTGGCTGCTGTCTTGTATCTGTACTTTTTTGAGATACGAACGACGGCTTGTTCATCTCTCTTTGAGGTTTTGCTAGGCTTACCAGTAGAAATTCCACTGATACATGAGTACATGAGCCTGTGGTATCGTAGCGTGATATAATATTATGTAAGACACATTTGGGGCGTGTGACCTTTTCAACTATGACTCTGATGGAGAGATGATCCTCTTGACGTAGATAAGCAATTATCTTCTGGATATTAGCGAGTGTAGTGGGTCCCCTATGTATGTTTGCTACTCGGAACTTGACAAGTTAATGAGTGAAATTGCTAAGAATTCATGGATGCAAGTTTCTACCCGAAATTACTTACTTGTCTCAAAAAGAGAAGTAATAGAATTACGCTTTTTGGATAATTTTGACCAGTATATTATTGGAATAAAAAGGTTCTTTTGCACGTAACTTTCAGTTTAATCCATCCTGACATATAGATGTACATGTACAACTTATAGCCATGCTTAGTTTATATCAGTAACATTGAGGAAAAGAAATTGGGGGGCGGGGGCACAAAGCCAAAGATATGTGATTTTAATAGAACTTTTCTCGCTGAATTCAAATATGTAGGTTCATTTTCTCCATCACCGACCCTTTATTTGTGACACATAGGTGAACTTTTGCAGAAGTGCAAGAATTTACATGCATGAAAGGCACTATTCAGTTTACCTAAAATGTGGTAGTTGTTGTTTTTCTTCTTTTTTTGGCATATGAAACATCCCTCTTTAGCTTCTAACAATAATCTGCGAGCATTTTTGCACTCCACATTTGTTTGGTACCTGCCTTCCATGACTGAGATTTGCTGGTAGAAACGTTCGCCGTGGTCGTCAGACGGCGGCGAGATTGTCCGGAAATCCAAGTGTGAATACAAAAAATGAATTTATAGGGATTTACTACACCCCATATGTTTGTATGACTGCAATAATTCATCCGCAATGCCACAGTAGTTGGGAGATTTCCGATTTCCTAAAAAGTTTCCATAACAACCCCAACTAGTATCTTGGAGCTAGGTTCTCTGCTCATATGGGGATTAGTTGCGCACAAAAAAAATATTAAATAGAAAGAAAAAGTCTTCTATTAGGGAACACACCATAAGCTCTAAAACTGACATTTCTATTGATGATTTTCAAGTATTAGCCTTTAACAACAACCACCATTGCCTAGGAACCCTCGAATCTTTATATATCAAACACTACAAACCTACACTCAATGAAGATTTAAATGCAATATCTTGAATTAATTAACTAATTTTAACTACAGTTATTAGTTGGTTTGTTTTTAAAACTACTGTTTGGTTAGTTGATCTTCCTCTCTCACAAGTGTCACTGTAACCTATAAATATTAGTCGCTTGTTAAACCCACTATTCACTCTCTAGAATGGATCCACTTTAGTAAGTACCAAAATTAACCCTTTTTATATTAAATGTTTTTTACTCTTAGTGTTTAAAAAATTAAAAACAAAGTTTAAATTTATTATCTTTAGCTATTGCCAGGGCAATTTCTCTTATAGTTTTTAATTAATTTCCGAAATAAACTTTAAATTAATTAACTACCCTTTTGACTCAGTTTTAAAGCAAATTTAACTATTGCCAAGTCATATTTAAATTTTTTTTAACTTATATACATTTTATTGATATTTTATAATTGGTCACCTTATAAAATAATTCAATGTCTTGTTGGCCTTTCCATGGTTTCTTCATATGTATTAACTTTAGTAAACTTATTCTAGCCTGAAGAGGAAAACTTGTAGTTTTCGAAACGTACTAAGATATTAAAAGATGTTGCATCCTTTTCTGGTGGCTCTGGGATTTATCCTCAATATTATATATATATATATATATATATATATATATATATATATATATATATATATATATATATATAAATAGAGAGAGAGAGAGAGAGAGAGAGAGAGAGAGAAAGAGACTGTTGTTTATGGTGAAACGCAATATAATCCGGATTAAGAATCCAGTGGCAAAAAGAATGACACTATTCATTATGTTTATTTTATCTGGCGACGTTTCGAGCAAAGACATGTTCATCTTCTGGCCTGATAAATTGAAGAAAAAATTAGGTTTGTATGCAAATCAATTAACATTGAGATTAATTAAAACTGGTAAGCACAATTATATATGAATATACATGCATATACTTATATACATTTTATAGCGATAAATCATAAGTACTTAATTATTTAAACAAAGATTAAGAAATTGTGAGCATAGCAGAGGGAGGGGGGCAAATTTATCAACAACTAAGTTCACAAAAATTTAAATTTTAACAAATCTAAATCTTACCGGTCACACAAGTTGTAGAATCACGGCTAAGCAATGGAGAGGGTGAATCAATGAAGAAAGGTAAGGTATAATAATTCGGTTGGTTATTATAAGACACGGAGAAAGAAGGCAGATACATCATTGTTGAGAGAGGGCCTAAGGGTCCTAGGCGACTTTATGTCGACCTAACCCTCCCCCCTCCCTTGACGGAGTTACGAAGCTGAAATGAACTGAACTGCCATTCATCTAGTCTAGCTCCAACTATGTCAGTCCACTTTGATAGACATAATTGGAGACCTAAAAGAAATCAGGTTTGAGGATTCGCCCACTGTGGAACTCTACGGAAGAGACCACCCGGTTACGAGGATATGCTGAAACCTTTGGGGAGGAGTTCGCTCTAATCTCTAAGGGTTGTTTCCGGCCAAGACCATAAGGGGACATGCAACTGTCCCTGTGTAAGTTGGAAGCAGCATCGAAAACCAAACTCCAGAAGGGTTGGCACTCTCGGGTGATGGTAATTGATTCGATCACCACCCATCATTAAGTCCGCCACATTTAACCCATCTGAGGGGCCTCCCCGGGTTCATCTATCATCATTCATCCTCCCATTTGGGAGCACGAACTTTTACTTGAATCAAGTCACTACCCCCAAGAGATTAAAGAGAAGAAGAAGAATACAGTCCAGAGGGGCCACTCTCTCGAAGAGATGGCCCAAGAGAATAAAACCAGAATACCTTTGCCGGCAGTCGACGGACAACCCAAGCCCAGCAGAGAAAAAGTATTCGAGGTTGTGTAAGGCAGATTGGGCATTGCCATGGTGAGACTATTAGAGGTAGCCACGGGGTAAGTCGCAATCTGCGAAAAAGAAAAGGACATCGAGGCTATCATCAAGGAAAAGGCAGTAGAGGTCCTTGGGGGAATTGGGCTTCAGCCAATTTCCCCACCACAGATCCTGGCCCACAGGAGCGTGGTATGCTGGCGACTCGATCCGTGGATCAAGCAGCACTCGAAAGAAAACATTAAGGAGGAGATCCAGCTTCGGTAAAAAAACAGAAAGAACAATAGCGACTACACTCACATCTTCAAGGAGGTCTTACTGAAACCACTATGGCCCAAAAGGCAAAGGAACATGGCCTAATCATGTTCAATGCCAAAGTTAGTGGGGACCAGATAGAGAAGGGAGAATTTACTCCAGTCCAGTTCTGTTTTAGGTGCTACAAAATGGAGGAACACACGACTAAAGACTGCAAAGAGCCCCTGAAAACAAACTCCAAATGCAGCGAAAAGGGACACAATTGGAGGACGTGCACTAAATATTTCGAGAAGTGCGTTAACTGTGGGCAAGAGCACAGATCAATGGCCATGGCCTGCCCCGTAAAAAAAAGAGATTATTAAAAGGGAGCATCAAGCGAAGAAGAAAGAGGAAACGCGCAGAGCAAATACATCCTACGCTCAAGTAGCAAAGATGGCCCTCTCAGAAGTGGACACAAAGTAAACATATCTTGAGCTGCAGAACGAGAATTCGACGAAGATTATGACGTGAAATCCTTCACGCGCACGTCATGAATCTCATACGCCTGGCACGTTGGCTAAAGGGCTGAACCAAATGCTAGCTAAAAATGGGATAGACCAAATGTGGTTCCCTGACAACCCCCCATCTGGGGGTGTCCTGCAATTGGAGATGGTCCCAAACCAACAAATAAAGGGTGGGCAAGAAACCCCCAAAATTGAAAACAAGAAAGAGAAGAAACCAGCAGTCGAATTGAAAACTCCTGCCCTTAAACAAAGACATAGAAATCAGCAAAGAGAGGGAAAATGCTGGGTCTGATAGCAATGGTTCCTCGGAATCCTCAGATTCATCGGACACCGAAGTCCCACAAACAAAGAAGCCTAAGGAGAAAAGGCGAAAAAACAAAAGATTGCGTGCGGACAGTATCAATCTTAAAGTTTACTCATCCGACCAGTTTCCCTCTACCCGAAGAAATGGAACCCAGGGAAATATTCCACGGGATTAAAGAAAAAGTGTTCAAATGGGAATACGACTTTGAAGTCCACGCTGAAACGGTGAAAAAAGCTCTGCTCTACCAGAATGTGACCCTGCATCACAATACTTGTGAGAAGATTTCAAATGCCGAGTTCAAAAAGAAGAAAACAGGAAAAAGAAGAACATCACCCCAAAACACTAAAGATACGACATTGAAAGAGTAAGTAATAGAATGAGGATTCTGACACAACGTAAACCGATGGGAGGGGAAAGCTACGTCATTTGGAAACATATTACGAGTGCTTGACCCCGACATTATTCTTATAACGGAGCACGGTATTGACACTACATCTGGTCAAATTAAAATACCGGTCTACAGAGTATCCATGAAGAATTATTCTAAGGAAAGGTATGATGGTGCTGCAATAGCTATCAAGGCGAACATCTCGTTCAAACATCTACCAGAACTTGATGAATCCTTTGTAGTGGTTGAACTCCACACATTGGTAGGAGACCTCATGATAGCTGTAGCCTATCAACCCCCTCGTCGAGCTTATCTCCCGTTAAATAATTTCTACACACTGTTTGGGCATCGCAGAATGGCAATCTTAGGGGGCGACCTCAATGCCAGATGCCGTGCGGCGGGCTATGGTAGTACCAACGAAAAAGCCGAAACTTGGAACTGATCATGGGAAGAAAAAACATCCAGAGAATAGGGCCGGATTTTCCGACCTATATCACTTCCATATCAGCAAACAAACCTAATATAATATTAACAAGTAAAGGCCTCCCCTTAAACTACCATAGTGAGCCAGTCACAACAGTCCAAAGTGATCTCATAACGATCCTCACCACAGTATCTCTCGCGCCGATCCAGCTTCCAATCTCTCTCCCAAAAAACTACGCCATGTCCAACTGGAAACGTTACAAAAGACGACTCAGTCAATACCCCCCAGCTGACCTCAGCGATGCTGCCTTGAAGGAGATAAACATGGAACTGGAGAAGATAACTACATCCATAACAGACGCGGACCGTGAGTGCATACCCAAGACTTGGTATAAAACTCATCCTCAGCCCAGATGGACAGAGGAAATGAGAGGGATCGCTCGTGATCACAGGGAAGTGTACGAAGAGATAAGACGGGAAGGTCCTAACCGAGAAAGAAGCTCTCTCCTTCGGTGCCTTAAGCACTGAGTTAAAAGAGGCTATCAACCTCCAATAGTGGGAAATATGAAACAGCCTGATAGCAAAAGTCGATAGCGAGCTGAATCCGGCTAAATTCTGGCTCCAAGTCAAGAACCTGAAGGGACTAACTGCAGGAACTAAGGCTCGAATAAAAGAGACCGAAGACTATATAGAGGACCCGGCAGTTCTAGAAGACATATTCAGATATTTCCGGAAAAACGTCTTCAGGATCACCCCAGAAGACAACGAAGAGTTCGACCAGGAATTCGAAGGCCAACTGATCCAAGAACTGAATCAGGTTATGCACCGCACGCCCCCACAACATCAAGTCGACGAACGCAGGGAGATTGCGGACCATGGCTGTCGCATAACACCAGAGGAGGTCATGGGCACTGTAAGAACCTTTGAACAAAAAGCACCAGGCTGGACGGGCATCACCCGAAACAACTTGGTAAATGCCACACAGCAGATCATTCAGGGAATTACAAACGTTTATAACGTCTCGCTGAATACTGGTTACTTCCCTGAGGGTTTTAAGATCGCTAAAATAATCTTTATACCAAAGGAAGGTAAACCCCCTGATCAACTGGTCAATTACAGGCCAATCGCCCTGCTGGAATTCGTTGCGAAAGTCTATGAGAAGGTCCTAGCAGACAGGCTTCAAGAACAACTAGCCGAGCTAGGAGCTCAAAATCCTCAGCGGCACGTCTTCCGCAGGGGACGAGGAACGGAAACCGCCCTCGCCCTCCTAACGGAAAAACTCGCATGCAGTAAAGCTAAGAGAAAGTACGTAGACGTGGTGCTGCGGGATGTAAAAAGGCTTTTGATAAGGTCTAGCTGAGAGGGCTACAATTCAAGTTCCTCAACCTCCAGCTAAACCCAATCCTGGAAAGAGTCCTTTGTAACTATGTCACGGATAGGAGGGCCCAAATTGCGATCGAGGGCTGCAAGGGACCCCAATTCGAACTTGAGGCAGGAGTTCCACAAGGCAGCTGTCTGAGTCCTCTTTTGTACCTCGTGTACACAATTGTCCTCCCTGCTTCAGTAAGTACGATTCGATGTATCTGCAATACGCAGATGACATCACTGAAATCGTCCCAAGTCCATTCAGGAACGCTGGAAGTCAAGCAAGGTCGACAGCTGCCGAGATTGATAAAACATCAATCGCTATGAAAAAAAGTGCAAGATAAAGACCAACCGCCAGAAGTTCACTATAATTCCAATGAACTGCCAGAAAGTAGACGACGTCCTCTTGGACAACTAAATTTATCCGTACTCTATCGAGAGAAAGGTTCTGGGCTTACGACTCTATAAATAAGGATACAAGGCCCAAAGAGAGCTGAAGAAACTAAACCGTTTCCGAAACCTCAACATGCCAAATAAAGAAAAAACTCTACATGGCCCTGGTACGCTCCGTCCTGGTGTACCCGGCTGTTATCACGCAGATGGCAAGCTGTACCTCTCTCATGACGATGCGGAAAGTACAGAACAAAGCCACACTGTTTATAACTGTCACTAAAAGGATAGACCATTTTCGACAATGGACTAAAACTGATCAATATGGAGATCCAAAAGCTAGGGAGAAAGACTTGGGACAAAGTCGGCCACTAAATACTCCCAATTATTATCAACAATTTAGACATACCGGAACACAAAATACGCGCAGTAGAAAGAACATATCTATGCCTCAGCGGAAGAACCTATGTGAGAGATAATATAATACCTATTTACACCTAGCAATATACAAAATGAAATTAACTTTAATAAAAAGAGGCGAAGTGTCCAAATTCAAATCAAAATTCAAATTTAATTCAAATCAAATTCAAATCAAAGACAATTAATTTTAACAAAAAGAGGCTAAGTGCCCAGATTAAAATCAAAATTTAACTAGCACAAAAGAAGAGAAGAAGTATAAAAGACAATAAACTTTAACAAAAAGAGGCGAAGTGCCCAAATTAAATTTAACAAACAAAGAGAAGTGAAGAAGAATAAATCAACAAAATTAACCAAATAATAATAAGAAAAGGAAGATAGATTAACATAAACGAAAGGAGGCGAAGTGCCCAAACTAAGATTCAAACTGAAAATAATAAATGAATAACTAAATGCAATAAAACAAGAGATAATTAGCAGAATAAAATCCAATTGAAAGGCTTGAAAGCTACGACGGAAGAACATATTAATCAAATCAAATAAATATATATATATATATATATATATATAACAATGGAAGAACCTGACCGTCATCGACGGTCAGCAACATTATTGACGGAAGAATAAATTTTTTTTAAAACAAACTAGAAGAAAGCATGCTAGTGATGCCCTAACACCAGGGCAACCTAGTAAACATTTTCACACTTTTAAAAACCTACCACATATTTCATCACTTTCATATAATTAATTATTGAGTACATCAAATCCCATTGACTAAATAATTCTCCATGGACCAAATAGAGATCGACAAGAAGAAATCAGAAGACGGGGAGAAGAACTGAGCCACATATGAGATAGCCTAATAGAGAAAATAGACGAAGAAAGAAGACCAAAAGAGGACTGGAGACTAATAAATAGACTTAAAGGTAGACCTCCGAGAGAAAAAAATAACAATTAAGAATTAACGGGGAGAAAAGATCCAAGAATAGATGACTACAGAAGAACTTTTTCGTAATCACTGGAAATCAGTGTTCTCTATAACACTAGAGGAGGACGAATACTTCAATCCAGAGAGAGACGAAATGGTCCACATATTCTTGCGAGAAAACATAAACAAGATCACTCCAGCACCAAGTATACAGTGAGAAAGGTAGGAAGTTCTGGGTACAGGGGCCTATATAACAACGGAATAGATCAAATGCGTATTACAATCACTCAAGCGGAAAGCGGCAGGCCCCTCAGGAATAATCAGAATTAATCTTACAAAGGCACTTAATATAATCATCAGAACATTAAAGAATATTTTTAACGCGTGCTTAAACACCTGTTACTTCCCTGATAGCTATAAAATAGCCCAAATGATATTCGTCCCAAAGCCAGGAAAACCACTAAACCACCTCAGCAGTTACCGGCCAATATCGCTATTGAACTTCATTGGCAAAGTCTTCGAGAAAATTCTTAACAGAAGACTGAAAGAATATTTTGAAGAAAATGACCTTTATAATGATTTTCAGTTCGGATTAGGATGAGGCAGAGACACTACAATGGCACTTGGCATAATAACAGAGAAGATAGCAAAGGCCAAAGCAGAGAATAACTACATTGATCTGGTCCTGAGAGATGTAGAAAAAGCATTCGACAAAGTTTGGGCTAGAGGAATGCAATATAAGATCTTAAATCTCCAGATGAATAGCAATCTGGAGAGAATTCTCTGCGATTATGTCACAGACAGAGGAACATATGTGGAGATCAATAGTTATTCAGGAACAGAATTCGAATCGGAAGCTGGACTCCCGCAGTGGGGGCTGTCTCAGCCCCACGCTGTATTTAATATACACAGCAGACATGGTTGCCTAAACATACAGTTCGTGGACGACATAAGCCAACTCGTCATTACTTCGTACAGGAAAGTACGATTTTAGGCAAGGACAATAGGTTTAGAAATCACCAACATCAAAAACTACGAAAGAGATCGGACGATAAGGACGAAGATGCCGAAACTTACAATAATATCAATCTCCAGGAATAAAACAGCAGAAATTTTAGTTGAAGATCAGAACTACGGATATCATAGTGAGGGAAAAAGAGGCTACAAACAACATATAACGGAGAGTAAGAACAAGGCGATTCCGATGCTTAACCTACTGTACAATCTAAGAGGGTTAGGCATGAAAGATAAAAAAATCGATCTTGCACTAGGAAGAGAGGTACTACTGTACCCGCCAACCCCTATCAGCGGTGAATCAAGGAACAAAAAGTTGGAACTCCAAAGAATACAAATAAAGTTCTCTATCTAATTACCAACACCGTAGGGGAGACAGAAGGAGACTACAGGATATACACCGAGAAGCAGCATTAGAAAAGTTCAACATCAACATCAGGAAAAGAGCGGAAAAAATATTGAGGAAGATAGACGATCTACCTCAGATATTCGAAGAGCACACGAACACCCGAGCTGGAGTCCTCTTTAACACTTGATTTCCCAGCAGTAGACAACAGCTGAGAATTGAAGAGGTACCCATGTTTACTTAAGTAGAAAATTCAAAAAGAGAGAAGGAACAAGCATAACGATAAAGATATTTACCCGACTATATACAAACCCAACCAACAAAGTAACCAACCAAGACATTAGATTGATACCTTAATAAAATAACAAAATTTAAACAACTAAAATAGGAAGAAATAACCCACTAAGAAGACAACACAGATCAAAATGGTAAACAGACATAATACGAACAAAATGAACTAAAAGTGTAATAAGTGAACTATATTGAAAAGTTTAACAAAAAATGATAGTGAAGTGAAAGTTAAGAGTAAAACAGAAATAAAACGAACATAGTAAACTAAAAGTGTAATAAGTGAATTATAGTATTAAACAGGTTAACAAAAATGATAGTAAAGTGGAATTTAATAGTAAAACAAGTGAACAAAGGGAAACTAAAGTGAAATAGCGATAAAAATAACAAGTGTAGTGTAAAAAACAAAAAAACTGGAAAAAAACACCAAAAGGAATATAAAAAAGATGTCCCATGAAGCTGAAAAGTAAAACAAAGTAAGGAAAGCAAAAAAAAGTAACATAACACTACATAAACAAAGCTCAGAGCTAAGTGGTGTGGTGCTCTAACTTAAAGCACCGGAAGCAGGCTTGTACCAGTGTAAACTCTTCTCGCTCGATTTGGTCAGAGATTACTTTGGCATTGAAGAGCAGAAGTACAATCTCCTTCGCTTTGTCGGCATCTGCGTGTCTGCAAAGATTATCATAAACACGTGTGGGTAATCTGTGTTATCTCTTTTATTCCTTAATTTTAATATCTCTACAATCTTTCCCCAGGATTGGTTTCACTCTATCTGCACTGATATTGCTTCTCATGAATGTTGGCCTAAAAATGGGTCCAGTCGTCGGCACAACACACTTCTGTGGGCTTGGATTTGGGGAGTGGTACTGGGCTGAAGGCTTACCTCCGTCAATGATTTTACCCCTTCCTCCTTTGTAAGGGTCACAACATCCTGCATTTTCTCACAAATCGCGACATATCCTGTCGGGTTCTCAGGAGGATACTTTTGGTGCTTTGGGCCGCCATTATGGCCGGTTTGCAGCCCCATATGCCAAAGGGAGCGCACTTATTTTACCAAACCAGTCTTTACTTATTATAATGACTCGCAAAATATTTGTTTTATATTTTTGGCATTTCTTTTACAGTGTTTAAATATTTAATTTGGGGAGGAGAAGACCTCCCCCCCCCCTCTCGCTTACCCGCCACCTCGATAGAAATGGGAGTTGCCCTTACGGATGAGTGCAGATGGATGAGATGAGATGAATCCGGTGGATCCTCTCGGGAGGGGGCGACTCATGACGGACTTATTGACAACGCCGCCACCCCGAGGGTGTTTTAACGCGACCAAATCCCACATACATGGAGACGGTTGTATGTTTGTCCCTCTCTGGTACTGGGAGAGGACCCCGCTGGGATGAACAGCTGAAGTTGCAGTCCGTCCCTTGTCCGGAATAGATTCTGACATTGTTATCGGCTGTGGACTATTCCTCAAACCAGCTTCCTCCAATGCCCCTAATTATCTCCTTCCAACTGCACGGCATAGTTGGGACGAAACATGAATGGCAATACCCTTTCACATCGGGCGACAGTTTGGGTACGGGGGCACGCAGTCATCTGGCTAAGTGGGGCAGCTAAAAAAGGAAGATGAAAATTAGTAGAGATGGATGCTGAATATGAGTACAACGTATCACTTCTCTTTTTTAAATTCAGGTTTCTATAAATAGAAAAAAGGTTTCGAAGGCGTTTTGCGAACTTCCGAAACCGCTACCTCCATTACCAGGTCGCAGGAGGTAAATTCGCTGATATGCGTTTACCAAGAATTCTGAGCATCCAGTGAAAGGGAATTACAAATTACAAATGTGTGTAATTGGGTATGGATTTTAGCTTTTATTTTTATGGCATTCAAACTATTTGTATTAATAACCTTAATGTTTTGGGATATTTAATGTGCATTTACTGTTGTTTTTGTATAAACTACTTTATATTTTGTGCTTAGTTTTCATTGTATTTTATTTATTGTGTACTGTGTGAAATTTAAAGTTTTCTGTTTTTTCTTGTCTTTTTTCTTCTTTCTTCAAGTCACATTTGGTTTAAATGAGTTTCATTAGATGAATATTGGTCAAAATTGGTGATCTTTCATGATTAAGAG
Organism: Ceratothoa steindachneri; assembly: GCA_963969495.1. Lineage (NCBI taxonomy): Eukaryota > Metazoa > Arthropoda > Malacostraca > Isopoda > Cymothoidae > Ceratothoa > Ceratothoa steindachneri. Next base: position 110,287,531 of record OZ018328.1, read on the forward strand.
TTATTGCGTCTTAATTGGTTTGTTGTGACATTTAGTAATTTTACATTCCTTTCATGCGTAGAACCGCACTTCGTCTCCGCCAGCCACTAGGCTAGCGGAGCTTGGAAATCTGGCAGGAATTACAGCTTTTCTGTTCTAGTAAATAATTTGAACGATTTCCTCGTTTAGTTTTTGATTAACCAGTTCCTGCATATTCGGTGTCCGTTCTTCTATGACTTTGTTAATGGGAGTTATTCCCACTTCCCTGTGAGGCTCTTCTTGGTGTCTTTTTTCTCGGCTTCGTGTACCCGTAATTAGGTACACGCATTGATTTTTGCACTGTTTGTAGTCTCCTTTTTTGTGTCTCGAAGACACAAAAGAGATAAGAGGAGGGGTATGACAACGTAGATCTTACAAGGACATTTTAGATCCTTCTTTTGTTGCTCTCATGGAGATTTCTAAACATGAATAAAGTCCTGACTGCGACCGAGGCTTTAGAAATTCCATCATCGTAGTGCTTCCTGTACCCGGATGAAGTAATCGTCATTTCGAGTACATTGCACTCCGTCGTATAGAGATAGCGTCTATCCCCCACCCTGCCATCTGAAAGTAGTCTCCTGCCTTCCACTGTGCCTCGTCGTTCATACGAGCTTGCATAGTTAAATTCCTCCAAGCGCAAGTGATTATCTAGCTAAAATCATCGTCGTATTGAATGTTGAAGCAAGAAGGGTTAGAATAGGCCAGGAAATATGTGGTGTATATAGAGTAGAGAGTAGGAGACAGACACACCCCCTGCAGGGGCCCGTCCATGCACCCAAAATTAACATACGCCACTCTCTCCATGACATAGTCTCAGAGGGTTTGTGGGTTAAGCTCGTGTATAATATTGTTCTCGAACTGTATATCAAAATCTTTGTTTTCTTCTTCAATTATACTGATGATTCTTTATCAATAAGGTCGGAATATTTCTTCTATTCTTCTTTCTGTTTTTGACGGTTTCGTCTTCTTTTAATATTTCCATTTTCTCTTTATCCCGGCTGATCCTTTGAGACGCCTGATTATATTAAAAAATTCTTTGAGAGATGCATCATAATCGAGGCTCTCGATCTCATCGTCCCAACGTCTCCATTGTTGTTTGTTCGCAGATCAACTGATTGAGCTCATCTTTGATCTCTTTACTTCGTTGTATTGAGTAATTGATGTATTTGTGATGTTAATTCCATGCAGTAATTTCAGCTTAAGGTATAAATCCTTCATGTATTCGGTCGACCTGTAGGTTGAGATGGACTTATACAGGGATTTGGGGATACAAGGGCTATCCGTGTTGGTGGAAGGAAATGGACATTAGAAATAAGGAAGTTGGAGATGGAGAGATTAAGAGAGTAAAAGATGGAAATTTAGTAAAATAGATGGAGTTAAAGATCCTTGGTGAAAGGGTATCGCAGAATATTATATTTGAGGTCTGTCTTCTTTTCATTGTCTTTTTTTTAAGACCCCTAGTTAAAGGGTATCTCTGGAGTTTTCTAAGTTCAGTGTTCTTCTCAGTGTCTTCCCTATCATTTTGCAAAATTTATGTACTCTGTATTTGATTTTGTATTTGTTACATTTGGTTCTTGTTTGTAATAGTTCTTGTTTATTTTGCGATGTTATTTTTCATGTAGTTTCTTCGTGGCATTCAAGCCTTTGTAGGTGTATTATGTTTTTCTCTAGTTGACTGACTTTTGCTTTGTTTTCGTGTTCTTTTTATTGTTGGTTTCTTTGTTATGTGCATTGTTCCTTGTAGTCTCATAGGCGTGGTGTTATGTGTATATAGGTTCTTCTTGTTTATAAGTCTGCTTTTTACTGCTAGTGAAGTTTCTTGTCCTTTTGTATCTGTCCTCCAACGGAATGTCAATGGGACTTTGTCTGAGTTCGTCCGTCATGTGTCCTTCGATTTTCTCTCAGATTTTGTGGGCTCTCAATTGAAGCTCAATATTAATCGGGAACAGTTGGAGCTACTGGTGTAGGCCCTTCTGTTTCTTTCTTTCTATCCTCTTAACGTTAGTGATTTGGAGTACTGCGCTGTTTTTTACTCTTTGGAGAGATCTTAATTGCTTTGGGGGACTTGTGTTGATAGGTATAGGTGGGTACAGCAATTTTGATCTAATGAGCGCGTTGTAGATCTTCTTTTTGTGGCCATGCTCAGGTTTGAAAACCTGTATAGCTTGCTGAGCTCGACCTTCGCTCGCGCTGTTGTTTGAGGAACATGGCAAACGTACCCATTTTTACCTATCTTTAGTCCTAGCACCGTCCCCTCCGTGCTGTAGGGAATGCGGGCGTAATCAGTTTCAGTGTAACCTAGTTTTCTACGGAAGAGCGGTATTACTTTAAACTTCTGATTTTTAGTGGCGATTTTCAACCTTCTTTCGTAACTGGTGACGTGGTCGATTTCTCTAGCTGTTATCTATGCCAGGAGTTCGGGATTTTTGAAGGGGCAGTAATGATCTGGGAAATGTCGTCTACGAATTGGATGTAGAGCGAGTCTTCCTTGCCCGGATTTCGGAGGTCAGGGGTGTATATATTATACATTAGGTGGCTTAGGCATCCTCCTTGCGGTACGCCTGCAGACAGCTCGAAGTCTGGTCACGTGTAGTCTTTAATCTCTATATGCGATTCCTGTCTGTTATGTTGTCACAAAGTATTTTTTATAGTCTTGGGTTTAGTCCTAGTCTCAATATTTTTTACTTTAGTCTAGTCCTCCATACTTTGTCAAATGCCTATTTGACGTCTCTGAACACCAGGTTAGCCTAAATTTTCTGGCTAGCAATCTTTGTCAGCTTTTCCGTGATGGTTTCTAGCGCCGTATCAGTCCCTCTCCTTTTTCTGAATCCATGTTGATATTCGTTGTGTAGGTTGTTATCATTCAAGAATTCGCATTCCAAGCAACTTATTAAAGAGAGGGCATGACTCATGTCAGTGAATGAGCTAAAGTTTTCTCTGCCAATCAGCGTATGTGAGCAGTCAGTGTGTTTACGTTTGGCCGTGTGTCCACCATAATTCCGTGTTGCTCTGATTTTTTTCATAATACTATGTGACTTCTGTGTCACCTAACGTGATATATTACAATTTGGCAAACTAATGCAAAGGAATATATTATTATTTTTAATTCTTTATATATCAAACGAACTCTGCAATTATGTAAATTAGCAGTATCTTGCATTTATACCACGCACACCCAAACAATGGAGTGTTTATAAGAATTCGTTTTCGTTGACATTTATATTCCTAATTGAGAAAGTATTGTTTCCAATACTTCTTTAATTAATTTATAATTTTATTTCTTTCAGTCACAAACCCTATTTCAGGAGGAGAAAAAAGCCGGCACGTAGATCAAGAAGCCCCATGAGGGCGAAGAACGCCAAGCCAGACTGTGAGAGAATCGAGGCACTTCCACTGATAAGGCAGGAGCAAGAATTCCAAGCGCGCGGGCGCAAGAAGACGCTGCCTCCCTCTCCGAGCGTTATCAAGAAACCCCGTTGGAGTTCATTCCTATACCCTGGTGGAGTATTTGGTTAAGAAGATCTCCCTCCTTGGCCTGAGGTATTTTTGCTTCTAGCCAACTCTTATATAATACTAGACACAGACGGAAAAGTGCAGTATAGGCCCACTTTGTGCACGAGACACGTCGTTTTCTCGATTTAGCTCCGTTCCCCTTCGCGAGCTCGAAAGCAAGAATTTTCACCGAAGGAATTTAGCCCTAGTCAATTGGCTATCTTTGGAGTCGGTTTTAATCTCCTCTGGGGCAAGCACTCCCTCGAATTATCTCCTCGAGGTTGAACTCCATCGATTATGATTTACTCGTTCAGTCACCCATCATTCGCATCGTCTCATAAAGCCTCAACCCCTAAGCTAGGCTTCAGCGACTAAATTGTTGTTTCTTGCCCAGTCTACCCGTAAATGTATGTTCGTATATTGGCTCAACAACAGCCGCTTGTGAGCTCACGTTTGAGCTTATCTAGTCGCTCCCGCAATTCTTTAATCTGATCCCTGTAAACATTAAGTATCCGTTTACAATCTTTTCTATTTGTATATATCGTATATCTATTGTAATTATTAAAGATTATTTTTGGTACCTTCAGTTTCATAGGCCCAGAGTCCCGCAGCCTTCTTTATTATACTAAGGGCCAATTGCGCTCGATTCTGTAGATAAACCCCTGCACGTACTCGATTGAGAACCGCGTTCCATTATCTCCACCTCGTCTGCCGCTGCTGGGAGACCAGCGAAGGTCACTCAATTGATCTTGATCGACGCTCCGTCTAAATATAATTTACATATATAAATAAACTGGTCATTTTACGACATTAAGTATTATATATATATATATATTATAAAAACTGGTGTCAGGTTTAGAAGGATCTTTAAAGGGTCTTTTCAAAGGTCTTTTAAAGGTTTTCTTTTCTTTAAGTGGTTATAAGGCTGAAGGCTTTGGCTATTAAGAAGCTACGGAAAAATAATTTTTTACATTTTAATCCCTCATTTGCTACCCGCAAACTATTTTCTTTGTGTACCCATTTCTTATTTACCGTATATGGTTACTGTGTGTAATTTTTAGAGACTGTACATCTCATTTATTCCCTAGCGGAATTTTATCCTTTCAGACAGTGAAAGGCTCAGTAAGAATTGTTCTTTGTGTTAGTCGGGCATAGGTAAGGCTCTTACGTCAAGTTCGGTGAGGCATTTATTTCCGAGTGCTTATGCGGAAAATATTAATCGCGTCGGTGTGCGTAATTTTAGGGATTTTTTTGTTCGATAATACGCAAAACATGTTTTCATTTGACAGATCCAAATCGCAAGGCGAATCACTTGGACTAACCGGCAAGGATCTTCTGTCATACATACAAGAGGAAAAGAAAGTCGAGAAAGCAGAAAAAAGAGATAGAGAAGAGCGAGAGAGAGAGAGAGAGAGAGAGAGAGAGAGAGAGAGAGAAAGAAGAAAGAGAAAGAATCCGCCAACATAAATTGAACAGGAGTAAAGCGAGAATCGTCACGGTCTCCATCAACTCGCGAAATTACTTCTCACAAACTGCGTCTGTGAAGCTCCCAGTTTACAAGGGAGGTGAAGATTTGCGGTCTTATTTAACGTATTTCTAGAAGATATTTGAGGTTAACAACTGGGATACTGAAGCAGACAGCGTCGCCAAACTCTTGCCCTTGATAAGTTCACAGCTACTACATAGTTTCATATCCCTCCCGTCGGGGGCAACAATCGATTATTCGACGTTGAAATTGGAACTGCTGGCTGCGTATAGTATGACCCCGGATTTTTAATGCGCTAAATTCCGCCACGATCGTATTCAACCTAATCAAACTTTTCTTCAGTTTGGGTATACGCTTCAGAGGCACTTCAATTTCTAGCTCGATTCGTCTAAAGTTCCCCACGATTATGAAGCGCTAATGGACTTCGACCTGAAGGTTCAGCTTTTGGCTTTGCTCTCTTCCGAACTCAGATCGTTTATGAAGGACTAGAGGTGTTCTACCTTCAAAAAATCGGTCGGAGAAGCCGATGTATTTGCAGCGAGCCATAACTGCTACCCTAAGGAAGAAAGAAAGACTGAACCGTCGTCCCCTAGGGCAAAGAGTAGCAAACCAAAATTTCCTCACTGTGACCCAAGTAAGTTTGTGAAAGTAACTGGTACCCCGAAGCCCAGAAACTTCTTTTCTTCTGGACCTCGGGACATCAAACCATTTTCATCAAATCCTCCGGCGTCATCCTTCCCCAGGAGGCCTATTGTGTGTTTCGCGTGCGGTATTGAAGGTCATGACCTTCAATATGAAGGTTTGGTTTGGGAGCACCAACTGTACTTAGAACTCTCAATTTTGCAGCAGTTAACGCAACCAAATGCACCAAATTAGTGCTACCTCCGCGCCACCACCATTGCAAACTCGACCGTCTTCCTCTCCGTCTACCTCTACTCCGCTGGCCACCACGTTAATTTCTTTTTTGAAAAAAGCTCCCTTGGAGGCTTAAAGTTTGAGACCGGGGCAGTAAACGGCTTCCGAGTCTCCACCCTTGCCCGAGGTACAGGGTGTACTTGTATAGTGGTGTCGGATAAGCTACCTTCCCCGGTAGCTCTGAACCATGTCAAATTTTCAGAAGTATATGACTACCTGGGGCCTGTAAACCGGTTCCCCATCGTGAAATGCTTTATCGAGTGTGCCTATTTTACCGGCTGGGCTGAGGTAGTAGCAGCCCCAATAAAATTTTGCGCTGTTCTGATTGGGCAGTGCCCTGGGGTTTCCTCCAGCCCTGTGGCTCAACCGGTCCTCACGAGATCTCCGAAAAGAAGGTAATAGAGACGCCCGCTCCCTTTGAAGCCCCCTGCGACTACGAGTTTAACAGCGTTATGAATGAGGAATTCGCTAAGAATCAAAAAGTTTGTGATTCACTCAGTCTTTTTTTGGACCAAAGCCCTGAATAAGGTACAAGAATCCACCTCTGAAACCAGTCATCTCATACATAGTGAAGGACGACCTTTTGTATTGCGCTTGCTCAGAAAGTAATAGTTCCGAGGCCCATGCATTATGCAGTTCCCACTGCATGTCTCACTCATCTTAGAGACTACCCATGGCAGTTTATTCTATGTGCACTTCAGCCACACTAGAACGACTCAGAGAATTTATAAATATTTTTATTGGCCCGGTTCTGCAGATGACATTTCGAGTTATTGCCAATCGTGCGATATGTGAGAAGACAGCCGCAAAAGAATGTGTCAAACCCGCTCCGCTGGAGAAGGGACCCATCAATTCGGAACTCTTCACCCGTGTGGCAATTGACCAATTGGCCCCTCAGGAGGACAAAATCCGCGCCATCCTAGATATGCCACTTCCAACCAATAAGAAGCAGTTGAGATCGTTTATGGGATCTGCTTTATTCTACCACCGCTTTGTCTACAATTTTGCCTCGCTCTCTGCCCCCTCTGTGCGACTTGCTAAAGAAAAAGTCCCCCAAACACCTAGAGTCTACCTCAAGCTAATTTAAAGGAAATTTTATGATTTCTAAATTTTATGATTGATTTCTTCTTCTTTTGGCATGCTGGTATATACATATATAGTAGCGAATGTTTCTGTTCGCAAACTGAGAACGATTCTGTAACCCTTGTAATGTTCTGCTCAATTGATTTCCTTGTAATATATATTTCCATCTTTTATCTGTTCCTGTATTACTTAGCTATTTGGGGGGTGTATACTTGTATAGCTCTAGGTCGTTATTGACGTGAGGGGATCGAGCCTCCGTTTGAAACTAGCATTAGTCCTTGTAAGTTAATATTCTCTTTGTCCTGTATCACTTCATTTATTCCTTATTTGTGTACCTGGATACTCGTATTTAAATATGCCTTAGCCACTTGAGTTTGTATAAACAAAGGTCAGGTATCCCCCCATTGTTTGTTCACCTCCTGAGTTCGGGAAATTGGGACGCTTAACCCTCATCCAGCGATTGTCAGATGTCCTTTTCCACCCAAAAGTTCCATCTTAGGGAGGGAGGAGATGTCAGAAAGAGAGAGTAAAACCGTCACGTGGATCAAGAAGCCCCACAAGATCGAGGAACCACGAACCAGACCATGAGAGAATCAAGCCACTTCAACTGAGAATGCAGGAGCAAGAATTCCAAGCGCGCAGGCGCAATAAGAAACTGCCCGCATATCCGGGCGTTATTAAGAAACCCCGTTAGGGTTCATTCCTATACCCCAATGAAGTATTACATAAGAACATAAGAACATAAGAAAAGAAGGAGACTGCAAAAGACCATTCATGGCCTACACTTGGCAGCTCCTGTAGGCCTACACTTGGCAGCTCCTGTAACCTACACTTGGCAGCTCCCTCCTTTGCCTGAGGCATTTTCGCTTCCCAGCCGGTTCATATATAATGCTAGACACAGACGGAAAAGGCATTATAAGCCCGCCTTTCTGCACAAGACACGTCGTTTTCTCGATTCAGCTCCGTTTCCCCTTTTCGAGCTCGAAGACAAAAATTCTCACCGAAGCAATTTAGCCCATGTCAATTGGCTATCTTTGGATTCGGTTTTAACCTCGTATTTCCTTGAATCTAATTGCTTCTCTGATCGCGATGGCCACTCATTCATACCTTTGCCTCGAGTGGTTTGCGATTTTTATATGCTCTCTATCTCCGTCCAGAACATGTTCAGATATCAGTACGATGTCTGTCGATACTGATCTTATAATCTCATTGTATATACCACTTTTAGTACTCCATCCCTTGACGTAGGGGGGGGAGGATTTTCAGGTTTTTATATCCATGTTTAATTCTTATTTGGTTGTTTGCTCTGTATCCTTTTTCTCTGCCTGGAGATCTCACCCTTCCCGACTTTTTGTTCTTAAATTATTTTGTCTTAAGTTGAAGCATGATGACTCGGGATAAAACTCAACTAGACCTTGCCTAATTGCCTGGAGTAATTTATCTTCATTAATATCGGCATCAAACTCCCACTTGTATTTTCCTTTGGCTATTCCCTCAATAATGTAATCGGTGTTGGACAGTTTCGAAATTGGTGCTGACGATGATCCATATATCTTTATGCATAGTTTTTAGGTTGTAAAACTTGGTGCGATTGACCTTGTGGCTCCCAATGGTTCTGGCTCATTACTTGCAGGGGTGTGGCTAATGTTCATTTGATAGTCAGCTCTTTCTGCAGTTTTAAGTTTGTTTAGTCGTGGGTCTCGAGAGGTGGAGCGTGACCTTGGCACGGCTTCAGTCATTCTCCCTATTTGGGCATTAAATAGTTTGCTAGATGGTGGGTTTTCTGGGAACCACATCGGCTTGAGGCCGTTGTGGACCAACATTTTATTAAGTTCGGTTGCGTAGCTGCTATGCTTTATAAAATTGGCAAAATGGGCATGAAGGATGCACATTATCAGATCTGGTCTATCTGGACCATAGTCTTTTCTTGCTCGGATCTCTTCTCCGCCTCTGTATACGTGGTATTAAGTATTTTATTTATTTCCTAAATCAGTATCTTTTTCTAATCGGTAATCAATGTCTAATTTATTGGGAAGGCCATTGATAGTGTACGGTGTGAGTTGTCGCAGTTGAGACATTTCTTATTCAGGTTTATGCATTCTCTCAACGCATTACCGCGTTTTGCACAATGCAAACACACTTTTCCCTCCAATTTACACTCTTTGGTGGGATGCTTCTCCATAGCATAACACGAAAAATCAAATTTGAAGTGGGACGAATACCTCACGCTCAATATAACTGGCAAAGAATCTTGAGTTAAACATGACCAGCTTATTTTTAGATGCCTTCGCAGCCATTTATGTTGTCTGGAAGGTCACCTTAAACACATAGGTATATTCCTCGCCGTCACAGTTTTTAAATTTATCTCTCATCAATTTTTGCTCATTCCTGTTTGCTGCTATATGCGGAGGAATTCTCGATAAAAGTCCAATTTCTTCAAGTTATTCTCTAGATTTTTCAATCGTGTCTTGATTCGTGTCACAGAAAGCCAAGTAGCTATATGCTTGTTCTTTGAGTCTGTAGAGAACGATTCCTATCTTGGAATTGTCTACTTCGAAGACTTTTTCGCGCGCCGGCTTTTGGCAACGCTCCCCGACCCCGAGCGGGAGAAACCTCTCGCCTTATGGTTATTGTATGACAGCCCCAACTGCGGTGAGTCCTTTTGCGTTCCTAGCAGGCCCTTATCATGGGGGCGTGTACCTATATCTTCCATGGTTCACCCTTATCTTCCCTCCCTAAATAAGATGTCTACCAGGGTCCTCCTTCCTTCAATAGCCAGTCTGCCCCAGAACGAGGCCCCCTTCTTCGCGGCTCCTATAGGGCTTCCTCACAGGGTTCGGACACGTCAGAGAGAAGCGGATTTGAAAGACCTTATAGTGGCAGAAAGGTTATCTGAACCAGAGATGTACCTCTGTGGGAACAGAAGATCTTGTCTGGACGAGTTTTGCACATCCTATTATTTCCGTGTGTTCACGCGTGAACACGCGCGTGCTGGTAATTATTCGTGAGGATTCCGGGACTTCTCTTCACCTAGGATTCGTAGTGTTAATGTCAGGAGACGGTTGTAGTAGGACTTCTATGCGGGTTTCCTCCTTTACCAATGCAGGTCAAATCTTTTCAGCAAAAGCAGTCTTTTTCTTTGGTTACGTCTTACTCATGGGACTGAGTCCGGGCCAGCGTTGGGGTGGTCCATCGCCACAAAGTTGTTCTTTTGCATCTTTTCACGGTAACGGAGGCAAAGGAAAGGGAAAACCATTTCCTCGGCTACGTTTCGACTTATGTCGAAGAAGCTGGAGTTGGTGTTCAAGCATTTTGACGTGGCTATGAATGCCGCTTCCAATGCCTTCCTTCTCCTTTTCGTTGGGTGCATATGCCACTGCTCTTGCCTCTCTCCAGCTAATCCGGTGCATGGCATCTCTTAAGTGTTAGGTGAGAGCGTTGCTGAAATACCCTGCCCGAATAACCTGCTTGTGCTCACTCACTCTGGTGTCGACGCACCTGTGTTTCTCACTAAACTAAGCCTGGGGCCAGTCGCTGCAGCGCACCTGGTATACTTCGAAGTTCTTATTGATTTCCATCGGTGGTGTGGAGCGGCAAGTATCTCTGAATTTGATTCCAGCTTGAAGGGCATCTCTGTTGGAGGGTGCCAGCTTTCCTTCTATTGCTATGAAGAGACGGTTAGTAGGGGCTGAAAAGTTCTTTTTATTAGACCTTACTTCTCATGCAGCTGCAGCACGATGGCAGATGTTAATGACATTGCATCTTGCCTTCTTGATGAAAGCCAGAGGGTACCCTAGCTTCTGAGAGAACTCTTGAATGTACGTTTTCTCATGTGAAGTGAACTCTTTCTGCAAATCCTCCGTGCAGGCAGAAAGAACCCGATGACGAGGCCCATTTTGGTCCGAGAATCGTGGGTCGACAGGTTTTGGACAAAGTCATCTTTGTTGGTTAGCTTTCTGTAGACGTAGAATCTCAAACCTTCGTTGGTCCGATGTAGTTTAACCTCTCCCTCTTCTTCCACGGTAAATTTTATGGTTTGGTGAAGCTCGTTGATTCTGGGAGGATCATGATCGTGTCCTCTATGTACCTCGGATATTTAATGTGTGGGCCTATTAATTTCCTTATCGGCTAATACTGCGGACAGAGGCGATCCCATCGCCAACAAGTATTTATAAAGTTCCATGTAATTCCATGTAAGGATCGTACAAAATTAAACAAACTAGAAAAATATTAAACAAAATATTAAGTAATATAAATATAGCCTAAATAGTTCAAATATATAAAGATTTATGTTTATACTTATCAACCGAATCACATAGAATAAATTGAAAAAACTGCCACCATTATGTCCAAAGAAATACTGTAGAATCGGCTGCTATCAAAATGAAGCTGGTTTCAAACATTTAGCAGTAGGAAAGGATTTTACAATTTAGATACTAAAATTTGAATCATGCAAGATAAATGATAAACAAGGTCTGCTGTCCCAAAAAGTCGCGTGCTCTTACTTATTCTGATTTATCACCTTACGACCCTAAAAACCTTCAAAAATTCCTGGATTAACCTTGGGAGGACCTTGGCAATTCTATCATTTGAAAGAAACTGTAAAACAACATAAGTGTTTCAAATTATGTTAGAAGAGGCCAAATAGTTATGATGTTATTGCCAACGCAAAATAATTCTCGGGCTAACCTTAAAGGGACTTTGACAATTATATTATTCGAAAGAGAATGTAAAATAACATAGGCATTTCAAATTTCGTTAGAATCGGCGGAATAGTTAAGATGTTATTGCCAAACAAAATAATACGCGAGGTGATCTTGTGAGGACTTTGGCAATTTTATTTTTCGAAAGAGAATTCAAAACAACATAGGTCTTTCAAATCTCGTTAGAATCATCCAAATATTTACAATGTTATTACAAAAACAAAAAAAAAAGGAAATCGGGGACCGACCGACATAGTGAGATGAGATGTAGAGTTGCTCGCGACTAGACTCATACGCGACTAAAAGTAAAGACAACCTCCATTAAATTATACCTTTCAATTAGTTTATATTATTTTTCCCTCTAATTAGCAAAATATGATTAATATATGTATAGATATTTATGAACATAAATGCATGTAAACGTTTCGCCTTTTATTTGGTTAAAAATTAATTTTCACCTTTCGACAATTGGATTGTAAACATTTCAGCAATATTCTTTGGATTTTAAGAGGGTACCATTGTATTCATTGATAAATCTGTTCATTCTTCCTTTGCTCCCCATTGAAGATGTCTGAATAAAATAAAGCGCACGGAAATGTTTTTTTCGTGAGAAGTAAAAATTATAATAATAAATAATTTATAATTCTCACAATTTATATACATAGGCGTTTGATTGAATCGGCGCTTATAAAGAAAATTCCAAACTTTAATACTTCCGATGCCCAATTCAACACTAATCTGTTGATAAGTAAGAAATGTATACTTCCTTTACTTATAAATGCCGCTGCACCCCCATACGGCGCCCCACTAATCATATTCCGACTTGTAAATTTGTGTGTCCGTACGTTAAGCATCTCTTTTGTATTTCATTAGTTTTAACGGAGGTTTCCGTTAAAACCTGGTTTCGCGGATAATATATATATATATATATATATATATATATATAATAAAAAACTTCCAAAATGGCACGTGAGGAAAGCAATAATATGAAAATTAGCCCACAGGAAAATGAAAAGATGAATCAAAGCACTTTCGAACTATATTTGTAATTTCATTTTCAAGGAATGAACTTGCAAATATAGTTCGAAAGTGCTTGGATTCATGGATTCATCTTTTCATTTTCCTGTGGGTTAATTTTCATATATATATATATATATATATATATATATATATATATATATATACCACCTTTGTAAAAAAAATTCGTTATTCCTTGCTAATAAACCCGGCAAGTTCGAAAGTATTTGGAATCCGCTTTTCATATATATATATATATATATATATATATAGATATATATAAATATATTATGCAATAAATCCCACAGGAAAATGATAGGCGGATTCCAAATACTTTCGAACTTGCTTGGTTTATTAGCAAGGAATAACGAATTTTTTTTACAAAGGTGGTATATATATATATATATATATATATATATATATATATATATATATATATATATATATATATATATATATATATATATAAATATATATATATATATATATATATATATATATAAGGGGCAGTCAATAAGTTTTGCGAATCGGTAGGGCAAAACAGAGGAAGGGTGATGGCTGTTTGTGGTAGTGTTAGGACAAGTTATGACAAGTCAGGACCTGCAGCCGCACGCTCCTGCCTCGTCTATTTAAGAAGCAGTAGCTGATCGCAGATCGTCAGTCACAAATATTTCAACAATGGAGAAGGTTGAGCACCGCGCAGTGATCATATTTTTGACCAAGGAAGGCAAGAATGCAAAAGAGATCCATGAACGCATAGAGGCAGTGTACACCGACACTGCCCCTTCCTATGCAACCATTGTTCGCTGGAATAGGGAGTTCCGCTATGGTCGTGAGTCTCTCGAAGATGATCCTCGTCCAGGACGCCCGTCAGACCTGACCAACGAGGTCAATGTGGCCCGTGTGGAGAGGATGATCCTCGAAAATCGACGGGTGAAGGCCGAAGAAATCGAGCGAGAACTTGGAATATCACATGGAAGTGTTATCAACATCAGCCACGACAATTTGGCCATGACCAAGTTCTCTGCACGTTGAGTCCCTAGAAACCTCACGCCCCATGATCGACTTCAACGTCGTCAAAGTCCACAAGACTAGAGTTGCACAAGCTGCCCTGCGCGAGTGCGGATTCGAGGAGCTCAACCATTCCTCCTACTTTTTATTCCGCCAGCTAAAGGCTGCACTGCGTGGACGCCGGTTTGGGGACGATTAAGATATCCAGTTCGCCGTCCAGGAGTGGATTGCAGAGCAGTCAGGAGATTTCTGGTTGTCAGAAGTTCGAAGCCTCAGGGACAAGTGGCGCAAGTGCATTGAAGTTGAGGGTAGTTATATTGAAAAATAATAAAACACTTTTCCTCATATCTTGTTTCCTTATATCCGAATTGCAAAACTTACCACCGCCATATACAACGAAAGGACCCAAAATATAAAAATAATATCAAAGACGGATGTGAAGTATAAAACCAAATAAATAAGTTCTACTTCCGGAAAATTCCAACCTGTGTACAAATAATGTAGAAATTTATGTGACTAAACTAAGTACATACATACCCGATTGTGAATACATAAAAATAGACAAGATAGACATAACCATTTTTTATAAATCAAAGGGCTAAGATTTTAAATGGACAATTTCGTTAAAAATAAGTATTTTAATAACAGGGTCCACTTTAAAAAGACGAGGGGATATATTAAAATTAGGCGAGGAATTAATGAATGAACATTCAACAATATTTTTTTGACTAAAGTCATTAGATTTGTAAATAAATTTAGCAGAATTCCAATTTATAGTGTTGAAAGGTTTTCCCATAAATGGACAAAGAAAGCGCTGCCGCAATTCCCCACTCCTAATATTGTATTATGTTGCGTCAAGCGTACACTCAATCATTTACCGGTTTGCCCAAAGTATTGCTTAGGGCAAACAACTAAAGAAATAGTCCTCCCCCCACCTCAACTATTGTTATTCTTATAAATGAAACAACATTAAAATACATGGTATACTGATATTTGAATATAACAGAAATATTTAACTTATTCAAAAGGCGGGGAAGCAAGGAAAAGTTTTTCGTTATTCCTTGATAATGAACTTGTGAGGAATTCCACGTGGAATCTCTTTTTCAGAACGGAACTTCCATGTGCTGTAGAAGGTTCTGTTAGGCTTAAATTGGTAAGCCTACCCCCCATCCCCTCTTCCAAAAGCGGTAGCCTCGAACCGCGTCCACCACGATTCACCTTTACACGAGCTGGAATAGCCTCTGCAAGAAGATTCGAGGACATTCGGGAGTAGAGCTGTTTCCCGCTACCCCTCCCCCCCCTCCGCGGGGAGAGCCTCGGACATAAATAGTGCTCGACTTTCATGAGGAGACACAGAGTTGAGAAGTCTCGCCCGGACCCGAAGAAAATTCCCCTAGTTCCAAGTCAGGTGCTAACAACAAAGCAAAGTGACAGCTGAACTATTTTTGTGTATTGGAATTAGCCCCAGCCAGTGAGGTAATTCCATTCAACAATCGCTACCGAGGGATTTTTCAGACTTCCCTCGTCAACTCCTGTCGAAGCCCTCCTCGTCCGCCCCTCATTTTCGGATAGCCAAAACACTCTCCCCTGGAACGGACGTTACCGCCCCCCCCCCCTTCTTTTTGGGGGAGAACCGTTATTACTTTAACATCCCGCTCAGAAGCTTTGAGCGGCCTTGCCTCACGTGCAGAAGACATCCGTGAAGCCTTACCCTGACGTCTCACCCGGAATCCTCCGTAAGCCAACCCCTCTCCCCCTTCAGTAACCCATTTGTGTTAATTTTCCCCATTTGAATAGTCTCCTCCCGTAACACATAAATTTTAACTTCATAGTCTGATTTATAACTACAATCTCCCCCTTCCTTTACTGATGTGATTTTGCCTATTAATTCTCTGACGTAATTTTACCCATCAATTCTCTCATTATTTTTATGTAAATAAAATTATATTATTGTACATGCCTCTTTAAATAACCTTGAGCTTTGCCATTGTCCATAATTTACGTGACCTCGTTGCACTCTTTCTCGCTACTCAGCCCGTCTAAACGAGTGGTGTTCCGTCCCTTCGTCAGTTCGTCTGTAAGTTATCGGTCCCTTCCCCATAGATATAATATGGTATTGATGTAATATAATGTCATACCACAACAGAACTAAACAAGTTAAAAAGTCTTGGAATCAGCCTTTCATTTTCCTATGTGATTTTTTGCATATATTGCTGTACTCACGCGCTACTTTGTGAGTTTCTCATAAATAAATAAATATATATATATATATATATATATATATATATATATATATATATATATATATATATATATATATATATATATATATAAAGGTGTTCCAATAACTTGGATGGATTTTAAATATGAGTTAAGTTTAAGCATCTAAGGATTTTTTTCTTTGTCTTTCAGATTTAACAACTTCATTCTTTGCTAATTTCAACCATGGAAAGATTAACACTCGAAGAACGTGTTAAAGTTATCGAAGCCTATTACGAAAATGGACTTTCAAACAGAAACGCAATTCGACCAACCGAGAGTGTAATTGGGAAAATTGTTCGTAAATTCAAACAAACGGGGTCGGTGGCAGATATGAAAACGCCATTGCGTGCTCGTTTATGCCGTTCAGCTGAAAACATTGCTGCAGTGCGCGACAATGTGGCCGAAGATCCAGACACCTCTATTCGTCATTGCGCGCAGGAATTGAACCTCTCCACAACAACGTTACATCGAATTTTGACAAAAGATTTGTCTCTACACGCTTACAAAATTCAATTGACACAAGAACTAAAGACTGCTGACCACTTGAAGCGCCGTACATTCGTTAATTGGGTGCAAGAGCAAAAGCAAGACAAGCCGATGATGATTTTTCGCAAAAAAAATCATCTTTAGTGATAAAGCCCATTTTCATCTTGGGGGATTCGTTAATAAGCAGAATTGTCGTATTTGGGCTGATGAAAATCCCAGGAAGATTGTTAAAAAGCCACTGCATCCACAAAAGGTCACTGCTTGGTGAGCATTTTTTGCTAGCGGAATCATTGGGCCGTATTTCTTCGAAAATGATGCCAGGAATTCTGTTATAGTGACAGGCGAGTGATACCGTGACATGATAACCAACCTTTTATGGCCTGAATTGAATTCTATGGATGTCAAAGATTTGTGGTTTCAACAGGACGGCGCCACATGCCACACAGCCAATGCAACAATGGCTTCATTGTATGAGAATTTCCCAGGTCGCATCATCTCTCGAAACAGCGATGTCAATTGGCCACCACGATCGTGTGACTTGGGGTCATCTCAAAAGTAAGGTCTATGCCAACAAGCCAACAACAATTCAACAGCTTGAGGATGACATAATAAGGCATATTGGTGAGATCGAGGAGCAACTATGCAGAGATGTCATCAAAGGTTTTGACCATCGAGTGGAGGTGTGTCGCCGAAGCCTTAGCGGACATTTAGGCGATATTATTTTTAACACAATTGCCATGACTCAAATAGTATTATCCAATAGTGAAATCAATAATTTTCACCAATAACACTTTTTTATTTAGTGCT
Organism: Ceratothoa steindachneri; assembly: GCA_963969495.1. Classification (NCBI taxonomy): domain Eukaryota; kingdom Metazoa; phylum Arthropoda; class Malacostraca; order Isopoda; family Cymothoidae; genus Ceratothoa; species Ceratothoa steindachneri. The sequence goes on from OZ018328.1 coordinate 110,304,811, forward strand.
AACTTCGATCCGTCTTAATGGAACATCGTTTAAATATGTATATATATATATATATATATATATATATATATAAACAGAGAGAGAGAGAGAGATAAAAAATAGAGATACGCAATTCCATTTAGCTTCCGTTTGAGTAAAGGAAAGTTAAGTAAATATTGAAAGTTGAAGAATACTTGTTTATGTTTTCAGTATATTTTAATAAAAATGGAAGGAATTAAAAATATACACATGTTTATTCATATTTATACAACATAGGGTAGTTGGAGTTATCAGAATATTGAAATTTCACTATATACGAGTATGTCTGTCAAAATATCATGGTTAATTTTTGTATGTCTCTTCTTTAATACACAAGCCAAAATATTTATGTATGTTTAAGGAAACTGTCCCTCTTAACACTAAATTTAATCTCAAATCTACTCGTTACAAAATTCTTAGTCTTTGCAAGATCCAATGTAGTTTTTGAAACTAATCTGTCTTGCATTGAGACAAGTACATCTTGAGTAGTAAGATATCATTAGCTAGCAAACTATTGTTGTGACACACACACACGCACACATTCATAATATATATATATATATATATATATATATATATATATATATATATATATATATATATATATATATATACAAATATATATATTATTGGACATATGTCCATCAGGTAGTATTCGCTCCGTGGTGTCTAAGCAATATTTCTTTCTTTCCAGATGAAGTTATGGCCGATAGAGCAGCGCGTGTTCGTCTTTGACAGTTTCGTGAGGAATAACGATTCTGTTACAGCAGTTCAGCGTGAGTTTCGTCGCTGATTCAATATTCACCGAAATCAGGCTTTTCCCACTCGTAACACAAACTTACATTGGTTTCATGCACTTCGTACAGAAGGTACAATAATGAAGAGCAGACTGGTGGGGGCACCACGAATGGTACGTACCCCAGAAAATGTTTAGCGCGCCAGACAAGCTTCGCTGCTCAATCTGAATTGCTCTGATCGGAGTAATGCTATTGAATTTGTCATCTAGAATCGTTCGATAAGGCATATTTCGCATAAAGATCTGATTTTTCTCCCTAAAAATTGGTCATTGCGCAACAATTTTTAAGGTAAATGACAACTTCATTTTGTTAATGAGTGATGAATCTCATTTTCCTCACAATGGTATGGTGAATCAACAGATTTATCGTTATTGCGCTCTCAAAAGTCCGAGAGAAGTGCACGAAAGACCACTGCACAGCCCAAACGTGACGGTTTGGTGTGTTGTTGAAGAAGCTGGCGTCATTGGTCCTTACTTTTTGAAGACAATAATGAAAATTCTGTTACTGTGAACTCCGAGCGTTACATCGAGATGATAAACAAATTCTTTGTGTCTGAATTACGATGAAAAATATTCCTATCGGATGTGTGTGATTTCAGCAGGATGGGGCGTCGGCCCACACAGCCAGAGCATCAATGGACGTTTTTCATCTTCTCTTCGGTGACGCCTCATTTTCAGGTTTTTTGAGACTCCTTGGCCCCCTGGGTCCCCCGATTTCCCTATTTGTGATGATTCTTTTGTGGGAAACCTCAAGATATTTGTGTCTGAGCATAAGCCTCGAACATTGGACGATTCGAAAGAAGCAATTCGCGTGGAAATCGACCTAATAAAATAGAACAATGCTGAAAAGAGTGGAGGCCAACTTCCAAGAACGCCTTCAGAAATGTATTAATGAAAACGGACACAATATGAGAGATGTTGTTTTCCACACTTAATTTTGTCAAATGCTAATTCAATACGAACACATAATGTCAATATAAATTTTTTCAAGATAAGTGATTTGGTGATTTTTCAAAAACGTCCCTCCTCTCTGCTTCAACATTCCATTAGATGTAAAACCGAGATATCTACTAATAATTTTAAAATTATGGGATCTAATCAAGGTCCTACGTCACTCGGAATTTTAGAATTGCTATATATTAAGCAATACTAACCTTCTCTCGATAGCGAAATATCTTCCTTGTCATTGTGAATCACATAATTTTGAACCAACTAATATTTGCCCAACCCCGTAAACCATTCTTACTTATTTGCTATTTCTCTTCGCTTTCTCGGTCTTCCTTGACTTTTCATTCCGCAAATTGAGCTTATGGACATGCAGTTTAATTCTTGTTTCCATTTAATCGTTTATTTTTTGTTTATTTTTCTTATCCAAAGATGGACGTGTATAGATTGAAACGTCGTAATACATCAATCCTCTTTTACGGTACATGCAAGATATATATATATATATATATATATATATATATATATATATATATATATATATATATATATTAGGGTGCCCCCCCCCCCCAAATAAATTTCTGAAAAAGCGAACTCTCTCACCTCCAGAATTTATGAGGCTTGACTCAAAAACTCTGCATGCTAAATTTCAGACACTTCCAATAATATTTAGTGCTGCCACCAAGTGATTAAAGTTGTTGTTTTTTTCAGAGAAATATAAGTAGGTTGATTTTATTACAGAAGCATTAAATACTATTTAACAATATGGCGTACACTATTAATTAGGACAAACACAGCTGTACGTGTACTTTGTTGATTACATTGTGTAAATGCAGACATACATTCCCCACTAAGCCTAACCGAAACTCAGATCGAGAGACAACCACTGCTGCAGCTGTCAGCTGTTTCTTGTTTTAGTCCTTTCAAGGTTGTTGTGGGAGGCAGTTCAGTTAACTATACCTGTTCTCGTGACTGTGTTCAGTTATTTTTTGTCATGTTCGATTCAGTGAAAACTCGAAAAGATAAAATAAGTGGCGTAAAACTTCCATCGAATGGCGATGTATTAAGGCGTCTCTTACTCATAATAAAAAAAAACAATGAAAGAAGCATCAAATATCCAGAACTGTTTGAGATTTTGGATAAAGCCAAGATAACAACAAGAGACAAGCAACAGATCCTTGCAAAAATTAAAGGCAAATATGAGCAATATCGTTCACTACAAAAATAAAAAACAAAAAGAACTGAAAAACAAATATCCATTGAAGACAAACTTAACGACAGCCTGCATGACATATTTGACATTGCTCATGCAAATGCATTCCAAATGATGTCAAACGATGAAGATCGCTTATTTCTGGAAGCCCAACGAGAAAAAGGAAGGCGAGGTTTTATGAGCGGAGTTGATGTCAAATTTAGCGTGAAACAAGAAAAGAAAAGCCAGGGGAAAGAACAGGAGGACAAAGCGGAAATTAGCAGAGCCTCTTTGCAAACAACAATTTTCAACGGTTCAACTTGAATACAGTCGCTCCTGTACCAGCAGTAATGATGAAGATCAAAGAAAACCAGGACATTCTAAAGACTCTGCAAGTAAACGAACAAAACGCGATCATATTATATCGCCTGATTTGGCAATGACATTAGACCGAACAAAAATGAGCGATCGTAATGCAATGCTCGTTCTATAAGGTACAGGTTCGGCTTGTGAAAAAGATACTGATGAAGTAGTTCTCAGCCGAAGCACTCTACAACGACAGAGGAGAACCACAAATAAAAAAAATTGCAGATGACATCAAACAAACATTTACACCTGATATACATTTAACTGTTCATTGGGATGGCAAACTACTGCATGGTATAGCAAGTCATGAAACTGTAGATCAATTAGCTATTTTAGTGCCTGCAGAAGGTAATTCAAAGCTTTTGGCATTGCCAAAACTTGTATCAGGAACCGGCTTGCAAGTAGCAGAGACTGTGGTAACGTGTTTAGAACTTTGGAACTTAACAGAATATATTAGAGCAATGTGTTTTGATACTACTGCAAACAATACAGGTAACAAAAAGGGTGTATTCATAATTTTAGAGCAAAGGTTAAACAAGAGTCTTCTGGCATTTGCTTGCCGTCACCATATTAATGAAATGATTGTATCCGATGTCTTCAATGCATGTTACGGTACCTCACCATAACCCGATATGCTGCTATTCAAACGTTTTCAACAATCCTGGGATCAAATCGACATGACAAATTACCAAACTTATGATGATATTTCCATGTTTTGGACAGAAAAAGTCATGATTATTTGCAAAGATCAGTTGAATACATGCCACCCACGACAAGATTACCGAAAACTACTAGAGTTAACAGTTGTTTACTTAGGAGGGACTCTAGAGAAAAACATTTCATTTAATCGCCCAGGTGCTTTGCATAGAACCAGATGGATGGCACGAGTCATCTATGCCATTAACATTGTGTTGTTCCGTACAAATTTCAAAATGACAAGACAAGAAGAAATAGCAGTGAGGAGCTTTGCATGTTTTGCTACTCGCTACTATGTACCTAATTAACCAGTTTGTAGCTCAAAATGCAGCAAGGCTCTTTGTCGACATCTGAGGTATTTAAGTGAAGAACTTGTTGCGCTTACTTTTGCTAATGATAGAGTAACGCTTAATGTAAAGCAACAAATGGTGAAAGTCAAAAACCTACTCTAGATAACCTATCAAAGCGCTACAGGTTTTCCGATGAAGTCCACATAAGGGACAGGACTTTGGCAGACTTTATTACCGAAAAACTTGATTATTCTTCCAAAACTGGCAATAGAATCATCATTTCTTGAAGTGGATCCTTCGGAATGGCAGTTGAGTGAATATTACAAGAAAGCTAGAAAGTCTTTACAAGGATTAAAAGTGGTTAATGACGATGCAGAAAGAGCTATTGCACTCGTACAAAGCCCTAACAACCCTCTCACGAAAAATGAAGACCAATTAAAATACCTGCTTGGGGTGGTAGAGAGGCATCGAGAGAAGATTCTTGAACCCAATAAGATGCAAGTAAGAAAACATTGATGCTCTAAATAAAGAGAAAATGGTGTGCTGCCCGTGGATTAGGCCTCCTGGGAAACCACGTTAAAAAAATCGGCCTGTAATAGTTACTTCAAAAGTGGTGTGGAAAAACTCTATATCAAGAAAATAATCCTCTTGGTGGCAGCACTAAATATTCATAAATCAAGCTAAAAGTTTATGTACACGGTTTTTGAAGCAAGCCTCACAATAATCAAGGTGAGACTTTGATATATATATATATATATATATATATATATATATATATATATATATATATATATATATATATATATATGGCGGTCGGGGCTAAATTGGACGATTAATAATGCTTCCCTTTTTCAGGAACAGGTTGCCTTTTCGTGCACAAACTAAAGCGTTGGAGAACATAGAGTAAAGTTTAGAATGATAAAAAGTTAGCTTAACAAGAAGGAGTGGAAGCCATTTAAATATTGAAAATGAGTGACGTGGCAAGAAAGTAAAGCCCGGCGCCAATCATTATAAAATGATTTGCGCCGGGCTTTATTTTCTTGCCAATTTCTTTAATAAATTCCATTTGAAAAAGTAAATTGAAGTTCTGATATTTGTGGGATCGTAGAAAACCATCATCACAGTAACAATAATTCTAGTTTACAGAATTTATCAGTAAAAAATGAGAAGTTTATTTTTCTCTGTTAGACCTTTCAGCTGCTTTAAACAGAACAAATAGTTGTCCTTCGTGAATCTCTGCTTTCTACACAGCAAATAGCTGAACAGTTTGGTCTGTCAGTTCCATCCGTTCTAAAATGGATTAGCATAAACCAGGAAACAGGGAACCTACATAGCTGATTTAGGTAAATATTATAAATTTTGTCATTTGCATATTACTAAGCTAATAATACTGTCACTTCATAAGCTAATTTATGGCGAACATTCATTTATTTATCCACTGATAGTGATTGAGTCTTCTTACCGACAAATATTGTGCAATTGTTAGTTTGAGAATTAAATACACATGTGATATTGATGTATATATATATATATATATATATATATATATATATATGCGGTTTAAAGGGCAATGTTGTAGCTAACTTCATCAAGCCCTCGGAAGCAACTTTTCTCACAGTCACGAGAAGATATCACATAAACTAGCATTTCTGAGAAGAGCTCCTTCCAAGGGTTTGATGAGGAGCTTAGTTAGCTTCAACATTGCCTCTATAACCAAATAATTATAATTGCCCATTGCAAATTATTCACGATATATATCATGTAATATTTGTATCTCAGTGAGAATAATGATGAAATTCAGACACAACTAATCTTTCGGACTTAAGAACAAGTCTTTATTCAGAGATGTTAGCAGGTTGTTGTCAGATGCAAGAATAATTCAATTTAATTTGTGTAAGCGGATTGTGTAAAGGGGGAAAATATTAAGCGTATAGTGAAAGAGACATAAAGCGGGAAAAAGGTAAAACTGTGGAAGATTAGCACAGGCGCTTGCAAATTAGACTAATCTTTTTCGGTGTCAAGCGTTGAGTCAGTTTGTTTCGTTTTGTGGTTTATGATAGCTTTTAGGCTTTTACCAAGACATATTTTGTTGTTTTATGTTTTATTCGTCTTATTTTTATGCTTGCTTACTTGTGTGTTTGTTGTTTATATGTTTGTTTACTTATGTTTGCAATTTTTATCTTATCTTGTATATTTGTAATTTGTTGTTTATATGTCACTGTTTGTCTGTTTTGTATTTAGTTACATGTTTTTTTCCCCTTGCATGGATCCTTTCTCTTGGTTGTTAGACATTTTTGTGTTGTTTTCTCGTAGTTATTTTTGATTGTCGCATTTTGGCAAGGGGTGTCATATTTGCTAGTTCATTTTTAGGTTGTTTTTGCTATAATCGGTTTCCTTACCTCTGGGGTTTGTTGTCATTATCTGTATTAGTCCTTTATATCCTTAATTATTTCTCGGTTGTTCTTATGTTCTTTTCAGTTTATTCTGCGACCTTAGCCCACGCATGATTTCTCTTGATTTCGGTCCTCATTTCCCCCACGGTTCTAGCCCCTACCCAGCAGTCTATCTGCCTACATACATATCACCGGCTTTCCTGCGGTGACTGAAGGGGCTGAAGCAGCTATGATGCCTTCTTGGAGGTGAGTTGATTATGGCATATGGCTACGTAGCGGTTCCCGAGGCCAATGAGCTTTTTTTATGCTAATATCCAGTTTTTCAAAGATTATCTCGAAAACTTGAGACTTAGAAGAACGCAGTGCATTATTTTGGCGAAGCGAGACCCGAAGGCCCAGTGGCTCCTCTGTGATGTTCATTGGTCCGTTGTCACCCGTGTTTCATCAGCAGGCACGGTGCTAACTACACCCTGTCCACCTCCTCGCCCACATTCAAGAGAGAAAGAGGAGGAATCTTCAATCAGTCTCCCTGTAAACGTTTTTGACTCAGTGATACACAATTTCCCAATCACAGTTTAGGAAAATTGTAAGACAAATTAACGTTCAAAACATAGGCACTTCTTGTTTTTCTATTTGAACATAAGGGATATAAAGTTGGCCAATCACAGTTAAGGAAATTATTTAAGGACAAACTAAGGCTTAAATCATAGGCACTACGGAATAATTCACTTTTCCAAACGTAAGTGCTGCAAAATGACCAAACATATTCAAGGAAAATCTTTAGTTCAGATAATGTTCAATAAGTAAAGGAAATTGCGATTTTGTATTAGCGGCAGTTAATGCGGAGACACCGAGTTGTCGGAAGTCTGGTTTCGGGATGGACTTTCACATTAATTGCAGGTTGTTTCATTTGGATAATGACGGCTTCGGCCATTCGCAATCTTCTGCAGTTTTGTAGTCTCAGGATGATGGAGGTGTTCTTATTTAGCGTCTCACGGCTTAAGGTAGTTCCGTGAGAGTGGGCATCTTTTCTAATTGCTCCATCCTGTAAGTGAGCCGTCAGTTACCTCGGCAGGGTTGGGGAGGTCACGCTGATTTACTTTGACTTGCGGTGTTCGCAGTCACCGAGTTTACACAAATAGCAAGTCCTCTACCACACAACGAAAAGCTTTGATACAATAAGAGCACCCCTCAGGCCAATCAGAAGAAAAAGAATAGGAGAAAACACCGATAATTATACTTCATCATGCACTTGAACGCACTAACGGTAATGGAAATTAACACTAACAGCTGGACGACAAAAATAACTCTTTACGCGAACGTATTCAGAGAAACTGATGCAGATATCTTAATTACTGAGCACGGAATCGACACAAGAATTTCAGAGATAAAGATCTGGAATTACGATGTGTTGATCACAAATCATACGCAGGAGCTCTTCGACAGAGCAGCTATTGCAGTTAAGAAAGGGATCAAATACAAGCCCATCAGAAAACTAGAAGAATCCTATCTAGCGAATGAGGTCGAACTCGACATTCAGAAACTGGTTGTTGCCACCGGATACCAGCCGCCAAGAAGAGGATATTTGCTCATTCATTCTCTCTCTGGCCTATTTGGCAGAACAACCCCTACTATATTAATGGGAGATCTGAACGCAGAGATGTCAGGAATCTGGTTAAAGGGCCTACAATGGGAACGGAAGTTTTCTAGAAGTCATGCTGTAAAGGAATATAGTCGAACGTATAGGCCCTGATTTCCCCACCTACTCTATCCCGCTTCCACTCTCTCTTGTGTCTCGAAGACAAAAGAGGAGACTACAACTGTGCAGAATAAATGTGTGTACCTAATTGCAGGGTCACGTAGGATGGAAAGAAGAAGACAAGAAGAGCTGCACAGGGAAGCAGGAATAACGTTCATTAACCAAGTCATAGAAGAACGGACACGAAATATGCAGGAATTGGTTAATCGAGAACTGAATGAGGAAATCACTCAGATGATTAACCAGAACAAAGAGCTGTATGTCGGGACAGATTTCCAATCTTTGCCAATCTAGTGGCTGGTGGTGCCGTAGTGCCGTTCTACGCATGAAGAAATCTTAATCTTAACACCCATTGAGACAAAATCAATCAAGACTCGATATAACTCCGAATTACAAACACTCACCGAACTTTAACAAACTACAATCGATCAAGATTTCCAAGGTTGAAAAATTCGGAAAAAATATTGTCAAAATAATCTTCGAGAAAGTCGAGATGGCTCAGAGGAACATGAAGGAGGGACTTCTTAGGTTCTACCTTTGAATAGCCCTTGAGCAGGTCGAAGCTGAAGAATTCATCAGTCTGAAAATCTGCTTCCGTTGCCTTACCGTGAAAAAACACCCTAAGAAGGACTGTACGGCGCCCGACGTCACCCTCTCCGTATGCTCAAAAATTGGTCACGGATGGGAAGAGTGTACTACGTAGGGGACCACAGGGCCTTGGCCATGAGATGTCCTGTCCGCAAAGAAGCTCTCAGAACAAAACGGGAACTAATAAAGCAACAAAAGGAGGCAAAAAAGAAGACCTAGGTCGAAGCCGCGGCAACGACTACAACGACCATCAATGGAACCGCAGCCCCGAAGCTAGTGATGCCAGGTGAAAGCAAAAAAATAATAACAATTGTCATTGTTGCATACCTGGCGAACCTAGCCAACCCCGGCACTTTTTCGGATGAATTAAATCGTCTCTACAAAAGAACGGGGCTAAGAAAAAGCTGTGATTCCCGCCTAAACCCCACGTCGCAGGAAATACTAAATATCCAGTTTGTCTACGAAAAACAAAAAGACACAAGCAAAGAAGATGAAGCATCAAAAAAGCAACAAAAACACACAGAGGAAAAAGTAACCACGGAGGAAGAAGAATCGGAAAAGAGCAGAAACTCCAAAAAAGCCCGAAGAAAAAATAACAAGACGGAAGTGAGACATGAAACAGAGAAGGAAGAGAGTAAAGAATTGGGGAAAAGCTCAGAAAAAGATGAAGACGAAATCCTAGACTATCCTGGAGTACCCCTCACGGAGAAAAGGGATATCCTATGGCGGGGTTTCTTCTTCGACGCCCAGTACGTGAATCTCCAAGTCTTCGGTGCTTCTGTATGCAGACCCCCCAAAAGGAAACATAGAAAGACTGCTAGAAGGCATCTACCGTGGCGACTACAAGCGGACCTACGAAGGAGGACCTTGTTCGCGGAAGGAAATAGGAGGACTACTGATGGAGCGCGCGATGTTCATCCCGGACTCGTGCATTCACACCGTCAATATGTCCACCTACAAGATAAAAAGTGGCCCCAAAACATCGGACATTGAGTAATAAATAGTCTAAAATACGAAAAAGTGTAGAAAATAGCAAAGAGAGAACAAATAACGATAATAAAGTGATTAGTGCGAAAAATAAATAATAATTACGGAAAGTGAATAACGATAATAAGTTAATAAATAGCGATAATAAAGTGACTAAAATAGTAGTTAAAACAAGTTATTGGATAATAACGAAAAGTGAATAAATAAAGTAGAAGTTAATAACGAAGGGTGAATAAATAAAGTAGAAGCTAATAACGAAAAGCGAATAAATATGATAATAAAGTGATTAAAAAAAGTGACTAAAATAAATAATGATTGAAACAAATTATTGATAAATAATTTCAAGTGAGAAAAGTAAATAATATTAACGAAAAGTTAATAAATAATAATACTAAAGTGATTAAAATGTTTACAATAAATAACCATAGATGACTAAAATAAACAACAACGAATAAAAGAATAACTCAAATTAGAAATATGTAAATACTATAGTAATTGAGTGTGACCAAAAATGGTATATGGTTATATTAAAATTTAATAATACTAATAATGTGAACAACCTATTCTGAAAATTAGTAATATGTTTTTATACAAAAACAAACCCAATAAATGTATAATATCAAAGATGAAAATCACTAACTTTTAGATTAAATCAATATGATCCCCTCCTTGACAATTCCTGGGGAAACCCCTTTATTTCTTAATCATACTCATATCTTACTCTTCTCCGCTAATTTAACAAAACCTTTCACTACTATTACCATTATTTTTTTACCTATATGTATTAAATTTTAAATATTTGTTAAAACTTATTGTATTTCTCTCTAAATATATCTTAATAATTCCATTTGACTGCTCGACTTTGCTCAGCACTCACCGATTCTTTGAAGCTCGGATACTCTGCCTGATCGCACTCTCCAAGGCTGAAGAAATTCATTTTTCGAGAAGGACTTTTACACTGAAGAAATCTTCTCGCTCAAGAATCCCATTCTCAGGGAACCCTCACTCGAATTCCACGTCGACCCAGCCAACGAATTCATCCTCATTTCTTTTCGGCCTTCTCTCACCTCCTATTCATCCACCTCAGTCACTCACCCCCCCCCCCTCCATGAAGAAGAGAATAATACACTTTATCCAACCATCATATTTTAATATGTCCGGCTAATTTCACCACCTTCCCCTGCCTCGGGGGAATCTCGTCCGGATCGGGAAGCTGTCTATCATCACCGCCTAGTTCAAACTATGTCCTGCACTGAGCAAAGGCATAATTTGAGGCTCCGAGGAAAGCAGGTTTGAGGCCTATCCCACTGTCGAACTCGGAGTCATAGGCACCTGGTCAATGGGACTACGCTGCAAGTCCTGAGGTGTTCAAAAACAACCTCCAGGGGAGCCCAGCCAAAACCATAAAGGGAAATGAAACCGTCTCTATGTAAGTTGGACGCATCGTACAATATCCAAAACCCCGAGGGGGCGTCACCCCGGGCGGTGGGAGTTGATTCGACCACCGTCCACCAAAAGGTCCGCCATGCTTCACCCCTCGGAGGATCCCGCCCAGGTTTATTCACCCAGTCATCCCATTAACTCATCTAAGGCAGCAACCCTAATCCGGGCACATAAAGTCCCCAATAGAGGCAGGGGAAACTCCTCATTCAAAGAGTAAATATATATACCCTCATTTTATCCCAGGAAAAATATAAATACAGGTACAAAATTAAAGAAAAATATCTATCAGAAAGAAGAACATCCAGTACTGGGGAACAGGCCTCCCTTGGGCCTACTGGATAATTCCGATGGAGCGAAGAGGGTCCTACTTAGGGTTCTCGAAGGGCACCCAAAGTTGGATGGGAAAAAAACACTCCAAACCATCTTCGCCGAAATAGGAGGGATTGTTTTACGAATTAAAGACCAGTACAATGGCTAGGTAGCCCTGCGTGATAAGGAAAGGGACCTCGACAACCTAATTAGCGAAAACGCTGCAAAGAAGCTGAAGAAAATAGGGCTCGTTGCCAGGGTAACACCTACTGTCGCAATCAAAAGGTCAGTAATTTGCAGAGGACTTGTACCGTGAGTAGGTGAACATTCCCCAGAAGAGATTAGGCGGAAATTGAAAAAAAATCAAGAGTGGGCTAAAATAGAAGAAATCATAAAATTCAAAAAACAAAACGGAGAGGAACACACTCACGTATTTAAGGTGACATTCAAAGACCCTGATATGGCGGCATAAGCTGCGGGAAAAAGGACTGCTTACGTTTTACACCAAGATAGCACCTGAACAGATAGAGAGAAAAACATTCGTCTCTATCCTGGTCTGCTTTAGGCGCTACGCCTTTGATAACCACACGATCCGAGACTGTACCTTCCAGGGCATGAAATGTTCGGAATGCTCAAGTACAGAGCATAAGTAAGAATAATGCAAGAGCCAAGAAAATAAGTACGCCAATTGCGGAAATCCACATTGCACCCTTTCAATGGCCTGTCCCTTGAAGAAAGAAAAAATAAGGAACAAAAAGGACAACGACTTACCGAGCGGCAACGGCAAGGCCGGTACAGGAACAAAAGACAGTCGTGAATATTGATAAAATATGAGGCCAGATCTCATACTGTGCATTCTCGACGCACATTTTGTGAACATGGCAAATACGAGCTCATATTCGGAAGAGCTAAATATAATGCTCACAAAAAATGGCCTAAAACCTATGTGGTTCCCCGAGAACCCGCCTTCCAGCGACCTGTACAGAATTTCAATGTCACCTGGACAGGAAACAAAAGAGAACACAAGAGAAACAAATAGCCACCGAAACTGAAATCAACAAAGAAGACTTTGGAGTCATAGAACAAAATAAATTGATGAGACAAAAATAGAAAAAGAAAAAACGAAGAGAAACAATACCGAAAAGTATAACATTAAAGTTTACGGAACGCACTCCTCACGACTCCCGTCAGTCAATAAACAAAAAGAAATTGTTGAAGGTATGGTCAAAGGGAAGTTTAAATGGGATTACGATTCCGACTGGTGAAATCGAGATTAATAATGCCCTTAAACAAGGACTTATACATAGAAATCTCGGCGAATTCATGCTTTAACCTCCCTACTGACCAGTTCAAGGAAAACGATCAGGACATATTAGATCACCCGCGAACTCTGAGAATGCCAAAAATGGCAAATCCACCAAACTATAAAATGCATCCGAACGTACAATACCTAAAAAGTCTAAAATTCTTTACATTAAATGTCGACGGATAGAAGGATAAAAAACTCATATATTGGCCGGAAGCCATATCCACACACGCTTTGATGGAACAGCCATTGGAATCAAAAAGGAAATATCGTACACCGTAATTAGAGATCTAGAAGAGTCATATATAGCTATTAAGCGAAAAATGACAACAGGGGGTCCGGTGGTAGCCGACTATAAGAAACATTTAGAAAATTACAGAATAACTTCCCTTGAAGAAAGTCCCATAAAAGAAATCAACACACATCTAAATAATATTACAAACCTCATCATAGAAGCCGACAGGCTATACATCCCAAAAACTAACTACAGGACAACCCATCGGACAATGGTTTGATGAATGCAAAGCTAAAATGAAGAAAATTTACAACACGTTTGAAGAAATCCGTCGACTTTTTAACAGTAGAGAAAGGTATGTATGATTCAGAAATCAAGCGAATGATCTAATTAGAAAAAAATATTAACATAGCATGGAACAATATCATTAGAAACATGGATATTAAAAGAGACCCAAGAAGGTTCTGGAATCAATACCAAAAACTTAAAGGTTCCGTACCTAAAGACAAAATGTACCTGAAAGAAGGCGCAATCACAATGAATGAAAACAGGGAAATCGAAGAAAGATTTAGAGAACATTGGTCTAAGATCTTCTCTATTACCCCAGAGGAGAACATACCCTACGATGTGGTCCATGAACAGCGTATAATATAAGAATTACAAGATAGGGAGCACGAACACTCCTCTTCACACGGATGTAGGAATCCCGCGACCAAAGGAACGAGGGAAGGCCCTTCACCCTAGTAGAATTTAAAGCAGCCCTAGCGACATTGAAGCAGAAAAACCCAGGCATTAGCGGAATCACCAAAAACCACATTACAAACGCGCTTGCCAATATTCATCAAGCACTCCTCAAATCTTCAATGCATACCTGAACACTGGGCATTTTCCATCCGCCTTGAAGACGGCGAGGATGATATTCCTTCCCAAACCAGGAAAACCCAAGGGCCACATCGAGAGTTATATACCAATCTCACTGTTAGAATTCATCGGGAAACTAATGGAGAAACTACTCAATGAGGGGCTAAAGACCTTCCTGGAAGAAAATGATATGCAGAACGACCAATATCATGGATTCAGAAAGAAAACGAGGTATGGAGACAGCACTGGCACTCATTACCGAGAAATTCGCAGTCTATATAGCAAGAGGCGACAGAGTGGACTTGACACTCCACGACGTCGCCAAAGCCTTCGACAAGGTATGGGTGCCAGGGCTTCAAGCAAAAATAACCCAGCTCGGTCTCGAGACAAACCTAACCAGAATCTTATGTAGCTATCTGGAAGACAAGAAGGCGAGAATCTCCATTAGCAACTATACTGGCAGTGCTTTCACCCTAAAAGCAGTGGTCCCGCAAAAGGGGTGCTCAGCCCTACGCTGTACACAGTGTACACCAGTAGAGCGGCGTATATGTATATGTGGAGAGATAGGTTGATGATATTTATGCATATATAAATATATATATATATATATATATATATATATATATATATATATATATATATATATATATATATATATATATATATATATATATATATATACTCTGGTTGATGAGAATGTTAAGCCTAGATATTCACTAACCAATGCTTTATAAGAATGAGGAATGAGAATAGTGTGAATCACGTATTAGCTTCTAATAGAGTTGAAAGGAGAATAGGCAACCGGCAATTTGAGGGGAAACTAAGAGTGGTATATTTCTATATTTATTTATAAATTAACAAGAAAGATATAGAAGTCAAATAAAGAGCAAGGAGAAAATGGGAAATACAGAGAATAAGAATAATGAATTTGATCGAATATATATGTAGGTTTAGAATTATATATTTGAATAAATATTTATATACATTTGAGTTAGAAATTATGGAATGATATATTGGATATCTTTAATATAAGATTTGGTCGATATAATTCACAGGATAAGATATATTCAATGTATGAATGGATAGACTTGGGAATAATTTTGGACAGAGAATAATTGCTCGAATTATAATCTCAAGGGGAATTGAAATGGAGAGAAAAGAGGGAATTACACTTTTAATAGTTAAGATATTCTATTTAGTTGAATAATGGTAACGTTAATTTACTGACCTTTGTCTGACGATAACGAGAACAAGAGTGGACTATATTTGTCAGCAAACATTGGGGCCGGGTAGGTTGATGCTGATTGGTCGGTTTAAAATACATCAGACAAGGATTCAAATTTGGTTAAAATATATATCGTGAAACGTATAAGATAATTATTATCGGACGATACGTAGGGTAAATTTTGTTAGAAATCGTACGAGTTATATATGATTGGAATTGTCGTACATGAATATGAATTAATGGAATCGAGATGAGTAATCTCTCAGACAGGGATTTATACTTATGTATGAGCTAGCAAGGATGTTAGCTGCTACACCAAGGACCATCCTAACCCTTGGAGGAAAGAGTGATGTATATACAACTGGCTGACGATGTCAAGCAGATAATTGCCAGTGAAAGACAAAACCCAAGGGACATGGCACAGCGCACGGCCAGAGAGATCCTAAATATAAATGAATTCGAGAGAACAAATAAAATAAAATCAAACAATACAAAATTTCAAACCATACCAATGAACAGAAGGAAGACGTACAGAGTCACCGCCAACAAAAACTGCCCCTACAGCGAAGGGGGTAAAGTACTTGGTCTAAAAATCACCAAAAACCGGTACAAGACGCATGTGAACGAAAAAACGACACGAGCAAAAAGACCTTTTCCTCTCTACAAAGGTTCAAAAACCTCTCTGAAGATAACAAAAGAAAATTATACCTAGCCCTAGTACGGCCCATTTTAACGCACCCTCGTCATCCCGATGAACACTTTGTCCAGAACGCGAATGTTAAAATTACAAGACTAGAAGGAATACCCTCAATAGAACTACATCGAAGAGGAAGA
Organism: Ceratothoa steindachneri; assembly: GCA_963969495.1. Lineage (NCBI taxonomy): Eukaryota > Metazoa > Arthropoda > Malacostraca > Isopoda > Cymothoidae > Ceratothoa > Ceratothoa steindachneri. The sequence continues at coordinate 110,321,054 of OZ018328.1, forward strand.
TTAATACCAATTAATCAATTCATACATGAGCGTAGCAAGAAAATATGGTACCAATTAGAGGAGGAACTCCCAAAGGAAATGATGAATAAAGTTAGACCCACCAAAATAGAGTACAGGGGACTACACTTTAGACAAAAGTAAAAGTAGTCGAAGAAATATACAGCATGAAATCAAACCACTATATAGCTAGACTACCTAAAAATTTTCCGAAATGAATAGATAAATTTTAAGAAAGAATTTAGTAATTATAAAAAAAATTAAAAAAACTAATAAAAAATAAAATGAAAAAATTGTAGGGGCGGTCAATAACTTTTGCAATTCGGATGTAAGGAAACGAGATATGAGGAAAAGTGTTCTCTTATTTTTCAATATAACTACCCTCCACTTCAATGCACTTTCACCACTTGTCCCTGAGGCTTCGAATTCCCGACAATTAGAAATCTCCCGACTGCTCTTCAATCCACTCCTGGACGGCAAGCTGGACATCTTCATCGTCTCCAAACCGGCGTCCATACAGTGCAACCTTGAGCTGACGGAATAAAAAGTAGTCGCTAGGGGCCAGATCTGGACTATAGGGGGGATGGTTGAGCTCCTCGAATCCGCATTCGCACAGCGCAGCTTGTGCAACTTTGGCCTTGTGGACTTTGAAGACGTTGAAGTTGATCATGGGGCGTGAGATTTCTAGGGACCCAACGAGCAGAGACCTTGGTCATGGCCAAACTGTCGTAGATGATGTTGATAACACTTCCATGTGATATTCCAAGTTCTCGCTCGATTTCTTCAACCTTCACCCGTCGATTTTCGAGGATCATCCTGTCTACACGGGCCACATTTTCTTTGTTGGTCACGTCTGACGGGCGTCCTGGACGTGGATCATCTTCAAGGGACTCACGACTATGGCGGAACTCCCTATTCCAGCGAGCAATGGTTGTATAGGAATGGGCGGTGTCAGTGTACACTGCAACCATGCGTTCATGGATCTCTTTTGCATTCTTGCCTTCCTTGGTATAAAATTTGATCAGTGCGCGGTGCTCAACCTTCTCCATTGTTGAAATATTTGTGACTGACGATCTGCGATCAGCTACTGCTTCTTAAATAGACGAGGCAGGAGCGTGCAGCTGCAGGTCCTGACTTGTCATAACTTGTCCTAACACTCACACAAACAGCCCCCCCCCCCCTGCCTTCCTCTGTTTTGCCCTACCGATTCGCAAAAATTATTGACCGCTCTTCGTAAATAAATAAAAAATAAACTGAGGAGACAAATAAAAATCATAAATGTAAGAAGTAAGATAACGGTACACCAGAGTGCACCAAAAATCAACATTAAACTAACGAAAAGAAGAAAACTTTAAATAGAAAAAAGAAAACAAAGACTCAAACGCTTCCTCTTGAAAGAGAAAACAATACATAAATAACTATTTATGAAATAAAAAAAACAAAGGCTTCTATGCTGATAAGAGATAAACAAAAGTAAAATAAAGCAAACTAAAGCGATTGCCAGGCAACCTGGTACACACACACACACACACATCACTGACATTATCACCCCATCAATCAGCTTCCCTTTTACACCATTATTTCTATCTATCCTATCTTATACTACCACATATTCACCACTTTTAAACTATCAATCCCAATCCCATTCCATTTCTGACAGGTAATGGAAGAAAAATAACGGAAGAAGAACTCACAGCGATATTACGTACCTTCAAACAGAGAGTGCCAGGTAAAACACACTTGACAAAACTTAACTTCATGAATGCCCCCCGTAACATCATGGATGGGCGGGTCAACATAATGAATGAATGCCTAAACGTTGGCCTTTTTCCGGACGAATGGAAGGTCGCTAATATGATCTTCATTCTAAAGTCCGGAAAACCGCCGGACACACCAGCGAACTTCAGACCAATCTCCCTCTTCTAAGTGGCAAGTAAACTCTTCGAAAAAGTGCTTCTAAATAGAGTCCAAGAGTTCATGGAGGACAAAAACCTCCATAATCAACATCAGCATGGATTTAGAAGAGGGATAGGGACTGATACGGCGCTGGCACTCATCACAGAAAAACTGGTGAAGATTTCTATCCAAAAATTGTATGCTGACCTGGTGCTCAGAGACGTTAAGAAGGCATTGGATAAGGTATGGAGGACTGGACTTCAGAACAAAATACTAAGACTAGGACTAAACCCAAGACTAGATAAGATGCTATGTGACTACGTTACAGATAGAATAGCGTATATACAAATGAAAGGCTAAATGAGAGCAGACTTCGAACTGTCTGCAGGCGTACCAAAAGGAGGGTGGATATCTCCCAGATTAATACTGCCCCCTCCAGAAATCGTAGACTTCTGGCACAAATAGCAGTCAGTGAAATCGACCATGTCACCAGGTAGGAGAGAAGGTGGAAAATCGCAACTAACACTCAAAAGTTCAAAGTAATATCGCTTTTCCGTAGGAGAGTTGGCCACATTGAGACAGATGACGCCCGCATTCCCTACAGAACGGAGGGAATGGTGCTAGGGTGAAAGATAGGTAAAGTTGGGTATGGTTGCCACGTTGCTCAAGCAGCAGCGCGAGCGAAGGCCGATCTTAGCAAGCTCTACAATTTCTTGAACCTGGGCATGGACAACAAGAAAAAATCTACAACGCGCTCATTACATCTAAACTGCTGTACCCACCTATACCTATCAACACATGCCATAAAAAAACAAATAAGATATCTCTAAAAAGTACAAAATATAGCTGTACTCCCAATCACCAATGTAAGGAGGAGAGAAAGAAGGAGGCAGAGGAACCTACATCAGACGATCCATTTAACACTAATTAACCAGGAATTTCAGTTAAGAGCCCTAAAAATCTGAGAAAAGGTCACATGACACATGATGGACAATATCAGAAAAGGACACATTGACATTCCGCTGGAACACAGGTACAGAAAGACAAAGAATTTTACTAGCAGCAAAGAACAGACTGTAAGTCAATAAGAACCTATCTATGTAACAACTCTTATATAACAACGTAAACGAATCCACTGCACAAAGAGTCTAACAACAACAAGAACACTAAAAACATAAAAAACAAACCATGAGAGAAATGCAAAAAACTCCTACAAAGGTTTGAATGACAAGAAAAAAAATACCACAATCTACAGAAATAAAAAAGAAAATACAAAAAAATATGCACAGCCATCACGAACACAAAAACAACTAACAAAAACAGCTACAAAGTACATAAAACATGGAAAATAAGACGATAAAACAATGAGAAGAACACTAATCTCAGAAAAATGCCAGCGATCCCCTCTCAACATGGATTTCTACCATTTGACACCCTTTCACCAGGGATTTCTACCTCTATCTATCAATTTCCTTCTATTATGTATACGGGCATATATGTATGAGTGCAATTGCAATCATATATGTGTGTATATCTTTTCTTTCACCACTTTATTGTGTCCAATGTCATTCCACTTCATTGATGGCTCAGTTCATCTGACTTCTCACAGCAATCTACGCACTGCTAAGTTACATCTATCTTTTGATTTGAAATAACTTTGCAAAGAGAGCATTTTCTATATACTGACCACCAGCAAGGTCTCAGAAGCAGTCAGTAGTAGGTTGTAGTGAACTCCCGAAGGAGACCCCGTAAAGGGGCCAGAGAAGGAGCCCGGCTATCAGCGACGAGCCCAAATCAGACTTCAGGACCACTTATAGGGCTAGGCCTAATTAGATAAGGTGGTCAGGGAGTCTGCGCTCCAGAAAGAAAGAAGAAATACGTTCGGAATGCAGTGAACCACTAAACAATGCCAGTCATATGTCCAAAGCGAAAATAAATAATAAAGAGAAAAGAAACGGAAACATAACAACGAAAAGAGGTAACAAGAAACACCTCATATGCGGCGGCAGCAGCAGTGAAAAATATTGGACAAACCACTCAAGTGATGTTTGACAGAACTCTGAAAATAAAAATACTGACATGCATTCTACACCCACACGTCTTAAACATTGGCCAACCAGGAACATATGCCACCACGTTGAACTCCATGATCAAGGAAAATGAGCTGGAGCCAATTAAATTCCCGCAACATATTGACACATCAGCTATATTTAACATAAAAATTTCAGAAGACACAAAATCGAAACTAATGGAAAAACACAAAGAAATAAAAGCGAATCTGAACAAGAGGAAGACAAAGCGAGGAAAGAGAATTTGAGAGCAGCACTGACGAGAATAATAAGAAAAATGTAAAATGAAACACACGCATAAACAAAAAATAAAATCGACTAGGGACGCCTCGCCATGCGACCAAACACCGGAAATACCAACCGCAAATGTGAAACGGATAAGAGTCATCCTCATCAAGGACAGAGAGGAAAGGCAGAAATACCAGAAAAAGAAACAAATAAATTTCCGTTCAACCTCCACTCTCCCCGAAATAGAAGACCTGCTTAAGAACATACAAACAAGATTGATAATAAAAAATTAAGAATTCTACAGATAAATACGAATGGTTGGAAGGATAAGAAAACACATACGGAAATATTTTTAGAGAAATAGATCCCGACATCATTCTAATTTCAGATCACGGGATTAACCTTAAGACCCGCAAACTAAAAATATGGAACAACAAGAGGAGCAGCTTCGCCACTCCTCCTTACAGAATGAGCTAGCGCTTCGCTGACAGACTTTCGGTCAGTGGCCTACGGCCTATCATGATTCTTTTTCTTTCTCCATCTAAATTTGCTCTAATAATTTCCATGCCAGAATTTTAATAAATTTTTTGAACTTTACCATTTGTAATTCTTTTAGTTTTAAAAAATTAAGAAAAATTCGCTAATTTAAGAAGGTGATTTTTTCGAGTATTTGAATAATAATTTTATCTTAGTTTAGTTATGACATGTTTTTTTATCAAAGTTATTTCTAATAATTCTTTTATAATATCAAAAAACAAAATGGTGAAGTTCAGAAATAAATATAAGTATCGAAATTTTGTGAACTTTTAAAACTCAAAGAATTACAAATGGTGAAGTTCCGTAAATTTATTTTTATATATCTTCTTATACAACTATATTTTAGCGACCTGATATTTTGAGAGGGGTGAAATTTAATTTAAAGTTCCTTTTTAAAATTATTATAATTGGCGAAGTTCAGAAAATTTATAAAAATTTAACCATGGCTGCTTTTTGTTAGATTTTAAATTTTAATTTTAGTAGTCATGCGCAAGCTTCCCCGAAGGGGGGGGGGGGGCGAAGCTATTTCTTGTTTTTTTCTATTCTAAAGGAATTATTAGAAATGACTTAAAAATATTAAATATATTTAGGTGACAACTCAACTGAAAGAAAAAATCTTATTCAAACCTTCAAAAATTCTCGTTCTTAAAATAAAGGGTTTTGAAGGAGGATGTAATAGCGACTATCCACACAAACGAACCATACGACGGAGCAACAATAGCCATAAAAGGAGGATTAGAGTACAAGACAAAACAAAGACTAACCGAATCTTACCTCGCTATCGAGGTTAAAATTGAACTAATTGCTATAATAATTGATACAGACTACCAACCACCGAGACGCCCGGGTCTCCCTATAAATAACTTTGTGAGGATATTTAATAATAGACTACCAACCTTGTTTGTGGGAGATCTAAACGTGAGATGCTCATATACCTGCTATAGAAGGAAGAACCAAACAGGAAATGACCTACAAATCCTAATATAAAAAGAATATTAAGAAGACTGGGATCGCACTTCCCAAAATACATCGTAAACACAACGGCAACTACTTCAGATACCTACCTTGCAAACTACAATTTACCTTTTAACTACCATTTGGAACCTGTAGATGTTCTCGGCAGTGACCATATAGCAACGTTATTAACCATAAACAGGCAAACAATGCAAATACCCGCTTAAATGTGGAAGGCATATCAAAGAGCTGACTGGGTAAAATACAGACAAGAATTGAATGACTACGAACCGAATAGATGAAATGAAGCCACTTTAGAGGACGCAGAGACAAACAGCTGAGGAAATGGCTATACCAAGAAACACCTACAAAACTATTAAATACTATATATGAACAGACGAAATGAAGACTAAGAATGCAGAAATTAAAACGATAAACGAGGACATTATAACAAATGGAATATCAAGATGAAAATACCGTAATCAGAGAACGAAGAGGAGGGAACTACTCAGTGCAATATCAGACAAACAAAGAGAATATTAGGACATAGCCGTTCAAAATATTGACAACGATCTAATGCCCTGAGAGCTTTGGAAATAGTTAAAAAGAATGGGAAATTCTAAAGGAAAAGAGAAAATAAAGATTAACAACAGCAACGAAAATTGAATAGAAGACGAATAAGAGATAGAAAGACTTCTCAGGGAACACTGGAAATGAATATTCAACATAAACGAAGAGGAAAACGAAAACTACGACATAGACTTCGAAAACCAAATAATTGACGAACTAAATGAACCGATTGAGAGGACTTTTCCACATCACTGCGTAGAAGAAGAACAGTATGCGAACGTAGAATTAAACTCCAAAATCACAATCGAGGAATTAAAGAACACTATCTCCAATTTTTAACAGAATGCTCCTGGAAAATTGGGCCTCACCATAAAAAATATATAGAAGCACCGGATAATATACTTGAGGGGGCAAGGAACGTGTTTAACGCCTGTATAGACACGGGATACTTCTCGGATGAGTTATAGATAGCCAAAATGATATTCATACCAAACCCGGGAAATCCCTTCTCGGCTTCATCGGGAAGGTGTTTGAAAAAATCCTGAACACAAGATTAAATGAATATTTCACAGAAAACAACCTCTGGAGCAATCAATAATTCGGCTTTCGGTAGAACAGGAATAAGGAAATGGTCCTCAGCGTGATTACAGAAAAAATAAGTAAAGTGAAAAGAAAGAAATGCAGTATGGACATTGTATGCCGGGACGTATCTGCATACATAGACACGGGGAATCACCAAGGTGAAAATTCAAGCTTCATGTGGGCCTCACTCAGGGAGGATGTTTAAGTCCTTCGCTATACTTAATGTATACCTCAACATTTCTCTACCCAGGAACGAGGGCTGTGTGAACATGTAATAGGCAGATGATTTCATTCAAGTAATTTACCTGTGTTTATCGGAACCCACAGATGCAGGCTAGAGTAATGGCAACAAAAATAGGAAATCTAAACAAGTATGAACGCAAATTGAAAATTAAAACGAATAAAGATAAATTTAACATTATACCCATGTATCGCAAAAAACTATCCGACGTTTACGTAGATGGAGAACGATACAGGTATAACGGTGAAGGCAAGATTTTAGGCCTAACAATTACCAAAAATGGTTACAAGAAACAGGTGACCGAAAGAATTAAAAAAGCACGATGCATGCTAACTTTACTCTACAGATTAAGAAAACGAAACATGAAAAATAAGAAAAAGACCTACCAGGCCATGATACATCCTACCTTGATATATCCAACAATTGCTATGAATACGGTTTCAAGAACCAATCTAATAAGAATGTCACGTATACAGAATAAGGCAGTAAATATCATTACGAACACGCGAGATCAGAGAAGAAAAAACAAAGAGACTTACACAAGGAAGCAAAAATAAAACCATTAAATAAAATAATTGAAAAAATAGCCAAAAAATCTTATCGCTTTTATTATTTTCTTGTTTGGTAGTTTTTGTTGTTGTTGGTTTTAGTTTACATTTTTTCATGGCGTTCAAGCCATTTGTCTTCAGAATTCTAATGTTCTTTGGTCTGTAATGTGCATTGCTGTTGTTTATGCAATAAAGTACTTTAATATTGTACTTAGTTCTAGGTTGTTTTTTGTTTGTTGTGTTTCGTGTGTAAAATTAGTGTCATTTGTTTCTTCTTTTCTTCTGTCTTCTCGTCTCGTTTGGTTGATGAATCTTGATCGATTGTATTTTGTCAAAGTTCGGTGAGTGTTCGTAATTTGGAGTTATATTGAGTCTTGATTGGTTTTGTTGCATCCGGTATTAAGATTACGCTCCTTTCATGCGTACAACGGCACTTCGGCACCAACATCCACCAAGTTGGCGGAGCTTGGAAATCTGGCCCAACATACAGCTCTTCTGTTCCTGTTAATCATCTGAGTGATTTCCTCATTCAGTTCTCGATTAACCAATTCCTGCAAATTCCGTGTTTGTTATTCTATGACTTAGTTAATGGGAGTTATTCCCGCTTCTGTGTGCAGCTCTTCTTGTCTTCTTCTTTCCATCCTAATTGACCCTGTAATTAGGTACACATTTATTCTGCACAGTTTTTAGTCTCCTCTTTTGTGTCTTCGAGACACAAAATAGAGCGAGAGTGGGATAAAGCAACTTAGATCGTGCAAGTACATTGTAGATCTTTTTCTTGTTGCTTCCTCGGAGGTTTCTGAACATGAATATAGTTCGGACTGCAGCTGAGGCTTTAGAAATTCGTTCTGTGACGTGCTTCCTGTACCCGGTTGAAGATATTTTCATTCGGAATACATTGCACTCTGTGGTGTAGGGATAGCGCCTATTCCCCACCCTGACATCAAAAAGTAGCTTCCTGCCGATGGGGACTACCTTGAATTTCTCCTGGTTGGTCCTAATTTTCTATTGGGCCTCGTAGATGTTTAGATTTTCAATTTCTGCTGCTGTCATTCGAGCTTGCATAGGCGCATTCCTCAAAGGACATGTTATTATCTGGCTGAAGTCATCAGCGAATTTAAGGTTGAGGCAAATGGGGTTCACAAGTGCTAGTACGTCCACAGTGTATATCGAGTAGAGAGTGGGTGACAGACAGAGGAAGCCCGCAGTGAGCGAAAATTTCGGTCCATCCGTGCACCCCATACTGACATACACCGCCCTCCCCATGACATAGTCACAAAGAGTTCTCTCTAAGTTTGCACTTAAGCCCAGCTGTAAGATCTTGAACTGCATTTCCGTTGTCACACCTTATCAAATGCTTTGACACATCTCGACAAACAATGTCCAAGTAACTCTTTTCTCGTTTTGCTTGGGCTAGCTTTTCCGTGGTGACATTTATCGCCATCTCCGTACATCGCCTTCTTCTAAACTCGAATTGATATGGGTTGTGGAGGGAGTTCTCCTCCAGGTGAGACACCAATCTTCTGTTGAGGATCTTCTCAAAGAGCTTCCCACAAAATTCTAGTAGTAAAATTGGCCGGTAGCTCTCTCTCAACGTCGGGTCCTTCCCGTGCTTGGGCAGAAAAATCATTTTCGCCGTTTTATATAGATCTGGGAAGTATCTCATATTTAGACACGCGTTAAAGATTCTTCTCATTTCTCCAAGGACGTTTGCCGGTGCCTTCTCAAGGTTTAGTTTCATCAGCCCCGATTGTCCCGGGTGTTTCTGACTGAATGAGCGGAGTTTCTCTTCGGTGATCTCGGCGTCTCCGTCACGCTGTCTATCCACCTGGTGGTGAGGGTGCGTTCTTTCTATTTGCGTGTTAAGCTTGCCTATAATGTTGCTTTCAACCTCTATGTTATATTCTACGTTCTCTTCTTCGGTTATGCTGAAGATTCTTTCCCAATAACGTCAGAATATTTCTTCTGTCCCCATGATTCCGTCTTCATTTTTATTTCAATTTTCTTCTTCGTGCCCACCTACCACACCATTGTGGGTGAGCGCCTATTTCGGCATTGTGGGTTTAAGTTTAGTTGACACCTGTGTAACTCTTACAGTTGGCTACATGGAGATCGTGGATCGAAGAGATGTGGTCATGCTTTTACCCATCGTTCAAGCAGTTGTTTTACCTTGGGTGAGGCATCTTGATCGAGGCTCTCGATCGTAGCGTCCCAACGCCTCCACTGTGGACGAGTATTGCTTTACTTACAAGCCATAGCACCATTGTGGGCGGGCGCCTCTTTCGGCATTGTGGGTGGGATTTAAGTTTAGTTGACACCTGTGTAACTCCTACAGTCGGCTACATGGAGATCGTGGATCGAAGAGATGCAGTCATGCTTTTACCCATTCACACCGATGAATAGAGAAACTGTCGAAATTTGCAAGGTCCTTGGGATCTTTCACAGAACAAGTTAAACATTTAGTGAACTTTGTCGATCCATGTGAATGGAGTCCATACCCAATATATCGAGTCGTACTGGAACAAGCACAAGGTTCAAATTAAGAAAGCCCATGACTGAAGTAGAAGGTTTTTGAATTCTTAGATACATGAATTCAGGTGGAGAGATCGTTTTGCCTTCAATGGGTTTAAAAATTTATGACAATACTTTGCTTTGCAATATTTTAATATTTTTTTCTCTGCATACACTGCTTTCAGTAAATTTCTTCTTGACTATAGTTATATTGTTTCAGTTGTCTTCTTATTAATTAAAAATTATGTATTGGGGTGAAGATGGTACAATTGAATGTAGTTGGCGCGGAGATTCTACAGGTGATCATTTTAGGGAGAGATTCTACAATTGATCCATACAATGTAACGATCAGTAAAGAAAAATAGGTATTGAACAGGAAAAACTTTATAATGACAAGAGTGAAATTTGACAACGCAAAGGGTTACAACACATTCATATAAATAGGTCACATCTTCAAAATGTCTCATTAAAATATACTCCTCATTTGTTCCCGAATATCTATAATATTCTAAACTAAATACGAGATTTCTTTCGTAATTGTGGAAGGCTACTGCATCATTCAACATCTTTATCATGGGTAAAACAAACAAATCAGTTAAGATCTTCATGAACGCATTATAGCTGTTCATAAGAGTGGCCTTGCGTACAAAAATATCTCTATATTTGAAGTACCTTTAAATTTAGTTAGTACAATAATACGCAACTGGATGTCTCGTAATTCAATTCATCCCTTAGATCGTTCAGGTCACCCTCGAATGTTTACTGAACATGTAAGCTCGAATGTTTGCTAGAAGAGTATGTGAAAAGCCACAGACTACTCTTAAAGAGATGCAGGGAAATCTGGAATAAGTGAGGTTGAAGGTAGCAAAGATTCAATAACTATAATTGTGCGTCGTTATGAGCCCTTTTTTTCGTACTCCAAGAAAGACCCCACTCCTTAAGAAAACTCACTGTAAAGATCGCTCGCCGTTTGCAAATGAGCCTTTAAATAAACCGACAACGTTCTGGGAACAAATCCTTTGGTCAGATGAAACGAAAATAGAACTTTTCAGGCGAAATTCAATCAGCATTATTTAGAAAATTAAAAACTGTGTAGCTTAAGCGCCAAAAATACGATCCCTACAATTAAATTTGGTGATGGATCAATCAGGGTTTGGAAGAATGTAAGTAGTGGAAGGAGAAATGTACAGGGGAATTTTGAAAAGAAATTTGTTATCTAGCGTTGGCTCCCTGAACTTGAAACTAGGATGGGCATTTCAACAAGACAATGACCTCAAGCCTGCAGCAAAACAAACTAAGACTTGATTGTATACAGGTATAATTAATGTTTAGGAATGACCTAATACATTTCCTGACCTGAATCCCATTAAAAATCTGTTGAGGGAATTGAAACTTATGGTCTAGAAACGAGATTCTAGAACTTATTTGATTTGAAAAAATATATATTTGGAGGAATGGAAAAAAAAGAGCCCTGAAGAGAAATGGTAGCCACTTACTCAAAGCGGCAAGCTGTAATTGGCAACAAGGGTTATGCAACCAAGTACTAAACCATGTTTATAAGAATTGTGTTGTAAACTCTTGCGTTGTTAAATGTCACTATTGTGCTATAAATTATTTCCTGTTCACCATTTCCCTTTTCTGATGGTGGGTCAACCCTGCCTTCCACACATTGTTACTTACCAGACCTTCGCCTCTTTGTTTACTCATTTCTCTTAACAGTCTTTTCTGGAGTAGATTCCCTCGTTGGTTCATGATTTATGTTTTAAATACATAGATAAAATAGTTATTCCACTAAGTGCCAAAAGTCGATATCATTCAGAAAATCTGCTCATTACTTTGCATCACCAAGAGTACTAAAATTGGTCAGACGAGATTAATCAGCTTATAAAATTTATGGAACTCCTAAAACTCCATAGTTATGAAGGAAGGCGAAATGCTGAGGAAAATTACGACCTTTCAGAAATTAAACGCCAAATGGATGATTTCAAAAATTTCATCAGTTTATAACAACATTTTGGAGAGAGAGAAGAGTTAGTCATCTCCAAGCTCCATATCTCTAATCCAACAGTAACTGACGTTTCTAATACGATTTCAGACCATTTCTTTGGTCAATTTTAAATTCTATATTCCCTACCCCTTACCTCCTCGCTCGTCCCGATATCCTACTCCTTTCCGGCGACTATCGCCAATTGATGCTACTTCTCTCTTTAACGAGGTGGTTTATGCCCTACCTCCTATTGATACTACTGCTTCATCTGACCAAACCTTGACGTGCACGTCCCACTTATCACTGCTTCTTCAAACCACCATCACCGAGCCCCTTGGTTCACCATGGGGCTCCTTCGTTCAAGGAGGTCCTTACATGCCCATGAACGTGCCCGTCGTAAAGTACGCTCCCGTGGGCAGGATAAGACCTCCCTCTTGCTTGCTTATCGCCTTGCTACTTCGACTTAATTTTCCAAATTATAATCAACACGCGAGGTTCATTCACGCAAACTTTTGTCTGAGAGTAAGAATGACCCTCGGATTATCTTTCGTCTCCTCTGTCGTCCTTACTCGCCTAGCCCAATTTCCTCCACCTCTCCTCCCATCAACCTCTCTACTCTTTCTTAATTTTTCCCTGATAAAATTGTTAACTTCGCGCCATGCTATGACAGTCGTCTGAACAAGCAAGCCCATGCTGTTTTCCCCGACCATACTCCATTGCCGGTTAACGTCCTCACTCGAGCGTCCTTTGAGGAAGTAACTACACTGATCTCACGCTCTAACAAATCTGGATCCCCTAGGGACGTCTTTCCACCCAAACTCCTCCACCAAATTCTCCCTACTGTCCTCCCACTGATTCTTCATCTCTTTAACACTTTCCTTGTCACAAGGGTGGTTCCCTCTTTCTTTAAACATGCCTCAATTCGTCCTATCCTTAAAAAAACACACCTTAACCCCTATCTCACAGCTTCTATTCCTCTCTAAGATTCTCGAAAGAGTGGTTTTCTCTCGCCTTAATGACGATATTTTTAACTGCAATATCGATGAAACGTACCAATCGGGGTTCAAAGCAAAGAACTCTGCTGAAACCGCTCTTCTTAATGTTTCAGACGGTTTACGTAGAGCTGCCGTTCGGGGTTGTACGTCCATTCTAGTCCTCCTAGACCTTTCCTTTGCTTTCGACACCATCGACCACACTATCCTCCTTGATCGTCTTCAAACTTTTCTTGGGCTCTCGGGCACTGCACTTGCTTGGTTCCGCTCATACCTCTCCTCCCTTACTCAGTCGGTCGCGCTCGATAACCTCTCCTCAAAACCCGTGCCCATTCATTTTGGGGTCCCTCAGGGCTCAGTCCTTGGTCCCCTCCTCTTTCGCATCTACTTACTTCCTCTTGGCTCCCTTCTTCGCGATTTAGGCCTGTCCTTCCATCTCTATGCTGATGACACTCAGATATACCTTTCCTCATCCCCTGAGTCCTTCGTTCAATCAATTACTGAGCTCCTTTCAGTCTACACTTCCATAAACGAATAGCTCTCTGCCAACTTTCTCAAACTTAAGCACGATAAAACTGAAGTTCTCCTTGTTGGTATCGCTTCGATGGTTGAGAAATCTAAAGCTCTCTTCCCTTCCCTTAACCTTGGGGAAACCAATGTCGCATTCTCTGTTACCGTCAGTAATCTTGGTGTTATTTTCGATGAGCAACTCTCGTTTAAACTGCACATCCATCGTATCTGTAAGTCTTCCCTCGGTTTCCTCCGCAACTTTTTACGTGTTCAATCCCATTTAAATCGATGAAGCCTTGAGACTGCTATTCATGCCTTCGTCACCTCACTCTTAGACTACTGCAATTCTCTTCTAGTGAATTTCCCTTCTTCTTCACTTTGCCCCCTACAACTAGTTCGAAACTATGCTGCCCGGCTCCTCGTTCGCCGCACCCGGTTCTCTCCTTTGATTCCTCTGTTACAGGAGCTACACTGGTTACCTATTCGCTTCCGTACCCACTATAAAATTCTTCTCATCACCTACAAAGCCCTAAACCTCGAGGCTCCACCTTATCTCTCGTATGCCCTCTCCCGTCGTCAAACTCCTCGGTCATTCCGATCTAAACTCACGCCCATCCAGAACACTCCTCCTTAAGTCCTCTGCTCGATGGGTGACCGTTCTTTCTCAGTTTGTGCTCCTAGACTCTAGAATACTCTTCCTGCCGAAGTCCGATCCTCTCCTCCCTGACTACTTTTAAACGTCTCCTGAAGACTTATCTCTTGAGAATTGCCTTCTCTTCCCTGTAAACTTCTCTACACTCGCTACACAACATGCGCTCTGTGAGGGCTAATAACCCTGAAGGGCGCATTATAAATACGTATTATTATTATTATTATTATTGAAGTGTTTTCTAAAGACGAACTATTTCCAAAGATATTTTCTACTATCTAGAGCTTTATAGTCACTAAGAAAAGATATACAGCCATTTTAAGCTGGAATCGATGATATAAAGCCTAGAATTGGTTGCAGTTAAAATTACCAATCGAACAGCCCATCTAAAAAATAAGTAATTTCAACCACGAAATTGTCTATTCTTCAAAGGCACAAATCATATATAATTGTATGGATTTCCGAAAAAGAAAAATAGTAGAATCTATATTAATAGGAGAAATTCCCAATTTTAATTTGTCAGAGGGGCAATTGAAATATAGCCTCCATTCCCGTAACCTCATCGTAAACAGCTTAGTCAACGATCTTAGACTCACACCCCCGGAATAATGACCTTTTTCTCCCGTTTTGTGTTTCCTTGTGTTTTTTTCTTCTTCTTTTCTAATTTGTACGCTATTTATAGACTTTTGTAACAATCGCATTCTGAGTATACGTCTGAAACTAGTCTCGTAAATTAAACTTTTGGCTCTTATACATTGGTTTCACTATATATATATATATATATATATATATATATATATATATATATATATATATATATATATCTCTTTCATGAGCGCCAAAGAATGATGAAATAAATCCAGCATACCACAAGAAACAGAAAAACAGGATAATTTTTTCATCGGAAGAAGTTGTTTACTAATTCGAAAATTTCCGTACTGGGGTGGAATTCAAAACAACCACACTGAAGCAGCGAGCAACCTCTTTGACCTCAATTAAACTGAGCCTTTGACCACTCGGCTAAGCAAAAGACCCAAAAATCTTTCGAATAGACAAGCATTTAAGGCACGCTTCATAAGGTCGATCGGGACTATGAAAGAGAGAGAAATTAATGGGGAATTCAAACAACAAAAGAGAAATTGAGGTAAACCCATGGAATTTTCGAATTAGGAAATAACTTTTTCAGAAGAAAAATTATCCTGTTTTTCTGTTTCTTGCAGTAGGCTGGATATATATATATATATATATATATATATATATATATATATATATATATATATGAAGGTGAAAACCAAGCACGCCATTGATAAAAGCATCTTTATTTGTCCATTTTTGAACGTTTCTAGGACCTAGCCTCATCATCGGCACTAAGTAACTAAAATATTAAAGGGTTCAAATTTTTAGTTTTCCTAAAATACTAAAATTAAATAGTGCAATTTAGGATAAGCTTCTAATAAAAGAATAAAAATTTCAATAATTTATCATACAATATCAAGTTTGGAAGCAGTTTGATTTATATTTAAATTAGGATGAAAAGTGATTTGTAATATTCGTAGTTCGTTGATATACGGGATATAACTAAATATTTTAAAGTTATCCAGACTAATTTCAGACTTGCATACTTTGATGTGATCTCGTATAGGTGAGCAGGCTGGTTTGTTTAGAACCAGCCGTGTGCGGGTCGACATTTCCCGATGCTGTTCGATGCGACAATGGATTGACCTAATGGTCGAACCAATATAAGATGAATCGCAAGATTCACAACTATATTTGTAAATTACAGAGGAGTGGCAAGGGAATGGGATTCGGTCCTTACAGATGAAATAGGATCCAATATTGTGCCCATTATTTTTGCAGCCATTAGTTTTAAAGAAAGTTTTAGAAAATAAAATTCTAAATGCAGCATTCTGTATGAAGAACATATATTGTAGGCTCGATGAATAAGAGTTTTTATCGAGGATAACTTAAGGTTTTCTGGCAAGAAACTAAAGAAGCTTGTGCCTACACCTGTAAATGTAGGCTTCCTATAGACTGAAGTTTCAAACTTTGTTCCTATATGTTTAATATCTATTTCAAAAAATGGAAGTCTACTATTCTCCTCGATCTTCATTGTATAATTTATATTTTTATGTCTAGAGTTCAAATATTTAAGGAAGTGTTCCGCCTGTTGTCGTGATTTCATTAATAGAAATGTATCATCGACATAACGTCTGTAATAGATAGGTATATATTCAATGGGGCAGTTATTGATTCAAAGTTGTTCATAATGGCATAAGAAGATGTTCATGAAAGTTGGCACAAGTGGTAGACCCATCCCTACTCCTACTTTTTGGATGTAAAACTTTTTATTAAATATAAAATATGAATTTAATACAGCCAATCTTAAAAATGACTTAAATAGGTTTTGTAACACCTATTACTTTTTGACAAGAATAAGAAAGTGAGTTTGTACCTATTAATTTTTGAAAGAATTAAAATGAGAGTTTCGACTGTGCTTATCGCTTGATTGCTCTCTTACATACCCGTTGTGTGGTATATTCAAATTTGGGAGAAATTTGGACTAGATTTCATCCGAATGAGGTTGATTGCATACCGCTTTGCTGTGCGTTACTGGATATTCCACCAGCAGTGATACGTTCGGAAGTGGCTATTTTCTCCTTGACTGGCCTTGATGGAGGCTAGATGAGGGAAAAGAAGAAGGACTCCTCTGCGCTGCCTGAAGGTAAAGTGGCCTATTGTTCATTGGACATTTTTTCCACCTTCTCCATACCACTCTTCCTTATTTTCATAACGGATACCTAAAACTACATACACACCCAGTTACACTCACTTACAGACTCGGATCCCCCTCCTCCCCAGATTCCCTCTCAAATTACGCCCTTGGGTGAAATGGCGGAGAGATAAGGGAGACGCGGCGTATTGCCCTGAGGACCTTGCCAGGCCAGCAAAAAATCGGATAGGAACAAGGTCTTAGAAAAAATTTACGGCGAGCTCAATATTGCCCTCGTACGGCTAATTGATTTGCCAAATGGCTACGCAGCAATCTGTGCGAGGGAGGCAGACATCAAAGCCTTCTTCTTTCATGCGTGCCTCTGAAACCCTTTGGAAAAATTGATCTCCTATCTCAGACACCGACACAAATACGTGCAAATAGAAGTGTGATCTGCCGACGCCTCGACCCCTAGGTTGGAGGAAACTCGATTGACCAAATCACGGACGAGATTCTTCAGAATCATAAGAGGGAAAAAGTAGCTGAAACAATCACATTCAAAGAGTACTCCACTTTTTAAAAATTTTCTTAACCGAAACTACAATGGCAATTAAGGCAAAAGAAAACGGCCTTATCCTCTTTAACGTCCGCATCTGCCGCGATCAGATTGAGCGTGAGGAGTTCGTTGACCTGCAAATGTGCGTCAGGTGCTACAGGTACAACGAACACATCACCACCACCTGCTCCAACTCTACACTCATAGTATGCTCTGTGTGCACCAGCTAAGACCATTTCTGGCACGAATGTAAAAGTTCGTTCCAGGAATGCCTCAATTGTGGTGGCCCATACAGAACCATGGCAATGACCTGTCTAATAAAGAATGAGGAAATACAGAAAACGAAGGATGTGGGGGAATGAATAACACGAAGACAAACAGATGCTAGTTTGTTTATACAGCGTCAACTGTTATGCTCCACATGGGCCGATACTTTAACCCCCCGCCTCTCCTTTGCCCCGCTGCCCCAAAGACCCTTCGAGTGTCGCTCACAAAGAAGGATTTTATTTAGCAGATTTAGTAGTCCGTTAATATAAACAGAGGAGGGTGTGAGAGCTTTTAGAAAAAAAATCTATAAACTGGCTCACTGTCCCCTCCGATTATTTATGTCTAGTTTCGCCAAATAGACGAAATTTCACTTTCTCTGTACGTAAACCAGAAGGGTCGAAGTCTCACCACTTTGAAAATTTGTGCCCTAAGAGAGAGGCTTAACTATGGATCCTCATATTCCCTCCCCTCCCCAATAGATAATCGACGTATATATAGTTCGATCTTGAGAAATAAAAAGAAGAATTCGCGTAGCAATCGAGAGAAGAAGACGAGTTCCGGAGACAAACCGGGAATCAAGAAGACAGTGGAACCGAGCGGGATTTACTTCCCGAGGCCGTTCCTTTGGTCACTTAGAAGAGTATACCAGTGGTTTCGAGACCCACTCTCATACCATTCTCGTCCAGAGAAATCCCCGATCTCAGTTTTTTTAATAAAAACAAAGATACCCCTCACCATTGAAGAATACCAACGTGAAGTCGTACTCGATAAAAGATTTACCTCTTTCACCCACCCAGTGAGAAGAATTAGCTGTTTTCTCAGCCATCCTCACGAGCGCGAGAAAAGCTCCAGTACAACGTGCCTCGAATCATCTCATCGAGGAGGTTCCCGTTCAAGGTCACCCAACTGCAGACTCCCTCTTAGTTAAAGATAAAATGAATCCAAAACTTATTTATATTCGTTAGTTACCATTCCGTGCGAAAGTTATTTTTGCGTCAACTATCGCGTATTACTCATTGGTAGTATTCATTTTTATTAGATCCTCTTATTATAACACTACTATATTGAAAGTTTTAATATTTCATTTTTTATGTAATTAAAAGTATATTTTTGTCCTAGTTGTTCAATTAGATCCTCGAACGCTGCAAATGGCAATAGATATATAATATTACGAATCCACCCTGGTTAAAGAAGCAAAGTAAAATAAAGCACTCTTAGAGAAAAGTGGAACGAAGTTACTCATGTACGGAACAAACATAGATACCTACTCGGCCGTATACCACGACAAAGGACAAAGGCAGAAAAGTTATCTACTTCTTCTATGCACTCTTTGAATGAGATGCACCGACGATCCTTCACAAAGGGGCGGATCTCTAGTGTTAGCGACGCCAACAACTGATCCCTTAGAACAAAATCTACAAGGGGTTCATAATCGTGTGGGACTTTTGATGCGTCTAACCAAATATTGAAATTCAGGGAAAGAGTATTTTCAAAATGACGGAAGGTCACACTTGGTTAGATCCGAGCGAGGCAAAAGTTGGCGCGGTAGAAGTCAGGCGTCATATTATACGCCGCGATAAGTTCAGATTTGAGGGTGGTGCAATCGACCGTAGCTTCCGAAGGGAAGCGATACACATAGGTCTCGAAGATGCGAGCTAAGCAGGGGAAGAAGCTTAATGAGACCGTTCGTCTCGTTTTCCCAATGATTAACTTCAAAAAAGTTTTCTCGAAGTGAGTGAGAAAGATCCGAAGTCCTCTCCTTCTTTGAACGTGGGGAGTTTAACGGAGGAGGATTGAGGGGCTCCTACACGGGAATTTACTGAAAGGGTTTCGAGCCGATTACGATTTGATTCTAATTCATATTGGCGAATTCACCCTCTCTATTTTTTTTTTGTTCAGTTCTCTCTTTTCTCTCTTCTTCCTGTATATAAGTGACAAGGTCTTTGGCACTTAAGCCGAGAGATTCTCCTTGGAGTTTAAATCTATCGAACGACGACATTTTGTTCGTAAGTTGTCCGAAAGAATTAGTTTAATGGACAGTCGGCAAGGGACGTATGAGGCTTGAATCACAAATTACTGACACACGGAGGAATATGCTTGTTTTATCGCGGAAGCTTTGCTATCCAAATACTAACACTAATATAATACATGATTAAACAAATAAATTTTTAAAAATAATGGAGTCTTCGTGAGATAAGAAGGGCTCAGACTCTACTAATCCGTAGGGGATTAAAGTGACCGTGGGGAAAGTTCTGTCTCCTAACAAAATTTTCCTATTAAAGGTTGTCGGTCCAGATAAAAACACTAAGTGATAAATAAATAGGGCTGGGGTTGTTTCCTGTATGGTTTTCTCTTTGCTACTCAAACGGTACTCAGCTTTGACAATTAGAATAAAGTTAAAGGGTTGCCTTTAAAAAATTTCTCCAAAGATCTTTTAAAGACCCAGACACACCTGATCACCAGATGTAATAAGAGAGTAATGTATATATATGTATATGTCGTTGAATGGCCAGACTCTATGAATATATATATATATATATATATATATATATATATATATATATATATATATATATATATATATATATATATATATATAAAGAAGAAGGAGCAAATGCAAGTTCTGCGGGTGATAACAACCACCACAGGGCTTTCGCCATATTCATTTGCGTCTCTTACCTCTAAAAAAACTCCTGTTTCTTGTCTCATTGCTCATTCCGTCAAATTTCTCTTTCCTGTACTATATATATATATATATACGTAAGTACTTTGGGGCTTTGGAGCTTTGGGCCGAAGTTGGTTGAAGACCGTTAGTGAATGGGGAAATTGTTATGAGTCCAGTGGGGATGGTTTATTATTAACTTTACGGGGTCCTTTTTAAAAAAAATATTTCAGAGTGCAAGTTGGCCAAATATTAACAGGTAGCTAGTACGCGTTGGAGTTGCAAAAGAAAGACAATGACAAAAATTTATCTTTACTACAACAAAATGATATTTAAATTTACACAAATATTGGGTTTAAAGAGAATTGGCGCACAGACGGAGTTAAATGTCTACGCGAGATACAAATGGGTGCGCCGGGGTGCTCACACAAATAATGGATCGATTTGGTAAGCTAGATTCTAGATCAATCTGCGGGCGGCAACGGTTACAATTGCTTACGTGCTTATTGCAAAAAAGGGGCCAGTTGAGTTTAAATGGAATAGTCGCACAGACGGAGTTAAATGTCTACGCGAAATACAAATGGGTTAATTAGGGGATTAAGGAGGTTGGATTCAGGAAGGTGATTTAAAGGGGGATTTTAAACCAGGGCGCTCACACAAATAATGGATCGATTGGGTAAGCCAGATACTGGATCAATCTGTAGGCGGCAACTGTTACACTTGCTTACGTGCTCGTTGCATAACAGGGGCAGTTTGGGATACGATGAATGCGACGGAAGAAGTCGGGTTCCCTCTCGCTTCAGATGAGGGAGCACTCGTAGAGCCTTCGGAGCTGGGAATCCTGGTCGGATACTTGCCAAGTGACTATGGAAGAGTTCACGGATGTCGATTTAGCCTTCGACTCGAATTGAAAACGCCACGTGGCGAGGCGAGCGTCCTTCAGCCTGTTCACCGGAGTAGGTGGAAAGTCTATTAGTGCTGCTTACTAAACTGATTCGAAGGATTATATAGACGCCTAGTGAGGTGGATGCGACGGCCCTCCACACACGAGGGCGATTTGGGAGAAAAGTCAGCGACTAATTCGGGAGAAGATGGAATTGCGATAACGTTGGCTTGGAATGTTCAACGGACTTCGATCTTCGGACGGAAGGCAAGAATGTTTGCTGAAAGGCGGCTGTGGGAGACGATGAAATATCAGTCCCTAGGCAAATACAGCTGGGGTGTGTGATAACAGGGTAAGGTGCATCCTTACCCTAGTTCAGCCATACATTCAAAGCTCCAAGCGGTGATCTCAGAACCACGTGGGTACAGAAGGGCACATGGTCTCCCCTTTACCTCATTCTGCTATATATATATATATATATATATATATATATATATATATATATATATATATATATATATATATATATACAGGCTGTGTAAGGTATTTGAGGAAAGATATATACTTACACAAAAATGACTTAAAATCTGATAATAATGTCATTTTGGCTGAAAAAGTTGTGAAGATGAGAATAAAGATAGTCCCCTTAAGACAATTACCGGCCAAACACCGCCCTATAAGAGCCTGCTTTGCGAGACATTATACGCCGAACTAAAGGTCGCACTTATAAAACTAATCTAAGTACTTACTGGATACATCGCATTGAGCCGGAGAGGAAGCGAGTCTATTCAAAACAATCGGCCTCGAGGCAATATTCCCCCCTCCTCGCAAGTGAAGTGGAAGCCAAGCGAAGTCGAGAAGTGGGTCGGCAGGTACTCGGCCGAAGAAATCGAAACCTAAATTGAGGAACAACATGCATTGGCGAAGGTTTAGGAAGTGATCAAATTCCGCGAACACTCCCATGTTTTCAAGGTCACCTTCTCCTCAACAGAAATGGCCCGAAAAGCAACACCCGACGGTCTCCTGATCTTCAACATGAGGCCCCAAGAGAAAATATTGAACAAGAAAAGTTCCACAGCGTGCAAATGTTCTTTGTATGCTATAAACTGGAACAGCACACCTCATCGATATCTCCTATAATTGAAAAATTGTGGTGCAGCGAATGTGCCACAGTTGGCCACAGATACAAGTGCGAGAGCACCGTAAAAAAGGGCGACCAGAGGACCATTTATATAAATTCCCCCAAGATAAAATAATAGTAGAGAAGAAAGAGGAATAACTTAAAATGACCAAACAGAACACATACGCAAGCGCGGCGAGGAAAGGCAAAGAGATGCAACCAACGAGTGCATCTCCGGCAGAAACTCGCATCACTAGCGATCTCAACGCTCGCATCATCCTTTGCATTACTCATGCAAACGTGGCAAACGCGGTCAAACTACGTTGCCACAATAACGTTCTCAAGCACATTATGCCCTGCAATGCCTGACTGCTCCAAGGAATTCAAGAATTCAGTAATCCCAAACCACAATTTTAGCAAAGCTAGACTTGAAGCAACTAAGGAAGCGCCCTCTTCAGAATAATGTGAAGAGGAAGAGGAAGAAAAGGAAGAAGAAAAAGACACTTACTCTTCAGAAAGTGACGAAGGCCCGTGCACGCGTACGAAAGCGACGAGGGGCAAATCTAAAACCTCGAGGCCCACCTTGAAGAACGAAAAGTCTGGACACTCGAAAGATGTCCCACAGGCTAAGAGACAAGAGAATATAAAGTAAGAATAAACACCGGTAAAGAAAAACACACACACATGATGAAACAAGAGCGCTGAATATATGGAAATTAACACAACTGGCTGGGCGATGAAAAGGCCTCTTTACGGAAATATTTTCAGAGAACTTGATTCAGATGTCATCTTGATTTCGGAAAACTGGAGCGACACGCGTAGTGATCAAATGAAAATTTGAAATTATGACAAGTTGATCACGAACTATACGCAAGAGCGATACGAAGGTACAGCTATTGGGATTAAGAAAGAGATACAATACAAGCAAGTCAGGAAGTTTGAAGAATCCTATTTCGCGATATAGGTCGAACTTGAATTAGGGAAGATAGTCATAATCACCGGATACCAGCCACCAAGGAGAGACTTTTTACCCCAACAATACTAATGGGGGATCTGAATGTCAGGTGTAAAGATTCCAGCTATAGAAACTTCAATGGATCTGTAAGCGGCTCGATACTTTGGGGACAGGAACGTCGTCCAACATTGCTCCAACTTCCCCACCTATGTCAGAGGAAGGAGTACCACGAAACCAGACATATGTCTGACCAATCGTAAGTTGCTGTTTAAATACTACATGGAACCGGTCCAAATTACATACGGCGATCATATTGGGATCCTTTTAACCATCAATAGGAACCCTATACAAGTCTCAGCTCTAGCTAGAAAAAACTACAATAAAGCAGACGGTACGGTATGCACATTTCCTCTGGAGCTATCATCCTTCCACTTTGGATTCGGCAATTTTTGAGGAGATTGACGAGTCACTCAACGACTTTAACAACCATCTAATCAACGTGGATAGAGCTTTTATTCAGAAATCCGAGTATAAGTCCATCTCGACATACAGATGGATCGAATACATGAAGGATTTATACAGTAAACTGAAATTACTGTTTTAGAGAAACATCAGAAACGCATCAATTGACTCAATACAACGAAGTGAAGAAATCAAAGAAGAGCTAAACCAGTTGATCTTCGAACAACAATGTAAACATTAGGGCGATGCGATCGAGACATTCGATTACGATGAATCTCCCAAAGACTTTTGGCAAATAGTCAGGCGTTTCAAAGGATCTAATGGAAGAACAGAGAAGTTGGAAATTAGAAACCAAAATTGAACTATCGAAACCAAAGAAAATATAGAAGAAATATTCTAAAGTTATTGGGAAAACATATTTACTATAAAACGGAAGAGGAGAACAAAGACTACGATATAGAGTTTGAAAGCCAAATTATAAACGAGCTTAACACGCAAATTCATAGGACGCACCTGCAATACCAGTTGGATAGACAGCACGATGGAGCCGCCGAGATAACCGAGGAGGAACAACTCGGAGCATTCTGTTCATTCCGACCGAAATCCCCAAGTCAATCAGAGCTAAAAAAACTGAACTTTGAAAATGCACCAGCAAATCTCATCGAAGTAATTAGAAGAATTCTTAACAGTTCTCTAAATACCGGATACATTCCCGATGCTTTCAGGAAAGTTAAAATGATTTTTTAGCCAACCATGGGGAGGATCAATTGAGGAGAGTGCAACTGGTCAAGTTGACTATTGGAATTTGGCGGGAAGCTCTTTGAAAAATTCCTCAATCAAAGACTAGTGTCTTAACTGGGGGAGAACTCCCTGTACAATCCGTAACAATTTGGATTTCGGAAAAAGCGAAGTACGGAGAAGGCGATAAATTTCCTCACGGAAAAGCCTGCCTAAGGCAAAAGGGAGAGAAGTTACGTGGCAATTTTATGCCGGGATGTATGAAACCATTTGATAAGGTGTGGCAAAGGGGAATGCAGTACAATATCCTGCTGGTGAAGCTAAATGAAAACTTAGAAAGAACTCTCTGTGACTGTCATGAATAGAGTGGCGTATATCTGTTTGGAAAGCGTAGAGAGAGCAAAGTTCACGCTTAATGCAGGCTTTCTGAAAGGGGGGTGTATTACCCCTATCTTTTAATCGAGATACAACGCAGATTTCACAGCCCCTTGCACCTCCAATTTGCTCAACATTCAGTTCGCAGGTCATTTCAGCCAGATAATAGAATGTCCTCAGCAAAGAAGTCCTTTACAAGCTGGTATGACGGCGGCAGAAATCGAAAAATCTAAACATCAACGAGGCCAAATGGATGATTAAATATAACAAACAGAAATCCAAGGTAGTCCCCATTGGCAGGAGACTACTTTCAGATGTCAGGTTGGGGAATATGTCAATCTCTACACCAGGGAGTGCAGTTTACTTGGAATGAAGATTACTTCAACTGGGTACAGGAAGCACTTCGCGGATCGAATTTCGAAAGCCTCAGCCTTAGTCATAACTCTATACATCTTCAGAAATCTCCGATAGAACAATAAGAATATCTAGAATGTGCTTGTAAGATCTACTCTGTTCAACCCGCTTCTGCTGTCTCTTGTGTCTAGAGAACACAAAAGAGGAGACTACAAGTGTGCATAAAAATTCGTGTATCTAATCATGGGTACACGCAGGCGAGAAAGAAGACGCTAAGAAGAGCTGCACAGGCGGGAATAAGTCACATTAATATAGTCATCGAAGAACGGACTAGGAATAGTCAACAAATGATTAATAAAAAATGGTAGATGAAATCGTCCAAATGATTAATTAACCAGAACGGAAGACCAAAATGCCATGCAAGATTCCTAAGTTCGCTCGCTAACTTTTGGCTAAGGGATTCGAAGTGCCGTTCTACGCATGATAAACTCTAAAAAATACCGGAAATAATAATAAATAAACTATCAACGAACAATGTAAACCTACGAACTGTAAAAATTAACCGAAAATGACAAGAACAAACCTATTATGACTTATCAAAAATCTATTAAGACTGAAGAAGAAAGAAGAAACAAAAATACACACAACACAAAATAAATGAAAAACAAAAATATACTAAGTATAAAGTAAATAATGATTAATTAAATCATAAACTCAACAGCAAATGCTAAGTTCATATACAAAAAAACATTAAAGATTTAGTTTAAGACAAATGGCTTGAAGCCATAAAAAAATTAAAAAATACCCCCAAATGAACATACATACTCGTATAATGAAAGCGATAGGTCTGATCACCAGGTAGCTTGCATCTCTTTGCAAATCTCCTACACTACCTTTTCTTTTCACCAATTTTATTTATTTCTGTCTAAACACACATGCTTTGTCCCCCTACACATATATGCAATTAGAATTCGAATTCTGCTCATTGACGGCTCAGTCAATCTGACTACTTTACCCGCTTATCCACTCCTAAAGTTTATCGATAATGGAGGCAAGGACAAGTCGACAAACTTAAAACTTTTCACGGTAAATCACTTTTAACAACCTGTACTGAAATTAGGTCTCTACAAGAACAGAAAGAACAATAATAATAGAACAGGCGGAGATATATACACGAGGTAGCCCCCTCCCCTGAAAGGGCTGCTCTTTTCCACCACCAACTCTTGGATCTTTTTTAACCAACTGTCACCTCTAGAACTATGCTAATTCTCCCTCGCAAACATACAAAGGGACGTATTTGTAAACATACAAATTTGCTTCACATGCTACGCCATTAAGGACCACACGTCAACAAACTGCCCAAAGAAAGGACAAATAATACATATGTATGTTCTGAATGCACCACAGAAAGGCACACTTTCAGAAACTGCACCAATACAACAAAGAAGTACATTAACTGCGAAGGAAACCACCGGAAGATGGCAATGCAATGCCCCCAAAGAAAATAAATTATTAAGAGGAAAGAAAGAGAGGAACAGGAAAAGGAATACACTAGAGGTAACACCTCATATGCTGCCGACGCTAGAATGGACATACCAGGAAAAGCCACCGCAGCACTCCAAAATATAACGAGAGGCATGGATGCAAAAATATATTAATGCGTAATTTATGCTCTTCAGCCTCAAACATATAAGAAAGCTCTTAACGCATTGCTAAAGGCAAATGGAATGGAGCCAATAATCATCCCACAACAAGTCGACTCATCTGCAATCTTGAATGTGCGGACGACAAAAACTGGCATTAAAGATAAAACAAGAAGAAGAAAGCATTCAACTATTAGAGGTTAGTGACACCGAAGAAGAAAGCGTAAAATAAAGAGAGGTAAATAACACCGAAGAAGAAAACTCAGAATCCTCGGAAGAAGAAACCTAGAGAAAAAAATCCAAGTCGGATAGCTCCTCTTCTCCAACCACGAGCAATAACGAACAAGGGAGAGGAACCAAAAAACAACCACTCAAAACGGAAATAATAACTAAATATTTCCACGGACAGATTAAAGGATCAAATGGATCAGCAATGCTTTAAGAATCACCCATTTCCAATCGACAAGACAAAACTTAGCATACTACAAGTAAATACCAAGGGGTGAAGTTAAAAGAAAGATATACGGAAACAGTTTCAGAATAGTAGATCAAGACATCATTTTAATTTCGGACCACGGAATCAACTTAGACAAAAAAGAGATAAAAATCTGGAACTATTACGTCTTATCTGTAAACTTCACGGAAAAAAACTCGAAGGAGCTGCTATAGCGATCAAGAATGGCATCGAATTCAGAACTCGTGAAGAACTATACGAGTCTTATATCGATGGGGAAGTTAAAATGGAGTTGACGAACATCATAATAGCTACAAGATATCAACCGACAAGGAGAAATCACTGGCCGATTAACAACTTCATCGACATTTTTAACAGTAGAATCCCGGTAATATTCATGGATGAATTAAATGGCTATTGTCAGGCGAACGTTTCTAGATATAAAAACAGAGCAGGAAGACAACTGGAAGCGATGTTCGCAAGAGGCATCTGTTATCGATTAGGCCCCCATTACCCAACTTACATAATAGGGACCACAACCTCAAAACTGGACATCTGCCTAGGAAATAGTGATCTCCCTTGCAACTATTCGATGAAGCAGGAAGACATGTCATGTACAGACCACACACCAACTTTTCTCACTATCAACCAGAGACCAATACAGATTCCTGAGAAGGTGAGAAAAGCATACCATAGAGCGGACTGAGAAAAATACAGAAGAGAATTGATCTATATGATCCAGAATCACTAGAAGGAGCAACATTACAAGAGAAGGATGCAAAATTGGAAAAAAATAAGGAGCTTTATGCAAGCAGTAGACGAAATAGCGATTCCAAAAAACAGTTACTAGACAATTAAAACATTCACATGTACGCCCGAAATGGTTTTAAAGAACAAAAGGCTAAGAGAAATATTGGATGAAATAAGAAGAAATGGAACGACGTGGGAGCTACACACCAACTGGGAAGGACAAAAGGAGAACCACCTGTGGATATAATATAAAACAAAGTGAGCACTAAAACGAAACAATACGCAGGATTGATGACGATGCACCTATAAAGGAATTTTGGAGGAAAGTTATTCAAATAAAAGGCAGGGCGAGAGCATTCGAAGAGGATTTTCGATATAAACGCAGAAGATATTAAAGATTTTGATATCGATTTCGAGCACATTATAGACTCACCTAACGAGGAAATTGAGAAAACACCTCGCACCACTCTCTAGATGCAGTAAGAGACACCTACGACGGTATCGAACCGAAGGTCACCGAACAAGAAGTAAAAACCCCAATTTCGCTCTTCAACCAGAAGGCACCAGGAAGATCAGGACTCTCCAAGAGGCATTATGAAGAAGCATCCGAAAATATGCTAAAGGGAATAGCATCGATACTAAATGCAAGTCTTAACACTGGCTACTTCCCAAATGAACTAAAGGTCACGAAGATGATCTCTATTCACAAACGGGAAAACCACCAACTCAAGTGAAGAGCTACAGACTTCATCGAGAAGGTATCCAAAAAAATAATCACTCAACGGCTAAAAGAGGACCTGGAGGCAAATGAACTCCTAAATAAATAAAAATTTGGATTTAGGAAGAAAAAGAGCACATAGATGGCCCTCACCGTCATCACTGAGAAATTAGCCAAGGCTATGCAATAGAATGATATGCATACATCGAGATCGAGAATCACTAAGGCTGGCCTTCTGAAGGGAAGGTGCCTGAATCCTTCGTTATACTCAGTGTCCACCTAAGACATTCCACTCCCCTTCAAGGAAGTGTGCCTAAGCATCCAGGTCACTGATTACGTCACGAAAATCGTCATTTGTCGATACAGGAAAGGCAATATGCAAGCAGGACTCAAGCAGGAGAAATACCAAGGATTAAGAGTACGAAAGAAAATGGAAAATAAGTAGAAAGAGAAATAAGTTTAAAATCGTACCAATGTTCAGGAGAAAAATCGGAGACATATATATCGAAGAAGGAAGATATAGATACAGCTTGAAACCAAAGCGTTAGGGTTAACGATAGCCAAGACGGGCTATAGCATTCACGCAATAGAACGAATAAAAAGGAAAGGAGGACTAACACTACTCTACAAGCTCAGATCACTCAACTGGAAAAACAGTTGAGTTATACATATGTACACCATCTCTAAAACAAATATTACTAACCTGCAAAGAATTCAAAACAATTCAGTACTAGTATTTACAAATACAAGAAGAGAAAGAATAAAACAACGCAACTCACACAGAGAGGCTGAGATGAAACCACTGAACAAGATAATAGAGAAAAGAGCAAAGAAAATAATAGAAAAAACGCAAGAGGAAATATGAGAAGAGATCACGGCTTTAATAATAAGAGAGAGGAGTGTAGAGTACATCACTTCTTCCGCATATATACATAGAAAAACAACCAAGAATAGGAAGAAATTTTTAAGTGAAAAGTTAGAAAAGTAAGAAAGAAGAAGAATAAGTTAACAAAACATTTTAATTTTTGTAGAAGCAATATTAAACCTGCAAACAATTAAACAGAGGATAAAAATGAGTTATGAGAAAACTTTGCCAGCAGTAGAAAGAATAAAAAAACCAACGGTTTGAACGTCTAAAAACATTAACAACAGCAAATATAATACTAACATTAAATAGCAAAGAAGGATAGCCTGAAATTCAGGCAACAACTAACAAAACTGTCTAATTTCAAAACTCTGCCTCATTTCGATGACGGTTACACAGTGGGATTTCATCATGTCCCATTCCATGTTTCCCTTTATCTTATTTAACTATTTATTTTGCGTTTATATTATATCATTCATTTATATCCTTTTACTGTTACGAGACATTCTTCCTTCTTTTTCTCTCCTTTTGTGAGCTTTAGCTAGCCCACTTTTCTTTTCTCTCCGTCCATTTCCTGTTTATCGCTTTCTTCCCCCTCCTTGTTTTTCCTTTGGATAAAAGTAGGGCGTGGGCTCCCCCATCATCCTCTTTCGTCTGTTATGCTCAGAGGGAAGGCCGCCAATTTATCTTAATTTATCTCGCGTTGGGAAATTTAGACAACCCCTCCAGAGGATTTTCCTTCTGGCTGATTAAAAAGTGGATTTGATGTGTAGATAGCTTTGTGTAGGAAAGGGGGTAAAGAAAAATAAAGAAAGGAAAGTAGCGAAACGAGTTTTGAACGCGCCCCCCGCATTGCTGGACAGCCTAACGTTAGCGAGAGTTTTAAACCACTCGGCCATTCTGAATCCCCCAAAATACTCATTCAAACAAAGCATTCAAGCTGTTCGCGGAGCGTATTTTGAGGGATTGAAGTAAACGGCGCCAGTAAATGTTATTCGAGGACTAATTTCTCCCTTCCCGGCCTCCCGGGTCTTGGCACCATTGTAAATAGCTTAGAGTAGGAAAGGGGGCAAGGAAAAAATAATACAGAAAAGTAGCGAAATGAGTTTCAAACGCGTTTCACGCGTCACTTGACTCGGCAGCCGTTAGCGAGAGTCTTAAACCACTCGGCCATCGTGAGTCCCCCTAAAAGATCATTCAAGCAAAGCATTTAAGACGTTTGCCTGAACCTCTCGCACGCTGCAGATAACCCCGTATCTTTTCTCCCTGATGACATGCTGATATCAAACGTGTCGAGAGTTACAGTCCCGCCAAGCCCTTGTATGCCTCTGTTGAGTGAAGTTATCTAGGGAAAGCACGAATTAAATTTTGTTACAATGGTGCACAAATCTTCTCTCTAATCCCTTTCCCAGTACTTCTTCCATGATATTCTTCCTTCAAAAAAGCTTTATCCTGACCATCGCTAAGACCAGTTCAATATATTTATCACCGCTCGCTGGATCCCTATTCTAACAAAGAGACATTGTGTTTGATATTCTCGTTTCTTAGTAATAAAATTCAATTCTGATGGTCTTCATCCTAAGGTTGACCTTTTCTATTTCAATAATGATTTCGAATCTCCTTGTAGTGAGCCAAGTCATAAATGGGCTCAGAGTGATGGATACATTGTGATGGAGGTCTCATCTCGCACCTAGCACGATGCTCCTCCGTTTCAGAAATTTAACTGCCTCTTACTTCCTATTCCAGTCTCCACTAAATTAATTGAAGGATTATAGCTGTCTTGACATCAAATAAAGTTGTCAGGTTAACGTGTTGCTAATGGGTTTAGCGGAAATAAGTTCTGTGACTTTATGTAAATTTTAACATTTAAGCGGCAAGAAATTCCTAAATTTGTCCAGGTTAGGCATCTAAGACTCCCAGTAAACTGTTATTTTGAGCTGTTGAAATTTTAGCTGCATGTTGGCGTATGTGGTTCGTATGTGTCTACATGCATTACATACATGTGTGAATTTTGCCTTCGCCTAGCATGAACCTGTATGTAACAAAGTTCCACACTCGCCTAATAGCGGTGGCTCTCAGAGCGCTGCTGACAAGACCTGCCTAATGGAATCATCTGAGAAAGAAATATATCACTGCGTCATTCACTTCACCTGGGTATTATAGATGCCTACTGTTGAGTTCGAAGATATATCCAGCCAGCTTACTTGAGTGTTTCTCTGTTTTGGCATTCTATTTCTCGTTATCCTGCTCGCTCTTCATTGGGGTATCACGAACGACGGGATTTAGAGCGTTCTGAGATGTCTCTAATTAAAATTACGTTTGACTCTCCGCTCGCAACCTTCGACGTATCCAGATCTGCCAAATGGATACGTCTGTTCCGACTGATGACCGAATAACCAGTGATGACGGTATTTCTAAGAACCCGAGTAAGAGAAAAGATCCATGTATAATAGCTCTGACACTCTGGGATAAGACGCCGCTGGGGGTGACTTTGTGCAGAGGCCGTTTCATATCAAACGGTTCTGTTCGACTTGATAATTTTACCTGGCTTTGTTCCTCCTTCTACTTACGCCCTCTCGATTGAAAGGGACGTTGTCCCTTACGCTATGCTTTGACATCTAAATGAGCGAGTAGTAGCCTTTCTGTTTGATTTGTTCAAAAGGATCTGGACAGGGATCATCCTCCCAGACTCTTGGCGAATTGCTACTGTGCTCGCTTTCGAAAACCGGACATAAATCACTCTACCTCGGCTGGTTTCCCTCCAATATATCCAAACTCCTGCGTGTACAGGTTAATGGAAAAAATAGTAAATGTTAGAATAGCCTTTTCCTCTTTTTCTGAATAGCGAATGTTACCTGTCTACCGCATATTGCGGCTCCCGAAAGTTCTATTCACGCAATATGCTCTGCTTCGACTGAAAAATGCCGTCTGCGAGGCCTTCCTTTCCATCTGGAGAAGTTCTATGTTACTGCATGGAGATACAGTATCATGGAGAATCCACAATATGCAAGTGAGGGGACGCCTACAAATCTTTATATCGGAGCTTTTGAGAGATCGTCATTCCAGGTACGTGGTGGGGGGACGCTCTCTCTGACTCAATTGAGCAGGAAAAATCTGTCTCACAATGAATTGTCCTCTGTGTCACATTCTTTTCCCTGGGCATCTACAGTATCACATAGGTGCTGCCGCAAGATGTTCTCGCTACGCTCTAGGTGGAAGACCTTTCGATCTCTTTTTGTGCGGCTTATATGCCAACCCTGGAGCATCTACTCCAACAGTCATTGAACCGCGTCTCTCGCTATGCCGAAACGCAAGGCTTCTATTTTCCTTGGCCAAGACTAAGGTAGTGCATTTCTAACACTTAAACGGGACCTGTTCCTAAACGGGATTCGCCTGTAAGTGGTGGATTCCTAACATTTTTCTTGGTCTTGTTTAAGGGCGAAGGCTCATATTCGCAGCCTTAGCGTCCCTTGTACCCTCGCCATGGATATTCTTTGTTTCGTGACGTTCTGCGCCTGGACCCCTGATAGAACTACTTCGTTTCTTTTCTATTGATCTTTTGTTCATTCTAAGTTTTATGCATTCACAGCTGAGCGTGTATTGCAAAAAGTGGACTCAATCTACTAAACCTGTCTCCACCTGGCGACCTTTGCCTTCCGCAAGTCCCCCATTTACACTCTTCTTTCGATGCTGGTGAGATACCACTCGCTCTGCGTCATATTCACTGCATTATGCGCAAGTACGCGCAAGCCTAACGCTTCACTCAGTCACCCTCGGCTCTTACTGCATCTCCAGCTGATATCGACAGTGCCGTGCCTATGACGCCAAGATACGATTTTCATATTGTTATACCTTGAGCTCTTTGGCTTTAGGGCAGGTAAACTTCTTTGAAAGCTTAGTGTGGCTCTCGGGCCAGGGGGCGCATCTGGTTCTGGCCAGGACCACACCTTTGAGGGTACCACCTTTGACTATTTGCCGCCTCACCTCTGCTTCCAATGTATATGGATAGCTCAAAGTTACATGAGGGGCTCGGTTTCCACACCGTATCGCCGCTGTTTAAAGTCGGCAGGGCTCTACTAGGCGCTGTCTGTTTTCACGGCTGATCTCGTTGCAATACACTGCTCGATACGGGAGATAACGAGTCGTGCAAGATTTGGAGAGCAGTTTGTGATCTATAGCGACCCACAAAGCGCCCCCTATTTTGAAGTAATACAAAATGTCCCTATCATATTATAATTTAGAAAAACATCCTCTAAATATGATATATTATACACTATGACATGATTCCAATTGGCAATGTAAGTGTGTATTCCATATTTAGCGTTAGATGTTTCCCTTTGTTTAGCTTAATTAAAATCATTATAAAATGACATAAACCACTATTTTAAGACTTTTTCCAGACAAAAGAGAGCAAGATAATACAAATAAAAATTTATTTAACTTATAGGAATAATTCATTAATATAAAAACTAATGACCTTTGAAATGAAATTTTTACATATAATTCAAGAAAAATTCAAGATAATCGAAACATTCTTATTTATTAGAAATTATTATTAGCACTGAGAAGAGAGCGAATCATACTATCTGTTCATCGCCTTGCCTTTCGCTCAAACTAATTCACTCGCTCCACGCCAAGTGTCAAACTCCACTGCTCTCCATTTACCGTCAAACACCAAGCTCTCTATTCACGCGAGCTGCATCCAGTTGGCTTGATCGATCAATAAACATTCTTTCCTGACCATATAAATACATAAAATATATAAGTTCAGCGTGTTTACATAACATACCGCTTCATTGGTGACCGTTCGTAAAAAAATTACACTCTCTTCAACCTGCATCAAGCAACCTCATCACTCAAAGGGATTCTCCACTCATTCATCATGGTTCAACAACAAAACAACTAACAATCTTCTATCCCGGGCACATTAAATTGTTCAGCATTTCAAGTGCATCAATATTTGCAACACAAAGACAAAATTCCGCTTGCCTTCTACCATTTACCAGTAAACCTTGTGGATGCAGCAGAATCATTATTCAAGTTGCGACAGAGCCTCGGACCTACGAAGCTCTCAAGCCTATCGTTCTTCAGCACGCACCACGAGTTATCGTACACCTTCAAAATTCAATTTTAATAGCCTTCCAACAAATCAGATTTCTTGAAATTTACACACTAGATGTATATTGATGTAAAGTCAAAAGTTATGTGCTCAAAAAAGGCATTAAACAGAATTGATATTCAGTAAACTTAAAATTAATGAAAAAGGGGGGGGGGGAGAAATAGTATACGTACAAATCGATATTTGGTGATTAATTCTTAGGTGCGTAAGCTTTGTTGGCTTTCACTAGTTCTTCACTAGTGCGCTTTACATTCTTTTGATATTTCGGCCCATTCTTCTTTGCAGATTACCTTCAGTTCAAATCTGTCTACGGACTAGTCTACTCTAAAACGTTTATATTGCTTTTACGGACCCATTCGCGAGTAGCTTTCGCAGTATGCTTCGTATCATTGTCTTGTTGAAAAATCCACCCCTCTCCAACTCCAAACTTCTTAACAGAAACGAACAGATGTTCTTCCTAAATGTCTCTGTAGATTGCCGAATTCATGGCCCCATCTATGATGTCGATAGTGCCGGTACCCTTATATGAGAAATCCCCCCACACCATAATGGTACCTTCCTCAAACTTTAGGGTAGGGATGGTGTTCTTATGGTTGCAGTCTTTCCTCCAGATAGGACGGCAATCGTTACGGCCAAACAATTCTATTTTTGTATCGTCTGACCACTGGACATTATCCCAAAACTCAGAAAGTTTCTCCAAATGCTCATGGGCCAATTTTAAACTTGCAACTCTGTGTCTCTTCAGCAACAGAGGTTACTTTCTTGGCCTGTGAGAATTAAAATCATGTCGGATAAGTTCATTACTGATGGTTCACTTTGTTACCGACGCTCCTGCCGCCAGTAAGTCATCTTAAATTTCCTAATAGTTTGCCATAGGGGCAGCTTTCACCTTCCTGACTATTACAGAAGCAGCTTTGGTGTAAATGTTCAGAGGAGCACCTGAACATTGAAGGTTGTCGATGGTTCTCATCCTATTCCACTTCAAAATGACAAAGCCAATGGTGCTGAAATGTATTTTCAGGTGCTTGGATATCTTTGGGTAGCTCGGCCCATCAGTATGGAGCTTCAGAATTAATTGCCTATTTCTGGTCATTGGAGAGTTCATTATTCTTTGCTATGAAAACGTCTTTACTGCTGGCATATAGACCGTTGAGTGGCATTCCAGTTTTTCCTGAGCTTTTGTGGACTGCTGTAAATATTGTTGAAACCCTCTAATAGTGTCTCTAATGTGCTTTAAAAAATACTTTCGTAAGATTTATTTTTCTGTACAAATACTTCTTTCGCCCTTTTTTAAATTAATTTCAAGGTTACTTAATATCATTTTTCTTTCATTCCTTTACAGAATTTTTAACTTCACAATAAAATACATCTATTGTGTAAATTTCATGAAGTTTGATCTGTCTTAAGCTTAATAAAATTTTACTTTGAAGGCGTACGAATACTTATTCCACTCCCACTGTATATATATATATATATATATATATATATATATATATATATATATATATATATATATATATATATATATATATATATATATAAGGCGGGTCCTATCGTTAACATTTTGCACTTGGGGGTTAGTGCAGAACCCATATTCAGGAGCTATAAACAAATTCGAAATGAGTACATGGAATAATCTAATACTAAATGTGATAGAACGAGTTGAAGCTGCGTTTAATTTCAACTCCTATCCCGTATTATTTAAAACCACGATGCTGCGCACGTGCATCTTCGATTCGAGGCTTGGAGTCTTATCACAGCTACCGGATGTCAATGTTTAAACAAGGAGGTTATCGTCCCCCCGTTCGCCCCCATACGCCGACCTCGCCAGATTGAGTTAGGCTTATGAGCAGATAAGGCATTGTTCTCCGGCCCGGCTGTGCGTTCCCTCCAAGCTTTCACTCCATTTTCCCCCACGCCAAGGAGATGTCCTGGCTATTTATATGGAAACTTTACCATAAAGATCAGATTGGAGATCCAGATTTTCGTCGTGAAACATCACCACGACCCTCTCTCCCTTTGTGCGCCAAGGGACCTCGACCTCGAGATTCACCATCACTTGTCCAGAAGGAGGACAATATTCCTTGAGTGCCAAAGGTTCGAGCCTTTCCGACGCCAAGTCCCCAAGGCTTCCCCCCCTGTTGTTCAAAGGAGAACAGCATTAGAACAGCCATTGTTCGTTTTGAGCCCTTCGCCAAGAAACGGTTCTCATCCCCCCCTGTTGTTCAAAGGAGAACAGCATTAGAACAGCCATTGTTCGTGTTGAGCCCTTCGCCAAGAAACGGTTCTCACCCCCCCCCCTGTTGTTCAGAGGAGAACAACATTAGAACAGCCATTGTTCTTGAGCCCGTAGACAAGAGACGGTTCTCATCCCCCCCTTTGTTCAGAAGAGAACAACCTAGAACAGCCATTGTTCGTTTTGAGCCCTTCGCCAAGAAACGGTTCTCACCCCCCCTGTTGTTCAGAGGAGAACAACATTAGAACAGCCATTGTTCTTGAGCCCGTAGACAAGAGACGGTTCTCATCCCCCCCTTTGTTCAGAAGAGAACAACCTAGAACAGCCATTGTTCTTCAAGCCGTTCGTCGAGAAACGGTTCTCCTTCCCAAGACGCCTCGTCAGGATCCTTTTATCCCCCCCCTTCGGCTGGAACTCGCCAGCGGACCGATAACTCCTTTGCGCCACCTTCCACTGCACCACTAGTGCAAAAGTTACGTAAGCCAAACGTCACCTTTGAGTACTTAACCCTTTTGTCAATTCTATCCTGTGCTTTAAATTGTTTATCGAACCATCCCATCTCTTTAACTCTATATTTGTTTTACCTTTTTTAAATCCTTTAAATCCTCGGATTAGCCGAGCCCCCACGACCCTTTCAATTCTCTGTTTATGTCAATATTTTCCTTCTTGTGTTTGTTGGTAGTTATTATTAATAAAACTCTATTTTATTAATGATAGCAATATTATTATCCTTGAGCTCAGTTCCACTTCTTAAGCATATCGAAGATACATAATATCGGCCGCCAGACAGTAAACGCACTCTAAAGATAATTAAGGAAGTTCCCTCAAAGAATAGTGTTATATATGGTATCGTCGGGAGTCATTCTACGACATATATATATACTATTTAAATTTGGTATCAGGTGTGTAAGGTTTAACGCTATATCTTTGCAAACACTGGTCTCAGTCGAGTAAAGCATAGTGTTATTCGTTATAATAATAGAATATAGTAGTTCCCTTTTGTTTTAACGATTGCTATCCCCTTTTTTTTGAAACTTAAGAAGCTGGAGTAGCTCAAGGAACTGTTATAATAATTTGTTTGTGTTTTTTTTTGTGATTTTAGTCAGTTGTTATTTAGATTGAGAAACCAAGTACGAATAGGTCAGTGCCCATATTTAGGTAGGCTAATTCTATAGAGGCATAATTCTTGTTGCAAGGAATTTTAGTTGGTTGACTAGTGCGCCCCCAAGTGCAAAGATGACTCAGTTCGAAATCTTTAAAGCGCAAGGAGAGTCCTGTGGACTCTCCGGAAAAGAACTAACTGAGTACATTCAAGAGGAGCAAAGGAAAGAAAAAAAAAGAGAGGCATGGATAAGACAAGCTGAGCTTCACCATCAGATTGAATTAGCTCGGATTGAAGCAGAATTTCAAAGAAAAATGGAAGTAATAGAAAGGGAAAGAGTAATCCGACGAGGGGAACGAGAAAGAGAAATACAACGAGAAGAACGAGAAAGAAAAATACAACGAGAAGAACGAGAAAGAGAAAAACAACGAAAAGAACGAGAAAAAGAAATCCAACGAGAAGAAAGAAGGAAGGATTCGCGCCCCTTCCCAGGAAAGCTGACAAAGTTTCCGAGCCCCGTAAAACCCCAAAACTTCTTTTCCCAAAACCAACAACGGGACTCCAAACCTCCCGTTAAGATTTCTTCTCCATCTCTCTTCCCGAAGCGACCAATAATATGCTTCACCTGTGGTGTAGAAAACCACATGAGCTGGAACTGCCCCCAAAATTCTAGGCTTAAAAGCGGACCAGCCCACCAAGTTCACCAGATTAATGCAACCCCGGCTCCCCCGGTGGTGCAGACCCAAGCAGAAACTTCTCCCCCTCCGTCAGGCCACCAGGTAAATTTTGTTTTTGGTAAAAGTTCATCGGGAACTTTGAAATATGAGGAGGGCAGCGTGGACAGCTGCCGAGTATCGACTCTCGTCAGGGACACAGGATGTACGTGTTTCATCGTGTCCGACGAACTCCTCCCAGTGGCCTCTAACCACGAAAAATTTGCGGTGGTACATGACCACCTTGGGCGGGCGAACCGATTCCCCGTCGTTAGATGTTACCTGCAGTGTCAATATTATAATGGCTGGGCTGAAGTCATTGTAGCACCCATACAATTCTGTTCCGTACTTATAGGACAGAGCCCCCAAGTAAGTTTCGACCCTGTGTTTCAGGCCGCCCTTCCTCAAGGCCGAGATAAGAAAGAAGCCCAGGAGCCCGTCCCCATCAGAACCCCGATACCGTCTGATTTCTCGGAGACCCCTAACCAGGACTTTAGGACGGCAAAAGAGGAGTGTGAATCACTAACACCCTTAGGTGATAAGGCCCCAGACAAGGACACGGAGACTGTCCCTGGACCCCAAGAAAAAAAGAACCCCCAACGTGCCCATGGAGATACCTTCGTAGAACTGGACGAAGCATCGGCGCTTGAAGAGGATTACCCCGCGGAGTCCCTTAATGTAATCCAGACAGTGTGCATCCAACCTGATGCCGATTCCCCTCCTCCTTCCCTACCAGGCGAGTCTTTAGACCCCTCTGACCTGGATAGGGACGTGCAGCTGACACCACGTCAGAAGAGTCAGTTACAAGAACTAATTAAATGGAGTCACCATTTACCCGCCCTATTAGATCTTTTCGAGCGACTGCGTGAAAATGGCCTCACCATTGGCCCCAGCAAATGCCATTTTGCCCACGAAACCATCAAATATTTGGGTTTCAAAATAGGACAAAGCAAGTTAGGTCCCCATGAGAACAAGATTAAGGCAATCGCCGACATGCCCCTCCCGATTACAAAGAAGCCATTAAGATCGTTCCTAGGATCAGCTTCTCCCTATCAGCGATTTGTTCCGAATTTCGCTGCAATTTCGGCCCCCCTATGCCCCCTTCAGGAAAAGAATTTCCCCGGTCGTTTACGTTGGAATGATGTCGCTGTTTCCCATTTTAATCAGCTCAAAAGTAAGTTCATTTCTGCCCCCATTTTAAAGTTGCCCAACCCGGAAAAATTCTTTGGGATTAAGACCGACGTGAGCAACGAGGGCATTGGAGGTGTACTCCTTCAATACGTGGATGACGGAATGAGTCATCCAGTTGCATATGCTAGTCGTCAATTATTACCACGCGAAAAGAGATATGCCACTAGAGAAAAGAAAGCTCTATCAATAAGCTGGGTCATAGACAAATTCAAGCTGTACTTGATATGTAAAGAATTTCAAATAGGAACCGACCACCGTCCGTTAGCCTATATTAGGAATGTGAGACACTCAAACGGCCGCATCATGCGCTGGAGTTTACTCTTGCAAGAGTATCAGTTTAAAATAAATTAGATAAAAGGTTCCGATAACCAGGTCGCTGACGCCCTCAGTAGAAATGCGTTACCGAATAGCGTAGAGTAAATGTATTCATAGGATTAGTATCTCCCTGTAGGTATATACCGTCCTGTACGACTTAAATTAAGATTTTCTTATAATATAATTAATTAATGTATATGTCTGACTTTTGTAACGCTCAATGTCTAATTTTTTTGTATATATATATATTTGTACACATTAATTTACGTATAAATTATTTTGTCCCGTATGTACTAATTTTATATCATTTCATTGTTCCATGCCCCTTTTTTTTATGAAGTTGTATTAAAGGTTATTTTCCCCTGTAATCTAAAGATCAAAATAATCATATGTATTGAGGTAATACTAGTTAGGTGCAGGAAGGTACGGTTGGTACAAGAAAACGAGTTCCCCACAACGGAGCTCTATCGTTGTCCCTTCTCTCTTTTTTTCGAAGTTACAACTTCCCCTGGAATGGAGGGGTGTGATAGAACGAGTTGAAGCTGCGTTTAATTTCAACTCCTATCCCGTATTATTTAAAACCACGATGCTGCCCACATGCATCTTCGATTCGAGGCTTGGAGTCTTATCACAGCTACCGGATGTCAATGTTTAAACAAGGAGGTTATCGTCCCCCCGTTCGCCCCATACGCCGACCTCGCCAGATTGAGTTAGGCTTATGAGCAGATAAGGCATTGTTCTCCGGCCCGGCTGTGTGTTCCCTCCAAGCTTTCACTCCATTTTCCCCCACGCCAAGGAGATGTCCTGGCTATTTATATGGAAACTTTACCACTAAGATCAGATTGGAGATCCAGATTTTCGTCGCGAAACATCACCACGACCCTCTCTCCCTTTGTGCGCCAAGGGACCTCGACCTCGAGATTCCCCATCACTTGTCCAGAAGGAGGACAATATTCCTTGAGTGCCAAAGGTTCGAGCCTTTCCGACGCCAAGTCCCCAAGGCTTCCCCCCCTGTTGTTCAAAGGAGAACAGCATTAGAACAGCCATTGTTCGTTTTGAGCCCTTCGCCAAGAAACGGTTCTCATCCCCCCCTGTTGTTCAAAGGAGAACAGCATTAGAACAGCCATTGTTCGTTTTGAGCCCTTCGCCAAGAAACGGTTCTCACCCCCCCCCCCCCCTGTTGTTCAGAGGAGAACAACATTAGAACAGCCATTGTTCTTGAGCCCGTAGACAAGAGACGGTTCTCATCCCCCCCTTTGTTCAGAAGAGAACAACCTAGAACAGCCATTGTTCGTTTTGAGCCCTTCGCCAAGAAACGGTTCTCACCCCCCCTGTTGTTCAGAGGAGAACAACATTAGAACAGCCATTGTTCTTGAGCCCGTAGACAAGAGACGGTTCTCATCCCCCCCTTTGTTCAGAAGAGAACAACCTAGAACAGCCATTGTTCTTCAAGCCGTTCGTCGAGAAACGGTTCTCCTTCCCAAGACGCCTCGTCAGGATCCTTTTATCCCCCCCTTCGGCTGGAACTCGCCAGCGGACCGATAACTCCTTTGCGCCACCTTCCACTGCACCACTAGTGCAAAAGTTACGTAAGCCAAACGTCACCTTTGAGTACTTAACCCTTTTGTCAATTCTATCCTGTGCTTTAAATGGTTTATCGAACCATCCCATCTCTTTAACTCTATATTTGTTTTACCTTTTTTAAATCCTTTGAATCCTCGGATTAGCCGAGCCCCCACGACCCTTTCAATTCTCTGTTTATGTCAATATTTTCCTTCTTGTGTTTGTTGGTAGTTATTATTAATAAAACTCTATTTTATTAATGATAGCAATATTATTATCCTTGAGCTCAGTTCCACTTCTTAAGCATATCGAAGATACATAATATCGGCCGCCAGACAGTAAACGCGCTCTAAAGATAATTAAGGAAGTTCCCTCAACGAATAGTGTTATATATGGTATCGTCGGGAGTCATTCTACGACACTAAAATTCAATATTACAGCGCATGTTCAAAAGTGTAATACTATAAATCTGAGAAAATGACACATAAAAGACGGTAAATAGTAAAATGAATGTTATGTTATGTTAATGAAAAAATTTTAAGAAAATCTAATAAGGTAATGTACAGCAGAAACTATTTGAAAGCCAATTATATCAATCAAAATCAAGCACCAAAATAAACGCAAAAGTATGAAATTTAACAAGAAAATGGAGAAAAGGAGACAGTTGGCTACATTTACAATATAGTAAAAACTGAACAAAAAAAAGTGAACATAACCTTACATGGTAGGATTGCAATGCCAAGTGAAAGTGAGGGGAGGGAAATTTTGAGATTGAGTACAGATTGGTTGGTTGTTAGGATATAAACAATGCAGATGATGAAGTGTAGTATTTTTATGTGGATGGTTGTATTTAATAAAGAGAGATTTTTAAATACAAAAAGTGTATATAAATTTAGCAAATTTTAAGACAGAAAGTAGTTTAAGGACAAGTCTGTTTTACATTCAATCACATGTTTCCTGATTACCTATTTGTTTCCGGTTCTATAGCTAATACCTATGTGAGAACAAAATCACAACAGAATTGATGATTATAATGATGTAATAAGTGGTGAATTGTGTAGTAGGTATAAATACTGGTTAAGAATATTTAGAATTTTCCCTGGTGTAGAGGGCTTATATAGCTTCCTCCTTTTTCTTCTTCCTTATTTTTGTTCACACTCAGCGCCGTCAGTGTTACAGCTGGGTTGGTCGTTCTGGCGAGCCTTTGTTTTCTTTGTATTTTCTCTCCTTTACTCTTCCTTCATTTTATTTTTCTTCCTTTTTCTTTCCATATATATATATATATATATATATATATATATATATATATATATATATATATATATATATATATATATATATATATATATATATATATATATATATATATATATATATATATATATATATATATATATATACTAGTGTAGATAGGTAGCAGTCTTTCTTGAATGCAAATTTTGTTGAAGACCATGGTATATTTCGCCTTGATCAATTTCCTTTTGCAACTTTCTATTCGTCTTGCTGTCTTTTTTAGTCCATCTTGTGGATGGTAGATCACTTGTCCTATATTCCTATCTCTTTTTGATAAATGCGTTTGGTAAAAAACAAACTAAATTTCTGTTCGAAAGCTCAGCAATTTAGGTTGTTTTTTTTTACAAAACACATTTATCAAAAAGAGATATGAATATAGGACAAATTATCTACCATCTACAAGATGGATTAAAAAAGATAGTTAGAAGAATAGAAAGTTACCAAAGGAAATTGACCAAGGCGAAATATACCATGGTCTTCAACAATATATATATATATATATATATATATATATATATATATATATATATATATATATATATATATATATATATATATATATATATATATATATATATATATATATATATATATATATATATGTACATATATATACATATATATTTACATATATATGTTCATATATATATATATATATATATATATATATATATATATATATATATATATATATATATATATATATATATATATACATATATATATGCACTCTTTCCTCCGTCTTAAAGGCATTCAAGCCTTTCAAATATGTGTTTGCTAACTCGTTAGCTTTCATTTTTATTTTTATTTTTATTTAGTTTTCATTATTGTTCCACCTGTTTGTGGGCACTTCGCTTTTTGCTTTCCTATTATTTTTTTATTATTTTTCTTCTTTGACTTGATTTAGTTGTACAATTTGCCTCGCTTCTTTTTATTTATTTGTTTACTTTATATTTTGTTCCATTTGGGGCACTTCGCCTCGCCTCTTTTTATCTATTTGTTTACTATATATTTTGTTTCATTTTGGACCATTCACCTCTGTTGTTTTCTTTTATTTTTCTGCCTTTTCTTGTAGATTTTTGTATCATTCTGTGGTGTCAATTCGGTATTTCTTCTTGTTTAGTTCTAAGGAACGTTTTGACTTATTCAGGTGTAGATTTCGTTCTGGTCTTACGGGAGCATAATCTCCCGCTTGGGAATAAGGCTCTCCTGGTGACAAGTCCAATTAGGCGTTGTGGTATCTCGAGATTTGCGTCTATAAGCAGGAGTATGTCTTCCTATACCTATTCACAGGTCTTTCTCTCTAACCTTTAGAGGACCATATTCAATGGCTTTAGTCCTGCTCTTGCGTCCGGTTCCGTCTGCCGAATACGGTCCATCATGCGCGCACCAGCTATCAGCAGGTCAGCTTTGTTCTGAACTCTCTGCATCTGTTTGAGAGGTGG
This sequence comes from Ceratothoa steindachneri, assembly GCA_963969495.1. Lineage (NCBI taxonomy): Eukaryota > Metazoa > Arthropoda > Malacostraca > Isopoda > Cymothoidae > Ceratothoa > Ceratothoa steindachneri. The sequence goes on from OZ018328.1 coordinate 110,365,814, forward strand.
AACTAACTGTCTGCATTACCACTGCCATGCACACCCGTGTTGAGCATACCAGTGCAGTGTATAGCTTCTTGATGTTGTTGGCACTGAGGCATTTGAACCTTTAAAGTTTTCCAAGCTCTCTCCTGGCTAGGGGGATTATGTTGGTGATATCCGTCTTATATCCTGTTGAGGTGAGGCGCAATTCCAGGGCTCTAATCTCGTTGGTATACGGGTAAAATTTATTGTCAACTATGACGTCATCAAGTTTCTGGCGGTTAACTGGTGGGATGTGAAACTTTCGGCGGTTGGTCTTGATTTTCTACGTTTTCTCGAATCTATTGATGTTTTCGATTTCGCCAGCCTTCTCCATTGCTTGAACTCAGGCGCTCCTATAGGACCTGGGGATGATTTGAGTGATGTCATCTGCAAACTCCAGAAATATCACATCCTCCCGAACTGAAGTAATTTAAGTCCAATATGTACACTAGCTACAACGGTTGACTCAGACAGCTACCTTATGGATCACTCGCCTCAAGTTTGAACTCGGGTCCTCTGTAGCCCTCGATCGAGGTTGGGCTTTACTCTCCATGTTGTAATCACAGAAGACCCTTTCCAGGATCGAGTTTGGCTGGAGGTCTAAGATCTTGTATTGTAAACTTCGCATTACCACGTCTACGTATTTCCCTTCAACTTTACAGAAGGCGAGTTTTTTGGTGAGAGGGGAGAGGGTTGTCTCAGTCGCCCTACTCTTGCAGAACTCGTGTTGCTGCGGTTATGAGCTTCCAGCTCGGTTAACTGATCTTGTAGCCTGTTAGTGATAAGCTTCTCGTAGACTATACTCATGAATTCTAGGGGGGATATTGGCCCTGTAATCCACTAGTTGATCGGGGAAAAGGTCCTTCCCCCCTTTAGATATAAAAATGATTTTGGCCATTATTAGACCGAAGAGGAAGTAGCCCGCATTGAGGGAAGTGTTCTAAATGTTGGAATTCCCTGTATGATATGCCAGGTGGAATGCACCAAGTTGTTTTTAGTGATTCACGTCCAGCCTAGTCCTTTTTGTTTAAAGGGAAGGAGATGGCCCGCCATCTCCCTCCCTTTGTCAACCTAGGTTTGTGGGTGTGTTCGATGTTTTATTTGTTTAAAATCTTCAATAGGTTGGCCTTCAAACTCTTGGTTGAATTTCGCATTGTCCTCAGGTGTTATTGAGAAGATTTCCTTCCAAATCGTGCAGAATCTCTCATCCAGGACCATTGGATCCTCAAAGTAGTCATCGCCCTCCCTAATGCGGGTTTTTCTCTACTTGGAAGGCCTTTTAGTTTCTAACTGGTTGCCAGATTTTTTGGGAGGTCACCTCGCTGTCTGCCATGGCTATTAGGTTGTCCCTGATTTCAGCTTGTTGTTGATTTATAGCCTGCCTAAGTTATTAAGTCATGCGTCGTAGCAGCGAGCTTCGTTTCCAATTCGTACCTGCTCTTCTGATTTCTTAATACACCTCCCTATGCTTCCAAGCGATCTCTTTCATCTCCTCGGTCCACCCTGGTCAGCCCTCGATGATGAAGGCTGTTATTCTCTCCAGCTCCCCGTTGATCTCCTCTAGTGTTGCTTCGCTTAGGTCTGCTGGTTCGAATTCGATAAGGATTTCATTGTAGCGTTTCCAGTTGGCCTAAGCGTAGCTTTTTCGGAGAGGGACCGGAGGCTGGATCGGTGCGAGTGAGTGTGGTCAAGATCGCTATATGGTCGCTAGGAACAGTTGGGCCTAGCTCACTATGGTAATTGAAGGGTTATACGTCACTCGTCGTGATTATGTCTGTCTTTGTTGCTACTCGAGAGGTGATATAGTTCGGAAAATCCAGTCCTATCCTCTGGATGTTCTTACTTCGCATAAATATTTCCAAGTTTTCACCTTTGTTGTTCGTCTTTCCATAGCCGGCCGTTCGGCACCTGTCCTTGAGGTCGCCCCCAAGGAATTCCATTCTGCCATTGCCGAACAAGGTGCCAAACAAGGTACGCTCGTCGAAGTGGTTGATATGCCGCCGCTATCACGAGATTGGCCACTAATGTGGACAATTCTATCACACCAAATGAATCGTCTAGCTTCGAAAAGCGCCTGAACGGGAGATTTCTGTTGATGTCAATGGGAGTACCGTCAAACCTCTATTGAGAATGGTTCTTTGTGACAACTCTGTAGCCCGGTATTTTCACTTGACAATATGACGTGTCGATACCGTGCTCCATGATTAAGCTGATGTCGGGTTCGGGTACACGAAATATGTAACCATACGCGGTAGCTTTTCCCTCTCATCCATCTATGTTATGTGTAATTATTTAAAATCTGTTGTTCTGATTCTGCATTCTTTTTCCGGTTTCTAGTGTTTCTTAGTGATAAGATGCTCTATTTCCGTTCTTCTTTTTCCAGAAGTCTGCCAGAGTGACCTCTTCAAATGTATCCCAGGGTTACTTGCGCGTAGGTTCGATTTGATTTATGTTATGTATACTACTAGTTATTTAAAATTATGTAATTTTGTATATATTTGTAATGTTTAATATATATATATATATATATATATATATATATATATATATATATATATATATATATATATTTGTAACGTATTTGTAATGTATATTTGTAATCTATATTTGTAACGTCTAATACAAGGGGTCCCAGAAAAAAGTTAACCGTACTTGAAATTAGTATCAACTGTTTACCTGTCACTTTTGGAAATTTCATTAAATTCCCTTTTACGATATTGATATACTAATGGATTTAGTGGAGGGTATCAAAATTATGTTTGCGCAAGGAAGTAAAATAATGAAACTTCGAAGTTTAAAATCAACAAATATATTTAAATCCATTTTTAACAAAAACACCTTCATATGGATAATACAAATTCATTTTTTAATTTTCTAAATACCGTTTCCTTTCGCATGTCCTCCATTTCTTTCCAAGCACAGTTGCGCTTTTGATCGCATTGATTGAACAACTTGTTTGATTAACTTGTGATTTTCCTTAAGTTTATTGACTTCACGTATGATACTATCTCTTAAGTGGTTGAAGTTTTGTGGTGGAGTAGAATATAATTTATTCTTTAGATATCCCCATAAGAAATAATCGCACGGTGTTAAGTCAGGGGATATTGGAGGCCATTCAATTGCATGATTTAGCGCGACAATGAGGTTGTCAAACGTTTCTCATAGTTTTTTTCTTACAACAAGCTGTCTATGAGTTGGTGTGCCGTCCTGAATCCACCAAAGTCTATTGAATTAATTGCCGTAAATCTGGCGGAGGTCCGAGAAGATCCTTTCGCTGATCATGCTCAGGTAGGCAGCACCATTCAAGTTATTCTCTTAAAACAATGGGCCGACAAAATAGCCATTCCCGCATATTCCGATCCACAGAGACACTTTCTGCTGACCAATACGTGTGTCAAAGTTGAATGCTGGTGGGTGGTTCAGCTGCGCATATTGCCGAATGTTATGGCTATTTATCTTTCCATTCATGAAAAAGGCTGTCTCGTCACCAATCACAATATTTTACAAGAAACGAGCAGGTTTATGGAGAAGCCATTTGACAAATTGTCTACGATGAGGAAAATCAGTTTCAAGAAGCTGATGTCTTGCATGCATCTTATAGGGATGCCATTTTAAGTCATGTTTAATAATGCAGTTAAATCATGACTTTGATTGATACATGTAGATTTTGAAGAAGTGTCATCTGAACATTTTCGATATTTTCTGTTGTTTTTATGGTTCTCATATGACTCGAACGACCTTTATTTAGATTTAAGCATGTTTCTTCATGTTGGTATTTGCAAACATTTTTCCAAATTGTAGGCTTGCTTGGTGGGTGCTTACCTGGAAAACATTGTTTAAATGAATCTTGTACTTGTTTAATACTGACAGTGTTAATAAAGTTTGTGAATACAAATACGCGTTGATCTTTTGTTAACTGCATGATTAAAAATGTTCTATGGAAGTAAACTTTTACATTGTAAAGCTTTGATTTGCTTAGTAAGCAATAATGACTAAACCATACCACAGCGAGGCTAAAAAACACTGTAAAATGGCCTAAGTTTTGCTTGAAGAATCGCACAATGACCTAGGTTCGCTAGGCTCCCTACGCTTCGCTTGAAAGTGCACGGTGGCCTAGCCTTCCTAGGCTTCGTTTCATTATTTTACTTCCTTGCGTAAACATGTTTTGATATCCTCCACTAAACCCATTAGTGTATCAATATCGTGAAAGGGAATTTTAAAAAATTTCGAGAATCGAAAGATACATAGTTGGTAAATAGAACACCTTTTACAAAAACGCAAACATCTCCAATAGTTTTTGAGTTATACTAATTCAAACTACGGTTAACTTTTTTCTGGGACACCCGGTATATATATTTGTAATGTATTTGTAATGTATATTTGTAATCTATATTTGTAACGTTTAATATATTTATTTGTAATGTATATTTGTGTAATATTGGAGCAACAATCTCTAACTCCTTAATTAATTGCCCATAGCACAACCAACTAACCTCCCATGCAACCGACTAACCTCCTCCCACACAACCAACTAACTTGCTACCGATACTTATTTAAGTTAAAAGTTCCCTATTTTAGGGAGTTCACCTCCAACCACTTAATGCGCTCCTACTGGAATTAATTTGCTCTAGATTTTGTGTAACTGTTCAATTAATGTGGTCTATTGTTTCGTGTTATTATTCAGTGCACTACAACTGCTACGTAAGTTCCTTATAGTTGTTAAGTTTGGCGCCTATGTACCCAGACCTCTCTCTCATGTGTGATAAGTACTATTAAGATTTTATTTATTGTATAAACTGTAAATATGATATTCATGATTTCATATATTCATTTATAACCTTAATATATTATTTTCTATATTTTCCTAGTTTTGCCTTACCAATACTAGGCTGTGCTATAAGTTGAACTCTGATTTAAGCTATTTAACTGTCGGTACACATTTGGGTTTCTTAAGACTGTCATAGAGTCCAACTTAGCCTATAATTGGCGTTCTCGAATCTCGTGTTCATAACGAAGTTCTTATTAATTTTTTCTATTGTTGTGGTACTTAACCCTGTCCGTAACATTTACTTGTTTCTTCTTCTTTACTTTGCTGCTTTTTTCTCTTGATAAGCTCTTTGTTTATGGGGCACGCCATTGCCATAGATCTGGCAGTTCTTCCAATGGTGACCAGGTTCGCTGCACTTAGAACATATCGTTTGGGCCGCTTGGTATTCTCTTGTTACGTGAGCTTCAGTTTTATAGGAGCGGAAGCAGAATTGGATAGGGGAAACTCCTTCCGGCCAATCTGCTCCCCACTGATTTTGGCATTAAAAAGCAGGAGCCCGACCTCCTTCGCTTTCTTGGCCATAGAAGTATCACCAAAAATTATTTTAAATACATATGTATAACTAGTGTTATCTCGTTTGTTTTTTTAAATTTGACGATCTCTGTAACTTTGGCCCATTGCTGTTTTTTCATTATTTCGTTTTTTTATTTCCTCCTTGGAATGTTTACCAATCCAGGAGGCTAACCTCCTGCAGATCACACTCCTGTGCGTTTGAATCTGCGGTGTGATGGCGGGTTGCAGGCCGATCTAGTGAAGAACCTCGAATTCCTTCTCATTTTTGCATCTAACGACGTATCCGGTTGGGACCTCGAGTAACCCGATCATGGCAATTTTTAGTCAGCCGTCAATAATCTCAAATACTTTTGCCCTATTAGGTCTGCTGTGACCACTAAGGGTGCGCAGCGGGACCCGGGTAGTCCCATTTTGAGCCATTTTTTCTGAGAGGCCCGAGGGGGGCGTTTTCACTGTTGGGTTGCTCCTTTTCTTGGTATTTTCTTGGTACTTTATACTAATTCTTGTAAATTTTTCTGTGGGTCCCAATTCTTCTCCTTGTAAAAGAGTGATTGATGGGGCAACCCCCTACATGTTGTAAGCGAGTTTCCATGAGCGTAAACTGCCGGATGGGATGATGAAATGATGATGGATGAACTCGGGAGGGGGATGAGGGCTCTCGAGGATGATGTGTGGCGAACCTTTTGTTGGTTAGCGCCGAATCAACCATCGCTAACCGGGGGTGCTGCTCTTCAACGGTTTGGGGATCAGAACTGCGTTCTGGCATACATAGAGATGGGTGCTGCTTCCCTCTATGTTCCTGGCCTGGCTTCCAGGGTGGAGAGGTGGGCGCGGATCCTCACTACCCTCCCCAGAAGTTGCAACTTTGCCCCTTGTTCAGGAGCTTCTGACGCTGGATTCAAAAGTGGGCTAATCCTCAAACCTGATATCTCCGATGTCCCCCATTATACGGAACACAGCGCAGTGCATAGTTAAGACGAAGCGATGAAATTGGCAATCACTCCTGCTATTGAGGCGGTTCGACGAAGAGGGAGGGGGGGGGGGTTAAGCGGACATAATGTAGCTTGTATCCTGGTAATTTTTGCTCTCTTTGAAAATCCCCGTGAGGAGAAGTTTTTGCAAAAATCAGGGGCGTTTCTTCAAATTTCGTCTTGGCCTTGCTCCATCGTAGCTATCAAGCCTTTAAAATCTATTTTGCTAACTGGTTAACTTTCAATTTTTGTTTATTTATAATATTATTGTTGGTCAATTTGCATCTTTTTATTTAAGTTTTTTATCGTTTGTTTTTTGTTTTTCTTCCTATTATTTTAGTTTTTTAGTTTTATTTTACCGGGCACTTCGCTTTCTTTTATTTATGCTTTTTATCTTTGAGGTTTATTTTTCTTTCTCTTATTTTTTTTTAGTTTCATTTTAACTTGGGCACTTCGCCTATTTTTATTTACTTTTTATCTTTTGCTGTTTATCTTCACTTTCTCTTTTTTATTTATTTATCTATCTTTGGTTTAGTTCCTTTTTAAATGTGTACTTTACCTATTTTATTTTGTTAATGTTTTCCTTATTCGGTTTTAATAGCCTGATTTTGTCGTTTTTCCTTGCACTGTTAGGTATAAATTGGTCTTATGTATTCCCTTGCACAGTTTCTTCCGCTGGGGAATAGTGAGGTCTTTTCGATTGTGCTATGTCTTTGTTGATGTATGGCAACATTGTTATTGATTGTCGGGAATATTTATTCCTCCCCTTTTCCCCATATCATTCTCCCTATCATCTAGATCTCCATATTAATCGGCTTCAGTTCGGCTCTTTCGTGTAGAACTGTTTGCCATATACGTTCGATCCTTTTCGCGCCAGATATAAGCACTGTGGCTTTGTTCTGTACACTCTGCATCGTCCTCTGCGTAATCACAGCCAAGATTTGAGCTCTCTTCTCTATGATATAATCACAGAGGACGATTTCCAGGGTTGAGTTTAGCTGGAGGATCAAGATCTTGAATTAGAGATCCGTCAGCCAAATCTTGTCAAAGGCATTTTGTACATCCTGCAGCACCCGTATAAGTACTTCCACTCAGCATTGCCGTAAGCGAGTTTTTCTGTTAGGAGAGCGAGGGCGGTTTCTGTTCCCCGTCTCCTGCGGAACCCGTGCTACTGAGACTTGTGAGCTCCTCGCTCAGGTAATTGGTCTTGGAGCCGGTCTGCTTGATGCTTCTTGTAGATCTTCGCCACGAATTCAAGCAGTGAGATTGGCCTTTAATTGACTAGTTGATCACGAGACTTACCTCCATCAGATATCAAGATTATTTTAGCAACCTTTAATCCCTCTGGGAAGTAACCCCTATTCACGGAAGCATTGAAGATGTTTGTCATTCCCTAAATGATCTGCTGTGGGGCATATACAAGTTGCATTTAGTAATGCCCGTCCAGCCTGGTCCCATTTGTTCAAACGACTTCTCAGTGGCCATTACCTCCTACGGGGGTTATGAGACGGCCTTGATCTGCCATCTTCCTGCCTTCATCTACTTGGTGATGTGGGTGTGAACGATGTATTATCTGATTCAGCTCTTCGATCAGTTGGCCTTCGAATTCCTGTTCGAACTCTCCATTGTCTCCTAGAGTGATGTTTAAGCATTTTTGCAGTAAGTTCTAATTCTTTCTTCCAGGACCGCCGGATCCTGGATATAATCCCCGCTTTCTTAAGTTCGAGGCTTCACTTTTCCTGTTAGTCCTTTTAACTTTCTGATTTGATGCCAGAATTTAGCTGGGTTCAACTAGTTATCGACTGTGGCTATTAGATTGTTTTTAATTTCCTCCTGCTGGAGATTGATAGTTTCTTTAGCTCGTCACTTAGTAGTGAACTTCTATCCCGGTTTGGACCTGCCCGTCTTGCAGCACTTAGAGCAGCTGAAGCGTATTGACTCTGTTGCCTCTTGTGACATTTCTTGTTAGCCGAGGCGTAGTTTTTGCGGGAAACTGCTCGTACACGTAGAGAGAGAGGTTGATTTTATCTGCATTCAGTTTTTGTTCTTGCCTTTCTTGGCCCTTGGTTGATTTCTGCATTTGAGAAGTGGCTTCTGAGTCCGATAATTCTTATTACTTCGAGGAATCAGTTGTAGCCGACCATGCTCTTTCATTCTCTTAGTTCTCCTTTCGCTTTTGTTTCGATGCAAGAGCTTCCACTTCTAGTGTTTTTTTTTGTCATCTCTATCTTGGTTTTGTTTCCTGTTTTTAAGTTGTATTTTTTGGTATTAACTTGTTCTTCTGTCTGTTGGCTTGGTAGCATCAGCAATTGTAGGACATTCCTGGAAGGGGGCTGTCCAGGAACAACATTTGGTCCATTCAGGTTTCGAGCGAGCATTTATTTTATCTCTTTTGCGAAAGTTCCCGGTCGCGTAAGATTCATGACGTGCGCGTGGTTTATGTGAGTCAGAATTTGTTCGAGTTCTCATTTTGGATCTTGAAGTAGGTTTTCTTTGCGTCTACATCTGTGAGTGCCGCCTTTGCTGCTTGGGCATAGGTGTTATTGAACCTTCTTTTCGTGTTGATTCTTTTTAATCAACTCTTTGACTGGACAACCCACGGCCATCGTATATGTTCCTGACGGCAGTTGGTGAATTTTTTATATGCGTTTCTGCATTCCTTCCAATGATGGCCCTTCTCATTGAATTTGGAACACGTTTTCAGGTTCTCTTTGCAGTCCTTAGTTGCGTGTTGCACCATCCGATAGCACCGGAAGCAGAACTGGACTGGCGTGAACTTCTCTCTTTCTCCGTTTTAAGAATAAATATCATTTTGGCTAATTTCCACTGGGGGTGGTAAAATAGCGGCGTTCATGATGTTAAGTATGCCACTCCAAACGTTAGGAGGGGCCTGGATATAATTCTCGCGGATCAGCCCCGTGTATCCAGATGCTCTTTAACGAAAGGATTTTAGAGTAATGGAGACTACTAGGGCAGTTATTTTTCTGCCATAGTACTCTATTAATCTTTCCTGCGACACACAATGATAAGAAGAGGTTTTATGTATTTGTGAGTTTAACCATTGTATTAAGTCTGCTTCAAATTCTAGGTCGTAATTGTCATTTTCTTCAAGTGTAGTTTTAAAGATTGAAGACCAGAAAATTCTAAAGTTTTCTTCAATCTCATCCGTCTCCGTAATTGTTGTGTTGTTGTTGCTGTGTTTAGTTGTGAATTTTTTATATGGCGGTTTTCCTTTTAGACGTTTTACTGTCTGCCAGAAAGTGTGAAAGTCCTTTTCTTTGTCATGCCCCTTTATTAGTCTGCCCCATAGTAGTGTTTGGTGCATGATCAGTGTCTGTAGCTCCTCTTTAATTTCTCTTAGTATTCTGTTGGCATTGTGGTTGGGACCTATCAACGCTAATACATTGAACAAGTCCCTATATTCTTGGTCCAGGGCTCTCATGGGAGGAGTCCAGGGGGGAACTGGGAGAGTTTTATATTTACTACGCAGAATGCTATTTAGATCGGCTTCAATTAGGTAATTAGTAAGTTTATCTAGCTTCTCATATATTTCTTCTAAATTTGCTTCATGTAACGAAGCGGGGATGGGATCTAATTTGAGAGGTGGGTGCTGTAATTTTTCGAGTTCGCTCGCTTGTAGCTTTTGCGTTGTGGAATTTGAATTGGAATAGGGTTTACTGCTACTGTAATTTTAATAGCCTGATGGTTGCTTGGAATAATGGGGCTCGATTCAATGTAGTAGTTGAAAGGGAACCTGATACTAGAAAAAAGTATATCAGGTTTTGTGGCTGCCGTCCCAGTTATGTATGTCGGAAGTCGGGTCCGATTCTTGTCATATATTGTCTGTCGAGCAGTGTCTTGATATTTCTATCTGCATTGTTATAAGGGGTATATCCAGCCGCTGCAGAACTCGCATTTTAATCGCCGGCAAAGAGAACCTTTCTCCCGTGGCTAAGTATTAGCAAGATATTGTGCATAGGCACCTAGCCGTGCCCTGGGGGTTGGTACCGTGTGGCAACGACCAGTCCCCGTAGGTCTGTTGCCACTTCAATTGCAAAGTAAGATTCATCTAGGTCTTCAAGAGTTCTGTAAATAGTCCTTTTTTGATGGCTATTGCAAATCCGTCATACCGTTTCTGACTGTGATTTTAAATGCTTTTGCGCGGTCAGTCCGTGTTCAGAGATCAATATTACCTCGTATAATATTGCATCAGGTGAAACATTTATAAGTATGGGTATTCGGACGTTATATGCCCCTTTTATATAAACTGCGAAATGGGAGCTCTTATCGTGGAGCAGGCTGGGTTAAGTGATCAAACGAGCTTCCTTAGGATAAAGAAAAGTATTCGGCTGGATTCTTTATTCCGTCGTAAATTGTGGGAACAGGTCTCGAAAAGGCGAACAATAAGGATAATTTCTTGCTTCTTGAATAATGATTGCTAATACTATCTTTTTTTCACAAAATTATGCTCTATATATATATATATATATAGCTATTATACGTAAACATAAGCTAAACAAATTTGGCCAATCAGAATTAAGCAGATTTTTAATGACACTTTTATGTTTAATTTATTCATGAAGCTTTAAAACAAACTTTACTTCTGACTTTTCAAGGTAACTTTCCTTTCTCTACTGTCCTTTTGTGTTTGTGTTCTTCACCACTATTTTCCTAATTATTTTTTTACATATATGTTTGTAAAAATACTCATTGTTACTCTCTTAATAAATTTGATCTTATTATCTTATTTTACGAACTGAAATTCGTCGACCCACGCTCCAGTCGCTACGGCGTAAACAAGGTAGTAAGTTATCGAATCGCACTTCGCAGGAGTTACAACGTAAGTTACAAATGGGTCGTAAAGCACATGGTAGGTTATCCTTAAACCACCCCTGGAACCAAAATCTACTGAGAGTAGATTAGAATATTAATACAACATAACATAAACATGCAAAAGGAAAGAAGAAAAACCCCCGGAAAATTAACAACAATAATAATTAACTAAGAGACCGACTCAAGAGATCGGCACCTAAGTTTTCCTTTCCAGCAATTTAGGTCTGAAGGGCTAAAGCCCAACGAAGTAGTTTTCATTTTTTCCTTGAAAGTGGCTTAATAAAAAAAAGGCTTGTGGTCAACTTCTAAAACAAATTCCTTATCACGAAGATAGAAATCAAACCTAGTGATGGAAAAAACAACTGCAAGACATGCCCTCTCGATAGTGGAGTACCTCTTCTCTCTGTTAAGGAAATCCTACTATCATAGGTGACATGATGTGGGTATTCTTCTCGATACTGTAGGATAACTGCTCTCAGTCCATGAAGAGAAGCATCAGTGCTCAAGACTAAGGTCACATTGGGATCTGGCAACTGTAAGACAGGCTCTAAGGATATGGCGGCTTTCAGATGACAGAAGCGCTCCAAGAGATCTTAGTTCCAGGGTATAGGTTTCGGGTAGACTTCCTCAGCAGGTCAGATAAGGGGCCCGTGTAGTCAGAGGCTCGCGGGATAAATATTTTGTAAAAGGAGACTAGAACAAGGAATGATCTTAGCAGTTTCTTACTCGTGGGTGGATGTATGATTGTTATAGCCTCAATCTTGCTATGCGGCGCTCGTAAGGAGGTTCCGTCCAAAACGAAGCTGAGGTATTAAATAGAGCTAATCCCAAACCGACGTGGTTGAGAGCTTCAAGATGTTCATCCCAGCACGAAGAGAACACGAAGATGTTTTCAAAGTAGAAGCATACGTTAGGTAGGACAGCTAACACAAGTCTCGTCAAGCAAATGTAGGTAGCACAAGCATTAACTAATCCGAAAAGCATACGGCAGAATTCCATCAAACCTAGATAAATAGGAAAAGAGCTCTTTGCCTTGAGAACTTGTGAAGATCTTCCTACATGCTGCAAGTAGGTTTGGCATGGAACACCATGGCAGAATTAATTTGGCAATAGTCAATGGCCATTCTGTAGGAACCATCAGACTTTCTTACCATGACGACGGGTCTACAATGAGAGGAGGAGGATCGTCTGATAATTCCTTGCTGTAAGAGGGTCTCGACCTCCTTCTCGAAGCCAGGCTTAAGGTGAATAGGTACTGGATATCTCTTGGCCTGTACCCTGTCGGTAGTAGTTAAAGTAATGCCATGGACAAGGGTGGAAGTACATCTGGGTTCATTGGAGAGAACATCCGGGTACCTATTCATAAGTTCCTGAAGCTGGGAGTGTTGGTCCCAGTTGAGTGTTCCAACCTCAGGGCTATCAGTTAAAGGAGGCTTGAGCATACCATCTGGTGTCAAGGGCAGCTGCAGACAATCAGTGTCTTCTTCTTCAACGACAGTCATTTTCTCTTCTCCATGTGGGGTAAGTTCTTCCAGAATAGAAGTTTCGTCCAGTACTTCCACCTAGTGCACATGGGCCCTGTGGTGATACTTTTTAAACAGAGAGGCATGATAAAGTCTGGGTCCCCGTGGAACCTTAATAAGATAGTCTACCTCACCACACCTCTCCATTACCTTATAGGGTCCATTCCATGCAACGAGCAGTTTACTGGTATCACTAGGTAGGAGTACCAGCATTACATCACCCGGCTTCAATTGACGGCCTTGTGACTTGAAATCGAAATCAGTCTTGTACCGGGAACTGATAATGTCAGCATGTTGGGCAGCCATCTGGGAACACTCGTCCAGCTTCTCTTGAAGTTCGATGACGTACTGGAAGCTGATCCCTTCGTCCTCCTGGAGGGTGCAATCTTCCCACAGATCTTTCAGAACGGAGAGTGGACCTCGAACTAAACGACCATACAGTAGTTCCAAGGCCGAAAATCCAGTCCGGTCGCTCGAAAGTTAGAACGAGATACATATGCCACTCACGAGGCTTCTGGCACATAACTTACGGAGGATAGTTTTCATAGGTGCATGTAGCTTCTCGATGCTACCATTCCCACTAGGGTGGAAATGAGTGGTGAAGATCGGTTTCACACCTAGCAGCTTATGAAGTTCATTCATCAAGTTGAACGTAAATTGGGTCCAGCGGTCCGACAGTATTTCTCGCGGAATCCCAACTCTGGTAAAATTTTCAGCAATGCTTCCGCAACGGATATGAAGTCTATGTTTTTTAGGGGTACAGCTTCTGGCAAACCCGTAGCAAAATCGAAGCTGGAAGATGCTGGAGAAAGTGGTCCAACTAAGTCGATGGCAATGCGAGCAAATGGTTCAGTGATGATGGGACATGGGCGTACTCGTCTTTTCGTCGAAAGCGTTGACACTTTTCGCAGGAACGGCAGAAGGCTCCGATGTCAGTTTCCATGCCAGGTAAATAAAATTGTTTTGCGACCTTCAGTTCAGTCTTCTTATGGAAAAAATGGCCATCGAAGGGGCTCTCATGAGCAACAGAGAGGATAATAGGGTGACAATCACGGGGAGCAACCAGGGTTGACATGCCTACCTTTTCGGGACGATCACACATCAAGCATTTCCGGTAGAGGAGGCTGTCAACCATGACGAATTGGTCAATTTCTCCTCAGGTGGCTTTAGCTCTAGAGGAAGAGAGCGTTTCACAAGAAATCTGAAAGCGATTGAATTCATAAGGCGCCACGGAGAGGGGCTGTAGAGCAGGCAGAACTAGGGGAGGGATGCGCCTCATTTTACCCGCTCTGGTCTGGACTGCACATACTTGCTGAGGTTCTGCTTTCAGAGAAGTGTCGATACTTGGATCAGAGGAATCTATCGGCAGAGTAAATTTAGCCGTTGGTAAGCGTGAAGGATTCCATGCCGGACGTTGAATGGCAGAATTCAGGTGTGGAGAGACAACTTTGTCATAGTCTTTGGAAGGCAAGCGTTTAGCGACATTAGGATCTTTAACTACTAGAATATTACCAACTAAGACACTGGGAAATTTTATTGGAGCTCTGATAACGTCCATCCAGCCTTCGTAATAGGGGCTTCGGAGGTAACAAGAAACATCATGAGATGCATCCACTCGTCCCAATTAGTCGGTAACGGTCACTTTCTACAGTTGGAAACGTCAGCATCGGGTAACACATCTTGCGAAACAACAACACATGAGCAACCGGTATCTCCAATGATGGAGGATACCCAAGCCCCGTTGATGGTACCAGAGGCTTGGAAATGTGGGAAACTTCGGTTGGACAGGTAAAATCCCACCTTAAATGGGTGAGAAGCAGACGTGCCATCCATGAAGGCGCAGAGATTCCCTGGGCAACCTCTCCACAGCCATGGTAGTCACAGACGATGAAGGGTTCTTTTGGCTGTTAGCAGAGTTAGGTGCTACTGTTGTTACTTTAGGATACGGCTTGGATAGTCGAGCAAACTTCTTAAAGCTAAAACTGGAAGTTCGGGGAAGCGTAGGGTGAGATGAGGTCCAATCATCAGTTAGTTGAATAGCTTATGCAAAAGCAGTTGGTCGTCGTTCCTCAATGAAAGCACGTAAATCAAAATGGAGGAAAGACGAGAAATGATCAAGGGTCATAAACTCCTTCAGCTCCTCAAAGGTGTTATCTATCCCAGAAGCTTTTAACAACGCCTGTAACAGTCGGGGCAGATGGATGGAAAGCTGTTGGAACGTTTCCCCGGTTGAAACCTTAGCGCTTCGGAACTCGACACGGTAACCATCAGGAGTCTTGTTAAATCCTGTCAGTAAGGCTTTATTCAATAATTCGAAGTTCTTGGTGATATCAGCCGGCAGAGAAGTGTACATTTTAGTAGTCTTACCGGTAAGTAAACTTCCCAGCCTCACTGCATAGCTTTCAGGGTTCACTTCGAGTAATTCGGCAACTCTTTCGAAGCAGTTGAGGCAGAAGGTAATATCTTCTCTATCCTCCAATAGAGGCAGCTTAGGAAGGCTCTTTGGATCATTAAACTTCGCAGAAGTATGTAGACGGTTGAGGTGCAGAGATACGTGCCAACTCAATCTCCTTCTCTGCTTCAATCTTGGCGAGTTGGACCCTTCTGTTTTCTTCCTTCTTCTTAGCTTGAAGCTCTTTCTTCCTACCTTGAATCTCCTCCTCCTAGTTTGAGATTTAAGCTCCTCCTTATTAGCTTGAACTTAAAGTTGAGCAGTCTGGAGCTTGTTTTGGCGTTCCTTCTCACGTTCCTCACTTATGAACACTTACTGTTACAGAACATAGTGGGTGATCCCGTTTCCTGTTAGGCCCAAGTCCACAGCTTGTTCCTCGGGTTCTTTAATAGACGAAATCTTAATGGAATAGGACGAAATACACAAATCAACAATGGAAAATTATAATAGTGATCCTAAGCTACAAACAAATGTACATTATATCTTAAAATAAATATAAAGTTAACTGCAAGCAAAAAAATAAATAAATAAACAACATAGCTAAAAAAGAACACAAGCAAAGTTAAATGAATAAATACCTAGGAGGTTAATTCAGCAAGAAAAGAAAATTAAAAATAATTAAAGGTAAGCTAGTACGCAACAAAATATGGGCAAAACAGTGCCACGTAAACAGAGGAAATCAACAAACCTCAAAAGCAATAAATGACACCCTGAAAGTGTCAAACATAATTATTACACAATAAACACGGGCAATAGCACAGCCGTGTAAACAGAGGCATTTAACAAGCCTTAAAGCACAAAAGGCTAATAATCACAAGCAAACTACAAAGTCGCTTCCGGGTCACAGACAGTGAATGCGCGCTCGGGGCGACTTAAACGCACAAGCAGATACCGGCACCAGATCCTGGAAAGGTCACCACTTGTAAAGGCAAAACAAGGAACTAAGTTCTCTCGGCCCAAAACACAAGAAATAAATAGATCCAGAGGAAGGTGCTTAGATAACTGCGAGGATATATAAATATAATGAATGATTCAAATGTATTAAATTAATACATTGTACAAAAGAGTAACATTAAATAAAATGTCAACTATCAAATAAATACAGTGCACAAACGGGTGCATTAAATATGTCACAAGATTAAACCACCAACGATAAACGTCGTTACAAAATAAGCACTGCTACTCCGGAAAATCGGTGCAGGAACGGAATATACCCTCCATCTTACGTCCTTTATAAATAACTGTATGTCTCGATAACGAGAAGATGAAAAGAAATATTCCAAATACATATTAAGGAAGTAGTGAGGCAATACACGGAAGGCGGTTGTCCTGGAAACGGGGAGATCGTACGAGCCCAAGCGTATTCCGACATCCTGGTGCGAGAGAGACGAGTAAAACGGGAGCTTACAATTGGTGCAGCGGCAGATGCTCGCAGGGGTATGTAGGTATCAACAGATCCTCGCTGTATGAACTCCTGATCGGCTCTACTTCTTAGAGTTTGGGGATCCCTATTTATACCCGTCACCATGAGCGCCTACGTGACGAAATTCCACCCGCTTTCACTCTAAAAGACACTGAAGAGTTCGACAAGGAATTATAAGGCCAAATGATAGAAGATATGAATCAGATAATACATCGTTCGAACCCACATCACCAAGTAGACGAAGGCAGGCAGATGGCAGGCCAAGTCCGTCCCATGTTGGACAGGCATTACTAAATGAAACTTGATAAATGCCCCACATCAGATCATTCAGGAAATCACAAACATCTTCAATTGCTTCCCTGAATACGGATTACTACCCAGACGGCTTATAAGTGGCCAATATAATCTTTATTCCTAAGGGAGGTAACCCCCTGATAAACTGGTCAATCACAGGCCAATCTCACTACTTGAATTTGTGGCGAAGATCTACGAGAAGCTCCTGGTAGACCGGCTTCAAGACCAGTAGCCGAACTACGAACTCACAACTCTCAGTAGCACGGATTCCACAGGAGACGGGAAACGGAAACCGCCCTCACCCTCCTAAAAGAAAAACTCGCGTACTGCCTAGCTGAGCGAAATTACGTAAACCTGGTGTGCGAGATGTTTAAAAGGCTTTCGATAAGGTTTGGCTAAGGAGTCTATAATGGAAGATCTTGAATCTCTAGCTAAACCTAATCCTGGAAAGGGTCCTATGTGATTATATCATGGAGAGGAGAGCCCAAATCTCGAAAGAAGGCTACACAGGATACGAAGTCGAACTCGAGGTGGGAGTTTCACGAGGCAGCTCTTTGAATCCGTTAATGTACCTCCTGTAGATAACAGACCTCCCTGGTCAAGTGCAGGACTATACGATGTATCTGCAGTTCGCAGACGACATCATACAAATCACCCCAAATTCCATCAGGAAGGCTGGAGTTCAAGCAAGGGAGTCAGCTGCAAAGATCGAAAACATCAATAAATTTAAAAAAGGTAGAAAATTAAGACGAAACCACTAGAAATTCCGAATAATTTCAATGAACCACCGGAAAGTAGACGACTTCATCGTCGACGATGAACACTACCCATATTCTAACGATGGAAAGGTCCTGGGCTTTTGACATACCAAAACTTGATATAAGACCCACATAAACGACAGTATCTCTAGTCAAACGAGAGCTAAAGAAACTTTACAGGTTCCGAAGCCTCAACGTGCTGAATAAAAAGAAGCTGTACCCTACCTTGGTACACTCCGTCCTAGTGTACCCTGCGGTAGTTACACATATAGTCAGCTTTTCCCTTTCACAGGACGATGCAAAGGGTACAGAACAAAGCCGCTCTACTTACAACTGTCTTACTTAGGCTAACAGTCCTAAACAAAAGAGAGGGACTCAAGTCAATTAATATAGAGATCCAGAGGCTATGGAGAAGGAAATGGGTTAAAGAGGAGGAATAAATACTCCTGAGAATCAATAATAATGTTTCCATACCTCAACAAAGGCAACGCACAGTGGGAAGAACATGACTATTCCCCAGCGGAAGAAACGGTACAAGAGAAGACATAAGACCAATTTATACTCAACAATGCAAGGAACAAACGACAAAATTAGGACATTAAAACCAAATAAAGAAAACAATACATAATAAAAGAAGCGATGTGCCCAAGTTAAGAAGGAACTGAACCAAAAATAAGTAAATAAAAGAGAAAGTGAAAATAAACAGCAAAAGATAAAAAGACTAAATAAAAAGAAGCGAAGTGTCCAAGTTCAAATGAAACTCAAACAAAAATGAGTGAAAGAAAAATAAACAACTAAAGATTAAAAGCATAAATTAAATAAAACTAAAAAACTAAAATAAGAAAAATAACAACAAAAGATAAAAGGCTTAATTAAAAGGAGGTGAAGTGTCCAACGATAATTTTATAAATAAACAAAAATTGAAAGAAAACCAGTTAGCAAAATATGCATATGACTTAAAAGGCTTAAAAGCCACGACGGAAGAACCAAATATAAGAGTTAAATAACAAAAGAGCGTGCTCTCACTTATTCTGATTACTACCTTTCGACCTTCAAAACTTTCAATAATTCTCGGACTAACCTTGGAATGACCTTGGCAGTCATACCCCCCCCCCAACATGAGTGTGAGGGGACCCTAACCTTTTAGCTTTCTGATGGACAATAAACAATTTCTTTTCTTAGATCTTTCTTACCCCCTTCAATTGAGCATACCTGCACAATGACTGGACGCGGAAAAGGTGGCAAAGGCTTAGGTAGGCCCTGTAGAAAACCGCTCCAATTTATGTAGACCTATTTAAGACTCGTGATCAAAAATTTTATTTAAGAAGCGGAGAGTAATACAAAAGGAAGAAGATGGGTCCGCTGCCCCAAGAGGTCCACGAGAATAAACGGGTTTCCTTCCGCACCATCCAGGGGCGGACAAAACCAAGCCGTTTGAGCATCATGGAAACGATTTTCGGTGTTCTCAACATAGACCTCATTCGGCTGATCGAGGAACACAATGGATACGCCTCCATTTAGTTTCCGAAGAGGCCAAAACAGCCTGGCAGAGGATTGGGCTTGAGGCCTCCGTTCCGATGGATATCATGGTAAAACAAGCCATCATCTTGAGACGACTTGACCCTATTTTCTCGGACAACTCGTCCGAGGAAATCAAGGCCGAATTAACAAACAAGCAAAAATGTAATGAGATCACCGGCGTTGAAAAAATCGGAACAGCGAAGGACATATTAAAAATAGTTTTCTCGAACGTGGAAATGGCCAAAAGGGCATAGATAGAAGGACTACTCGGCTTCTACCTTCGCATATCACCGGAGCAGATAGAGGAAGAAGAGTATATTCCTCTAGAATGCTGCTACAGATGTTACGCAGTCGAGGAATACGCAACTGAGAACTGCCAAGAAGAAGAACCGGTGTGTTTTAACTGCGCAAGAAATGGCCACGGGTGGAAGGAGTGCAACAAAAATAAAGGTGCGTGAACTGTGGAGGAGAGCATCGAGCACTCGCGATGAGGTTCCAGTCCGAAAGGAGGCGATAAGAAAAAAGAAAGAGAATCTAAAGATTAAAAATAGCCAAAAAGAAAAGCTACGTGCAGGCTGCATCCCCTTAAAACTACCATACCACAGAAAGCGGAGATGTCAAATTTGCTTATGCTTAAAGAGGGCAAGGAAATAATGACTAGGATTATCTTCGCCCACTTGGCTAATGTGGCAACCTCAGGCCCCTTCAGTGAAGTTCTAAACGGCCTTTTAAAAAAGAATGGCATCAACAAGAAGTTAGGATTTCATCCGAACCCACCCTCTGAAGACATCCTAAAAATAGAACTAATATACGACGAATCAAAGGAACAATATCTATCTGAACAAAACAAAGCGAAAAAAGAAAAAATCCTTAAAGAAACCGAACACCGTAACATTGTATCAGAAGAAGAATCTCTCACTGAAGAAGAAGAAGTTCGATAAAAGAATTAAAGAACCGGAAAAGCAAAAGAAGAATACTAACAGAAGAAGGCTGTAGAACGGAAGAGTCGGGAAAAGAATTAAAGAAACGGAAAAGCACAAGACTCTTAAACTACCTCACTGAAGAAGAAGAAGAAACAAAAGAGGGGAAAAGCCAATGAGAGAAACCGAAACGCAAGAAGAGAATGAGCCAACAACGTGAGTTGTCACGGTCGACCATCTCGCTCACACTGAAAAAAGAAAACCTTAGCAGAGAATCTTTTTCGTGGACGGTGAAGACATTGGGATCAAGGTCTTCACCACGCCGAAGCGCGCACTGCCAAAGGATAGTGCGGAAGAGATGTGCCGGGCAATCAACAAGGGCAACTACAAATGGACCTACGAAGGGCCCTACACCAAAGAATATTTGTGGACACTACTGAAGGAGGGGTCATTATATATCCCACCATCATGCGTATAGACCGTGAACGAAGAAACGTATAAAGATATTCGTAATGGACAAAATACATCAGGAAAAGGCAAATAACAAATCAATGGCGAAATCAAAAGTGAATTAAATAAAAATACAAGTGAAATATTAAGGTGCAACAATACAAAAAGAAAATCAACGATATTAAGTGATAAATAAATTATAAGAAAATACAAGTGTTAAGAATTTCAATTTAATAAAAGTATGTAAAGTGTAAAATAAAAGTGATTATAATAATAAACATTACAGTGAGTAATTAAATAAAAGTTAATAAAATAATTCTAAATTTATTATAATAAAAAAAAATAATTTCAGAGAAAAGACTAAATTAAAGGGACATTAATAAAGTGAAATAATATGAATCGAAGTGAGTAATTTATTAAAACATTTATATAGGAAAGTAAAATGACATGAATTAAAGTGAGTAAATAAATAAAAGTGAATAGGACTAAGTATCTAAATTAAAATGGATATTTAAACTTGTGTATGTATTGAAAATTAAAAATAACAATGTATAAAAGATTAACATTTTGACCTGCCAAGCTGCTGGGAGCATTTACTTAACGTTTTCCTACTCACACTTGTAACTTTCCTCTCATCTGCGAAAATAAATACACAGACATAAACATAAGGCTAATAGAGGCACAAAAAATTTTAAATAGTTTATTAAGATTAATATAAATATTCAGTCTCAAATTAAAAATTTTGACAGTATATTGTGAATATAATTTTAAAAAATAACCATCTAATTTATTATAAGCCAGGACTTAAATTAAAATTGGGGAATTTACTAATAAAGGTGGATTCCATGATATTTCGTGAAATTGTATCGTTATTATGACAGATGATGTTAGCAGAATCCCGATCAATATTGTGATCAAGATATGAAATATGAACAGAAAATGAGCTGCTTTCTTCGCCACGACGGACATTATATTTATGCTGAGAAATTCGTTTTTTTTTTAAACATTTACCTGATTGGCCAAAGTAATATTTAGAGCAATCGATACATTTTACGCAATATACATTACCAATAGTGGAAGGGGCGTTCTTGACTAATAGTTTAAAGATATTATTATTATAGTTAAATACTACACAAATGCCTAGAGATTTTAAAATATGAGGGAGAGAAGCAAAGGATGGATTAAAAGGAGAAGTACAAGAGTATTCTTGTTATTAAAAGGCACGTGAGGTTCAAAACGATAAAAAGACTTTTTAGCTAACTGAAGGCATTTATCAAGGAAATGAAAAGGATAGCAAAGTTTATGGACGATGTCAAAAATTTTGGAAACTTCAGAGTCAAAGAATTCGGGACTAACCACACGAAGTGCACGCAGAAACCGTGAAATAAAAATTCACCTTTTGACTCTAATATGGTGAGAGGAGTAAAAGTGAATATAAGAAGAAGAACTAGTTGGTTTCCGATAGACATAGAATTGAAACCAGAAGTTTAGAAAACCTGGACCTACAGACAACGCGATCCGTTCACTTGTGAATATATTTAAAAGAACCAGATCAGTACATACATGATGAGAAAGAAAGAGGGCGAAAAAAGATTGACCCCGACAAAACTGACCAAATTCGACAATTGTTTTATAAATGAACCAAGAACTTCGGTGAGAAAGACCAGTCAGAGACTTGATATGCCCAAGACAACAGTGCACAGAGACGTGCGTTCAACAGTTATGAAAAAGCCTTATCACATCCAATCACTGCACTGCATTAATGAAGAAGATTATCCAAATTTAGCAACAAGATGCGCAGAATTTGTGGATCAGATTGAAAATTAAACCATATTAGATAACATCTTATTCAGTGATGAAGCGACTTTCCACACATGTGGTAAAATTAATCGACACTATTGTCGTATCTGGGCAAATGAGAGACCAAGTGGTTTCATGAAATAGAAAAGACTTCAAAAGTTACCGTGTGGCCTGGAATAACAAAATTTATGGCCCATTCTTTTTTCATGAAGCATCTGTGACAGGCAACATACACCTTGATATGCTCCAACAGTTTTTAGAACCACAGTTTGTTCTAGTTAATAGTTTCTTGTTTCAACAAGATAGTGCACCATGTCATTATGCTCTAATAGTCCGAGATTACGTGAACAGTCGCTTTCCAAATCGATGGATTGGACGAGGAGGAGCTGGACCGTGGCCTCCGCGTTCTCCAAATTTAACCTGCCTGGATTATTTTGGGTGGGATTTTATCAAAGCAATGGTAGCCCTTCTCGCTGCATTTGGCGCATGTTTCTCGTGTTTCCTTACAGTCCTTTGTCGCATCCTGCTCCATTCTGTAGCAACTAAATCAGAATTGAACTGGAGTAAATTCTCCTTTTCCATTTGGTCTCCACTTACTTTGGCATTAAACATGAGCAGAACATGTTCTTTTGCTTTTTGGGCCATAGTGGTCTCTGCAAGGACGACTTTAGAAGCGTAGGTGTAGTCACTGTTATCCTTTCTGTTCTTAAGCTTGACAACTTCGACTACCTTGGCCCAGGTTTATCAAAGCTGGATTTCCTGCTTTATTTCCTCTTTCGAGTGTTGCCTGATCCATGGGTCGAGTGGCTGGCATATCACGCTCCTGTGGGCCAGGATCTGAGGTGGTATGGCGGGCTGCAGACCAATTCCCCGAAAGGCTTCAACTGCCTCCTCTTTGGTGATGGCCTCAATGTCCTTCTCACATATAGCAACATATCCCGAGGCCACCTCCAGCAGTCTTACCATGGCAATACTTAATTTGCCATAAACAACATCGAATACTTTTTCTCTGCTAGGCTTGGGTTTTCCGTCGATTGCCAACATGGAGATTCTGGTCATGTTGGCCATCTCTACGAGAGAGTGGTCCCTCGAGGCTATATTCTTCTTATGCTCTCTAATCGTTGGTTGTGGTAATTTGATTCGAGAGGAGATAGTTCGTACTCCCTTTGTTCTTGCAGTGATACGTTATGCTCCTTTGGGGTTACTCCCTTTTCTTCGTAACTCAGCAATTTGAACTGTCAAATGGGGTGGATGAATGATGATTGGTAAACCCAGGGGGGCCCTCACGAGGTGTGATATTTTGGTGGAGTTTTTGTTGGTCAGCGTACAATCAACCATCGCTAACAGGGGGTGCAGCCCCTCGCAGGTTTGGGTATCAGAACTGCAGCCGGCATACATATAGACGGGTGTTGCTTCCTTCTATGGTCCTGGCTGGACTCCCTGGCCTGGCCCCCACATCATTTCCCGGTAGTTGCAGTCTTGCCCCTGGTCCGGGTGCCTCTGACGCCGAGTTCTGCGGTGGGCTACTCCTCAAACCAGCTTTCCTTGGTGCCCCCAATTATGTCTGTCACATGAACGTCATAGATGAGTTAAGGCAAGATGACTGGCAATCCAGTTCATTTCTACTTCATTACTCCGTCAAGGGAGGGAAGGGGGTACTCCAACGACTTGTGTGTAGAGCTTTCCATCCGGTGTCCTGAACGGAGCCACTGATGTGCATGAACGCAGCATATTTCTTAAGATGTTGGGGTCAGTAAGAGACACACAAATCGATGGGTAGTTATGGGATCGCCCCTGGGGCCGACGTTTGCCAACTACTATATCGGTCAACTTGAAGAGAGCTTATTAGACAACATCAAAAATAAGCCACAGACATACTGCCGATACGTAGACGACATTTATATCAACATCCAAAATGAAGAACATCTTAAGAACATCAAACAGCAAAAGTGTACAGAAAAGCTAGAGACATGGGAAGATGCCTCAACGCAGATAGTGACAATCCTGAAAGGTACCCCAAAAGTGTAATCGGCTCATACATCTGCCAAGCATACAAATGCTGCTCCACGTGGGAACTGTTCCATCAAGAGATCTCCCGCATAAAACAAACCCTCGTGAACAACGGTTTCCCGAACAGCAGGATTGAAAAAAAAATTCAATCATTTTTAAGAAGGCAAATCAAAGACACAGATGAAATGGAAAGTAACCAGGGAGCAGTAAATAACATCAAATTGTATTATAGAAATCAGATATAATCGGCCTACAAAATAGACGAAAAAACATCAAGGAGATTGTTAACCGTAACATCAAAGTTAAGAAGAAAACGGGCAAGATTCAGATGATTATATATTATAAACGTCAAAAGTTAACGATCTCATTATGAAAAACAACATCTGCCAAAACTGTAAGCTTCAAAACAACTCAAAATATGTTGGTATGACTACCACCAAACTTTCGAGGCGTTTGACAATGCACCTGCAACATGGAGCACCCTAAATCCTATGGAAACTGTGTATAACATAAGCTTAACCAGGGACATATTGGTTAATAACACAACGATCAAAAGAAAAGAGAGAAATAAAGCCAGACTGAGCACCTTAGAAGCCATATTAATTAACGAAAAAAGGCCAGCCATCAACATCCAGACTACGGGCTGGAATCAAACATTAAAGTTGTTTTAAAATTCCGCTTACACAGGAATGGCCCGTTCCCTTGACATAACGTTTAAGCGAGGAGGAATAAATATTTCCCAAAATCCGTTTTATTTTCATTCTGACTTCACCATTCTTCACCGATAAATAAGGAAAGACACCCTGAAGATGATCACATAGATCGAAAGATCAGCAATTGAAGTCAAGTTTATTTTTTACCAAACACATTTCAATTAATAAAGGCGAAATATACTATAGTCTTTAACAAAATATGCATACAAGAAGGTAAAGGTAGAATCGATGACTGGTATATTATAGATCGCTTAAAGTATGCAATATGTTGGTTTGTTAATTAAATTCCCTTAACATTGTTTAAGTTTGTTTGTTTGTCAGTTAAGTTCTCTTGACCTTGTTGGAAGTTTGTGTGTTAAGCCGTTTGTTTAGGTGTTAATCGTGTCCGAATAATTAACGCCTAGAGAGTTAAATCAGCAGATAAAAAACGAGATAAATAATCCTTATCTTATGGGGGTTTATTTACGTTACTTGGTGTCACTTACTTCTGAAAAGGACCACACTTACTGATCTTGTAGAAGGCACTTATATATAGCTAGCTTGGAGGGTGGGAGATGTTACTTGAAGAAAAGTCGGGTTTTATCTGCCTGTCTCCTCTAACATTGTGTTTTTTTACCACAACTGACTTCATGGAGGGGGGTGGTTTGGTTTTGATACCCTTGTCCCAAACCTGGGGACCATCTCAGTTGTTCTCTCGCGAGCAAGAGAAGTCATAAACCGGAATATCATAGAATGGTCTGAGGGAGATAAAATATTTGGTATCGTTATAGCTACAATCCGTTATAAATCTTCCCTAAGCCATCGGTTATTGATATGTTTGTATAATATATGACTATGTTAAATAGCCAAAAAAGAACATAAATAAAACGGATTCGGCGTGTTTCACTCTCTGTGCTTACTCTCATCATGTAGTATCAAGCTAGTAGAAATTTCCTGCAAATAGAGTTGTCCAAGATCAGAGAGCGAGAGAGAGAGGGAAAGATACGCGCTGACGCACCCTTCAATGCAGAGAGAGACAACAGACACCTGGGCGACCCTTTTTTGTCTGCGCTAATGAGAGTGCTAGATCATGAGACGCCGTGGTGGCCTGAACCCCGCCATCACAGAAAGCCGCGACAAGCTTTTGACGATGCGTTGAATACTGGAACCCTTCCCTTCGGACGGAGGGGGGAAAACACCATTCGACCCCACTATAAATCCTCCGGCGCCAGAGTTAGAAGGCAGTATCCTCCGCCGTCTGCCCGCTCCCCGTTAGTACTCGCTATTCGCGTCCCGTTGGACTCTGCACAATTCTCGCAGAACACCTCAAGCTCCGGATGTTCTCGATTAATTCGCGTGAGTCTACCCCGTACTCGTTCTACCCGCTCCTCGAAGGCAACGCAATAGTCATTTTCAAGAGACTATTATTTGAACTTTGCGCCAAGGCAAGGATTACTCTCTCGGTCCAAATCTCCAAGGTAACAGCAACGCGCAACTCTCCTGTGCAAGTTCTCTCTCTACTACTCCCCCCCCCCGCAGTATAATCCTCCATCGTCGGCTTCTTATACGTTCAAGGTCATTTGAGTGACCCTTGTTCAATATTGTTCGTTTGTTTGTACAGTGACCGTCCCCGCCAAGTACCCCACCCCCCTTTTAGCCGCTAAGACTCGTGTAAGTCTAATGTGTATATAGCTTGTTTTAAAACCCTTTTAACCTTGTAAGAAAATATAAATTTTCATATTAGTAAGGTTATTTTTGTACCCGTTTTTCTATCCTCCCAGGAACTCCAAGATAGTCGACTGTTTGGGAAAACTACATTAAGTTAATTTGCACTTTGCTTGTATTATAAATCTCCCACGCACATAGCCGTTCGACCTCGGCTGTAAAACGCAGAAAGAGTTAACTTGACCCTATTATACGACAAGAGTTACTAATGTATGACTCCTTTCCCCCCCAAATTAATGGGGTGTTCAAACATCCCTAAGTACTAACGTAGTGTTAAGAGCATATATATAATTGCCTCATTGCAAAAGCAACTTTAGATTATGTAACACATCAAAAGGCGAATTGACATGTACACTTTCTTTTGTGTTACAAATGTTGGCTTATGAATTGCCCCTTAAGCATGTACGAAGAGTCCCTTTGGCGAGATTGATGAAAAGTTTAGTTAGCTGCGGCATTGGCATTTTAACTGCATAGTTAATATCACGAAAGTGAAAAAAACAATTTTTGATTTACATGACAGAGGTACAGTGAGTTATATGAATTTCACAGTAAATCTTACTTTCTCGTCCCTCGCGTTGTCTTTCTCTCTTTCCCTATATTATATATATATATATATATATATATATATATATATATATATATATATATATATATATATATATATATATATATATATATATATATATGCCCTTGTCCCAAACCTGGGGCACGTCCCAGTTGCCATCACGAAGCGAGAGAAGCCATAAACCAGAATATCATGGGACGGTCAAATAAATAATGTTTTCGAAGACCGTTTGTTTGCTTCAAGATTCGACTATTTCGTCGAAGAAAGAACGGAGATTAAAATCTTGTATGTTTGAACATTACCAGAAAATCTAAAAAATGGCATGAAAATAGATATGACTTTAAAATTTAAATTCAAATTTATAATAGAAATATTTAATAAGATAAAATTAAAAGGAGAATAAAGTCTTAAACATTTGACAATAAAACAGAAAGGTCCATTGTCAGAAATCGCACCTCTGTTGAATTGGATCGATCGAGGAAGGAACAGAAAGAAAAGGGTCAAGGATAAGATTTGTTTGGTGGTAGAGTTAAATAATAATAAGCTCAATTTTTCTGCTTCGGGGCTTTTTCAGCAAATAAAATGGGAAAAGGTTGTAGAACAAAATAGTAACTCAATAATTGATCAAATTTACTGATAAGTTGAGCGTTTTCTAAAGCGGTAGGAACTTTCTGGATGCTATAACATATATCACGTTACCAAGATGAGAATAAAAATAGCCTGAAAATAGATTTTACCCTAAAATTTAAAATCAAATTTATAATAGAAATATTTAATAAGGTTAATAAGGTTTATGTCATAAAATAACATCACAACTACTTTTCTACATTTATAACAGCTAATCAATTAGGAAAAATATGGAAATTAGACAGCAAATTTGCATGATTTAACTTCGTCGAATGCTAATAATAATTCATTGGAATATTCGTTAGTGAATAAGTTTTTTTAATTAAAAGAAAGCGTTTGCTGCATTGAATGCAATTTAAAAGAGATGGGCAGAAATGTTATCCCGTTAACCCGTATACATATCCATCGCTGCAGATACGCACACACTCTAACACACACTTCTACTTTATAAGACTCACTTCAACTCTATAACACTCAAATCTACTATCTAACACTCAAGTGTACTCTCTAATGCTCTCCAACGCTCACTTATACTCTCTAACACTCATTCCTAATCTCTAACACATCCATACTCTCAAACACTCCTACTCAAGAACACTCTTTCCTACCCTGTAACATACTCCTACTATTGAACACTGACTCCTACTTTGTAACGATCATTCTCATTCTTTAGCAATCACTTCTACTCTCTAACACTTACGTCTACTCTATCTCTTACTCCTACTCTCTAACATGCCACTACTCTCAAATACTCACTTCTATTCTCTAACATACTACTACTTTTAAACATACACTCCTACTCTATATTACTCACTTCTACTCTTTAACACTAGCTTCTACTCTCTAACACTCATTTCTACTTTAACACGCACTTATTTTCTATATCTCAGTTTCCTACTAGCTAAGACTCACTATGTCTCTAACACTCAATTTTAATTACTAACAGTCACTCCTACTCTCTAACATACAACTTCTGTTGAATACTCAGGCCTAAGCTGTAACAATAACTTTTACTCTCTAACACTCACGTCTACTCATTTAAAATTTGAACCATCTTCATACTTTCGACTAATCAATCCTACACTCTAACATTCACTTTTACACTATAACACTCATTAATACTCTCTAACACTCATTTTACTCCTTACCACTCACTAATGTATTCTAACTCTCACTTCTACTGTCTATCACTCAATTCTACTCTCCAACGCAATTTCCTATTCTCGAACCCTCACTATTACTCTCTAATTCTCTCTTTTACTCTCCAACACTCACTCCTACACTCTAACATTCACTCCTACTCTCTCCCACCCTTTTTTACACTCTAACACTCATTCATACTCACAAACTCTCACTCTTACTCTCTAACACTTACTCCAATTTTATAACACTCACCTTTACACTAACACTCAATCCTACTCACTAACACTCGATCCTACTCTTTAACACTCAATCCTACTCTTTCTCCTACCAAATCTCACTTTTATTCTCGAACACTCAATACTACTCTTGAACGTTGGCTCCTACATTTGAAAAATCATTTTGAACATATATCAATCACCTATACTTTAGAACACTCTCTCCTACCCTCTAACACTCTATCCTACTCTCTTAACTTACTCCGACTCTCTAAACCTCACTCCTCCTATCGAACACTCACTCCTACTCTCTAACGCTCACTTTCCCTCTCTTGCACTTACTTTTACTCTCAACCATTCACTCTTACTCATTAACAGTCAATTGTACTTCTGCAGGTGACCTAATGACGAATAAGTCACCCCGCCCGTATGGGTTTCTACCTAAAGTGTTGAAATAAGTGCGCGATCAAGTGTCACGCCCCCTCAGCGCAATCTTCAACATGTCAATCCGGACCGAATGCGTTCCTAGAGACTGGCGTGAAGCGGAGGTGACTCCTATCTTCAAGAAAGGAGACCGTATCCAACCGTCGAACTACCGACCTATCAGTCTGACTTTGATAGTCGGTAAACTTATGGAAAGCATGATGGTAGACAAAATGACTTTACATTTAGAGTCAAAGCTGCTAGTGAGGAGTTCCCAGCACGGCTTCCGAAGGCCACGGTCATGCCTGACGCACCTTGTGGAGTTCTTCCACTTCGTCTTCAGTGAGCACGATCGGGACAAGGAGGTGGATGTGGTCTACTTAGACTATCAGAAAGCCTCTGATAAGGTACCACACCGCCGCCTTCTCCGGAAAGTGTGAGCGCTGGGCATAGACAGAAAAGTAGCAGGCTGGATAGAGAACTGGCTAAGTGGCAGACGGCAACGGGTGGTGGTGAATGGACAGGCTTTTGAGTGGGTGCCCGTTAGTAGCGGAGTGCCTCAAGGTTCTGTCCTGGGACCACTACTATTCATCATCTACGTCAACGACGGTGACATGGTTGCCAAGATTTCTAAATTTACCGACGATACCAAGCTTGGTATGAACTTTGCAAAGGATGGAAATACTGCCCGCCTGCAGAAGATCTTCGGAAGTTTGGGTAGTTTTGATACGTGGCAAATGCCTTCCAACTTAAACAAATGCAAAGTGATGCATATCGGCCACCGAAATCCTCAATTACCATATATCCTTAAGGGCACTGCTCTTGAATCCACCGACACTGAGAAAGACTTGGGTGTAACAATCACTAGTGACCTCATGTTCTCAAAACAGTGCATTTAGGGCGAGAAAAGGCCTAAAGGATGCTAGGCTACATAAAGCGCCAGTTTGGATATCGGAACAAGGAGATTGTACTGTGTTTTTACAACTCACTTGTCCGACCGCACCTGGAGTATGCCGTACAATTTTGGAGTCTTTCATTTGGAATGGACATCGCGAGATTGGAACGCGTGCAAGCCAGGGCAACCAAACTGATTCTCTCTATCAGACATAAAAGTTATGAAGATAGATTAAGGGAATTAGATCTGTTCTCGTTGGAAATCCGTAGACTGCCTGGTCAGCTCATCGAAGTTTTCAAAATACTTCGAGGGTTCGACAATGTTGACTACCGGGATATTTTCACACTGAGTGAGAACAGAACGCGCAATCACGGCTTCAAACTTGAACTGAAGCGTTACAACCGCAATCTGTGTGGAAATTTTGTCAGGTACAGTATCTGCGGTAGTTGGAACGCACTTCCAGTGGAAGTTGTCAACAGTGAATCTGTTGACCAATTTAAGTCAAGACTAGACAGGATCTTGAAAAGTGGCAGTTTAAGGACGTAAAGCATTTGAGCAGAGATGTGCCCGCTCGACTGCTAGTCCAAAGGTACCCTCATTGAATGGACCGTAAGGTCTTCTAGGGTACTTTCTTTCCTTGTTACTTCTTGTTACTTCTACTCTCTAATACCCAATTTTACTCTCTAAAACAGACTCCAAACCCCCTCTAATCCTCACTTCTATACTACAACGTACTACTACTCTTGAACACCTACTCATATCATACTCTATACACCTTCAATTCCTCTCTACCAGTCCCTCCTACTCTAATATTCACTATATGATTCACCTTTATATACTAACAATTAATCCTATTCTCTAAACATTCACTCCTACCCTCTTATACTCTCTACTACTCTCCATCACTCATTCCTACCCTAGAATATTTTATCAACCTCTCTAACACTCACTATTATACCCTAACTCTCAATGCTACTTTCGAACACACACACATATTCTTGAACACTCACTCATACTCTCTAACACTCACTTTTAATCTCCAACACTCACTTATACTTTCAATTTCTCACTCCAACTCTCTCACACTCACTTTTACACTCCAACATTCACTCACTTATTCACACTCTCGAACACTCACTCCTATCGTCTCATACTCGCTTCTACACTTTCACAGTCATTTTACTCTTTAACACTCACTCCTACTCTTTAACACTCACCTTTACACTCTAACATTTACTCCTACTTTCTAACACTCACTTTTGCACTCCTACACTCACTCCGATTCTTCAGAACCAAGTTCTTTTGGACTGTCTTTTAGACTGAAATCGACACTTCGGAATTCGCCGCTGTACTTGCAGCGACACCTTTATTAATCTTAGAGTAAAATAGGTGTAATAGGATTTTTTGATGGGAGGCCATAAGGGTTTAATACTAAAAAAGATTATGAACAGTATTTTTATAATGTGAAATAAAAAAGTAGAAATTACTCATTGTATCATTCCAGAACGTTAACAAGAGGAAATACTATAATTATAAAACTATCTAAAGGTTTCTTCTAGAAATCTCTTATTACTTTCGTTCCAACCTGATATATGTTATTTCATTCAACACAAAATATTTCTCGCAAATTGTGAACGCTCTTACAAACCTAGACAGTGTAATGAAGTTTTTGATC
Source organism: Ceratothoa steindachneri (assembly GCA_963969495.1). Taxonomy (NCBI): domain Eukaryota; kingdom Metazoa; phylum Arthropoda; class Malacostraca; order Isopoda; family Cymothoidae; genus Ceratothoa; species Ceratothoa steindachneri. Next base: position 110,398,085 of record OZ018328.1, read on the forward strand.
TTAACATCATGGCATTAGAAAAAAATGAAGGCAAGAATTAAAATTCGTCGGTTTACGATGGACAGTAAAAGTATATCGATCATTTCTATTTATCGAGGAAAGATAAACTATTATCATCTTTCTAGTCAACTTTTAAAATTGTGGTGTAGTAGAGATTATTAAAACTGTCTAACAAATTATTTAATGAGTAGACGATTTACTGGCTACATTGTGATAACGTCATCAACATACATATAGAATAGGGAATTTGGGTTTGTTTAATAGAAGGAAGAAGACGTTTCAAAACGTCCCATGATGATATTACAAAGGAAAGGGAATCAAGGATTGCCCACACTAAGGCCATATTTTTCCCAGGCCCAAATAATTTACCCCTGAAACGATTTTCGTAAAAAAAATTACTCAGGACGTTTTTAGTCGTGGTCGACTCTATATCTCACTATGTTGTTCGGTCAGTCGCTTCCCGTTTTGTTTTTTTTTTGTTTTGGTAATGACATTGTAACTATTCGGACAATTCTAACGAAATTGAAAATCCTCATCCTCATATTGTTTTGCATTCTCTTTCGAATAATATAATTGCCAAGGTACTTACTCCCAACGTTAGCCGGGGAACTATTTTGTTTAGGCAATAACATCATATCTAACGAAATTTGAAAGGCTTATGTTGTTTTACATTCTCTTTCGAATGTTATAATTGACAGGGTCCTTCCAGAGTTATCCTGTGAGTTATTTTGTTTTTGTAATAACATCATAACTATTATGCTGATTCTAACGAAATTTAAAATGCTTATGTTGTTTTACATTCTCTTTAAAAGGATATAATTGCCAAGGTCCTCTCTAGGTTAGCTCGGGAATTATTTTGTTTGGGTAATAATATCATAACTATTCATCCGATTCTAACGAACTTTGAAAGACATGTTGTTTTACATTCTTTTCAAATGATACAATTGCAAAGGTCCTCACAAGGTTAGTTCGGGAATTATTAAAAGTTTTGTAGGTCCTAAGGTCATAAATCAGAATAAGTGAGAGCACGTGACTTTTGGTCAGCAAACCTTGTTTTTCTTTCAAATTTTAAGTTGCGTTTTATCCAATGCTGATTTCAAATCTAAAATTATTTTTTGTTTTTATGCTCTCATTTTAGTGTTATTTTAAATTTATTGTTTTTAGATTTTAAATTAACACTATTTATGTTTTGTTTCAGATCTAATCAAGGCTTCTTCAAGTAGACATAAATGCATAAATGATCCTAATGCATTCTGTTTCATTCGTGACTTCTACACACTTATTCGTCAAAGGCGTAATATGACAATGTTTGTACGCAGTGCCTATAAGGCCTACTTTGACGTTTTCCTTGGTTCTGTTGCCTACTTTGACGTTCTCCTTGGTTCTGTTGCCTACTTTGACGTTCTCCTTGGTTACCAAAATCGAATATCAAACGAGATGACACCGACAAAGTCTTCAAACGCAAGAAATACAAGCGCAAAATCTTGCCATAATAGAAACAATTTGAGGTTTTTTTTTAATCCATTTATCTTTCTAACTTTCATCGGTGTACACTGATATTTTAATGTAATAGATGCAGTCTTCAGATTTGAATAGTATTAAGTAATACATATTTTAGTATTGCCTATTTGATTTATTTTTGTTTTATTTCAAATTCTAGTACGCATTGTGATAAATATAAAGGCTGTTGATAAAAATGCAGGTTCTTTGCAAAAAACAGTTGTTTCAAGCTTAATTTTAACATAGTATGACAATTAATTGCTTAGATAGCGCATGGATCATGCGAAAGGTATCATAATTTTGCCCTCCCAAAATGAAAAGGCTAAATTGAAAAAAATTGGTAGCCTTTAGAGAAAATATGACTCCGGATATGAATCTATCACACCCAAATTTGGTAAGATCAAATGCCAGTATAAATGCAACAAATCTTTTCTTCAGTGAAATAGATCCCCATAGATTATATACAAATTTCAACCATTCAGAGCTTAATTTCACACCTTGGCCAAAAGTATATAGCACCACTCATAGATTTATATATTTAACATATTTATTTAAACCTTTTAAATTTATCATATTATTGACAAAAATGTATGATATTAATGAGCATTTTGCTAATATGTTTGAATCACTTAGTATTTTACTAGGTATGTAATTAATAAAATGCTATGTTTTCTAAAACAGAATTTACCAACATTTTTTGTTTCAGCTTAAAATCATGACAATTGTGCAATATGAATAAAACTAAAGAATTTACATGAGCAGATAAGGCACAAATCCAATTCTTCATAACCAAATGCTATCACTAGTAAAATAGCTTAGAATTAAAATGTTAAAGTGATGCTATCCAAACCAGTGTATAATGATATCAAGAGATATCAAGTTTTGTATCAAGGAAGAATGGTGTCAGTAAAGTCTTTCAATACCAAGAGGAAGCATCTAGCTTTCAGGCTTTACTTAGGAATCCCCGGAAAACTTATTTTCAATTTGCTGCGGAGTTCAATAAAGCTTTAATTTCAAAATATCTCCCAGAATACTTATAAAAAGACTTACAGATCAAGGGCTAAAAGAAAGCAGGGCCCAAAACAAACCATCGATATATGAGCTCAACAGAAATTAACGTCTTCAGTAAGCTAAATATCACAGTATATATCAGATATGTAAGAAAGAATAGTGTAATATTGTTTTGCATGTAATTTATGTAATTCAATTTGAATATTACTTGGAAGAAAATTATTTAAATATTTACATTTTGTTTCAGAACTTCTGGAAGTACTTTTGTGAGAAGAAGAGTTGGAGAGACATGCGTAACACGAAATATGAAGCATGGAGGTTGTTCAATCATGGTACGGGGCTGCATGTCCTCATCAGGGTTGTGAAGGTTGTTTTTATTCCAGTAAAGAGTGAACTCTACAACTGTTGTCAGGAGTTTCAGTGCCATCTACCCCGAAATTGCATCTCACAACACCAAGAAATGATGTCATATTTCAGCAGGACAGTAGGTCATGCCTTACTTGCAACCGCACAAATAATTAGTTTGTAGAAATGGGGATCACTCCTATAAAGGGTCCATTAGAGAGCACTTGTAGGGAGTGCTTTTAAGAGCACAAAGAAGTACAGCCTTGCAATTTTTACCATGTATCAATTCATGCCACCAACTTTAACCCCTATACTGGTCGTGCTGCTCATACTACTATATTTAGACCTTCAGGCTTTTACTGGTACCACCTCAAATTTGGTGCAAGAGCATAAAAATGCTCAAAGCCATGCTCGTACCATCAAAATCCCCAATCTCAACATACCCTACCTTCACCACCTCAAATCCTACAAAACTCTACGGGTTCCCGTACCCAAATATCACCTTCAGCACAGGGCACTTTAAACTGAATTCGCAAGTAATACGTGGGTCTGTAACCTCTGCAACCTCATCCCTTCATCAGGTCGATCCTTCCTTTAGCGTTCATGACCCACTCTCTGGTTCTCCGTCCTGGTTGACACTGGCGCTCAATGCAGTGTCATTCCAGCCTCTTCAGTCGAAAAAGCTTGCACCCCTTCTGATCTGGTTCTTAAAGCTGCCAATTCATCGGACATAATGACTTATGGGAGGCGTATCCTCGAACTCTCTCTCGGGTTACCTTGTGTTTTCCCATGGACCTTCATCGTTGCCGAAGTCGACATGCAAATTTTGGGCCTCAATTTTCTTTCCACTCATGACCTCTTGGTTGATTCTTGTCACCGCAAGCTCGCCGACACAACCACGACACTAACTGTTGATGGTTCATTCTTTCCTTTCACCAGCTCTCTCCTCTCTGTTCGTCTCCCTGCAACTGCTTATTCCTTCCGTCAACCAATTCGGGAGTTTCCAAGCCTCTGTCTGCCTCCTAAGGACAGACCTAGGAATCGCAAAAGGTGTGATTCCATTCGCACATCCTTGCAACTCTCCATTGATCGCCTGAAACTAGCTTTTATAGAGGCCGTTCACCTAGAACAGTCACTACCTTTCTCTTCCACTAATATAAGTACAGTGGTTATCCCAGCCTACCTGCCGCACCCAACTATTCCTTCAACACTTCCCAACCAACTAACTCCACTTCTGAACCCTTCTTCGGCTCTTTCAAATCTAATTGCAACTTTTTCTCCTACCTCTTTACTCGCAAACCCTCCGCCAACCATCTCTATACCCCCCAATTCTTCTTCCCAATTTCTGCCGCCTCACTTTATGTTGTAGGACCACTCGACAGCAGCTGGAGAACATCAAGCGACAAACGCGCAACTCCCGACTGTCGCCTTTTCGGGAGGTCCAGAACAATCACCACCCGACGCTCCGGTCCTCGCTCGCGCAATCTCTCGCATCCATCGAGTGGCAGTTCTAATCGCCACCTGACCCGCAATCCGAGTCAGCCAATTGGCACTATAACTCGTTCTGGACGCGTTGTAAGGAGGCCTCGCTGCTATATAGTCTAAACAGCGGGCAGCGTTGCTCCCATAATTAGAGTGATACCAGCAGCTACCCTGAGAGTTGCCAGGATAGGGGGAATTAGACCAAGGTTGAAAATGAACCTGCCTTGCCTCACCTCTTGTGCTAGAGTTCTCTCGTTGATTTTGCCTTTTTCGGGAGGAGGAACGACGTCTGACTCCTCTGTTCTGCTCACGATGTGGCTCTCAGTGAAGACCCGTTCGCACCTTTGGGGCACGAATATCCTTTTCAATCGTCTTTAGAACGGATAAAAGACCTGAAACCTGAGAGGATTTATCCTGAATAAATCCTGACTAGTTGTAAGAAGCTCAAGCCAGTGACTTAACCTGAGAAATGGATACATGTGAGTGTTTATTTACATCGCTAAACGACCCATGGCTTGCATTTCCCCAGCTGATGAAAGGATTATTATACAGAGCGTCAGCCGCCTCTGCCCTTTTTTCCACGTTCGATGGGGAGGAAATTAAAAGAAGGGGCTTAATTTGATCTGGCATCCCACGCATGAATATCTCAGTTATGAGTGGCTCGAGTTGGTCGAGCTGTGTTCCTCTGGCATGTCCAAGAGCTTTGAGATGGCTCAAAAAATGTGTGGGACACCTGTCCCCCCATTTCCTGCGTATCGAGAAGGATCCGCAGGTCCTCTATTTTCGATCCCCCAAATTGCTCCTTGAACGCCCTCTTGAACCTAACCCAAGAATCAGCAAATACCCCATCCAGCAAAATATTTTTAAAAACGGAAAAAATACTTAGAGGTAATTTCTGGGCTACGGCGATCGTTCTATGGTCCTCAGGAACTGCCTGGTGTTGAAGGATGAGCTCCACCATTTCCCACCAGCCAATGGGGTTTTGTGAGTCGAATGGTGGCAGCGAAAGTTGTCGAATAGGTCATCGTTGTTAGTCGGGAAGATGCTTGCGTGGTTCTAATTGTCCCCGATGTGGGGGCGTAGTTTTTTTGCTCCGTTTTTGCTCCATTTAAAAAATATTAAAAGTGTGTGTGTGTGTGTATGTGCACAAATCCAATTTACCCGCTTGAAAGTAAAAAAATTGAAAAAAATTATCGAATTTTGATCACTCTTTGTCCTTACTACTGTATTGATAATTAATTCTATGAATTTGCTAAGGAAGAAACTTAAGGATGTTAAGCCAAATTTTGGATTGAGAAACGAGCACGTGTCGAAAATGAAAGTTCACGCGAGAAAAATGGAATGAGTGAGGTGAGATGAGTCGTCCGAAAATATGCAACACGTGACGGTGAAAATTAATTTATTATTACGAATGAATGAATGGAGGGGAGATAATTAAACTAATCTGGGGACCATTTATAGATTGTTAGGTGGTTATTACGCCAATACACTAGACAGCTCTGGTCACAATAAGCCCCAAAACCTATATTTTTGTTATACAAGGGAAAGGAAGTTAATTGCTAACGTGAAGTCTGAATTTGCAGACGAAATTTCCTTAGGCATAAATCAGCAACGTCGTAGGAATACGTGTATTAAAACAAAGAGATACGAAAAATATATATTATGGAAAGAACAGTTATGATTAAAAAGTGAAATTATAGTTTATGATTGGACTGAATTTTATGCGGTTGAATTAACTTTGCACGAGTTAATGAGAATTAGAGTACACATATGATGATTGACAAATATTAATTAGATTATAGTTAAATGGTAAATGAGTAAATATTATACATGTATGATAAATATTTATATGGATTGATAAATAGACTATATAAGCAAATAGATTTTGATTTGGATACATAAATGGATTAAATAAATAGATTGAATAAATAGATTGAATAAATAGATTACAACGGAGTTGGGAGGGTCTGATTCCGATGAGCCGAACAAAGTGAATGAATGAGCGTGTGATTTTATTCGAAAACGCTCGAGGGGTCGGGCGTACCAATCACACGATTTAAGTTATGCTTACCAACACTTGTTGAAATAATATATATATATATATATATATATATATATATATATATATAAATATATATATACAGTTATAATTAAATATTTCCGCTTGTAGGGGGTGTAGACCACTACAGAAGTACCAAAAGTACAAATAAAACAGAAGTCTATGAGAGATTACAAACTGAGTGGGAAAAGATAGGTTTGGGGAAATAAATATCACCAGGACAAACAGACGCTAGTTTGTTTACATAGCGTCAACAGTTACGTTTCATATGGTCCGATACTTTACCCCCCCCCCCTCTTTGCCCCGCTGTCCTAAAGATACTCGAGATCCCTCGAAAAGAAGGATTACAATCACCAGATTTCCTAGTCCGTTAATATAAACATAGGTGGGTGGGATAGCTTTTGGAATAAAACTCTATGAACAGGCGCACTGTCCCCTTTGATTGCTTATGTCTATTTTCGACAAATAGACGAAATTTCACTTTCTCCGACGTAAACCAGAAGGGCAATGGGTCACAACGTAGAAAATTTATGCCCTAGGAGAGAGGTTTAAAGGTGGGCCCTCGTCTTCCCTACCCCCCGCCCTCAGGGGATAATCGATGTATATATATAGTTCGATCTGGAGAAATGAAAAAGAGAATCGGAGTAGCGATCAGGAGAAGAGAGCAGTCCCTGAGTAAAACAGGGAATTAAGGAGACAGTGGAACCAAGCGGGATTTTCCTTCTTGAGACCATTTCCTTTGGTCACCGAGAAGATTAGATCAGTGGTATTGAGACCCACTCTCATACCAATCTCGTTCAGAGAAATCCACTCTCTCAGTTTATACTACGAATCCACCCTGGTTAAAGAATCAAAATTAAAATAAAGCACTCTTAGAGAAAAGTGGAACGGAGTTATTCATGTACGGAGCAAACATACATAAGTACTAGGCCGTATACCACGACAATAGGAATCATAAATTTTTACAGATTTAGTGAAATCCATGCCACAAAGAATTATGGCACTAAATTAAGCAAAGGGATCCAAATAATTAAAAATAAATAAATATAATATATATATATATATATATATATATATATATATATATATACTAAATACATTTGCCACAACTTTCTAATTACATTAATTCAATAGCAGCATATGGTGCTTTCTACTTTTGGTTAAGGAGATAAACTTATATATATATATATATATATATATATATATATATATATATATATATATATATATATATATATATATATATATATATATATATATAATGAAACCACTTTTTGAGCACAAAGTTTATTAAACCGGAACTAGTTGCGGTATCAAGTTTCCCATACCATTTTCAGCTGTTAACTGAGAGAAATTGACAAAAAACAAACATCAGAAATACTAAAATATACAGAAACCGGCAACTGGATTAATCAGGGGGCGTTAGTTTTAGGTGATTAACACCCTTTTTTTAATGAGTTCTGATACACAGCGGCTACATTTGTGTTGAACTTCTGACAGATTAAATTTTGGGATTTCTTTGATTAATATAGATTCGATAATTTTTCTTTTAGTAAAATCGTTACATTGGTAAATTATTTGGGCACTAGGGAAAACAATTATGTAGTTGGTGTTTTTCACATGGTAAAAATACAATAATTTACTTGCTATTAGGGAAAACAGTGTCTTCATATATATATATATATATATATATATATATATATATATATATATATATATATATATATATATATATATATATATATATATATATATATGAAAATTAATGCAATATCGCAAGAAAAGATGAGGAATTAAACCACATTCGATATTTGGAAAAGCGGGTATTAATCTAGCCTTTAAATATAATAATTCCTTAAACCAATTGATGATCACCAAGAAACCCAACAAACATATTAACATAGGAGTTTATGCAATACCATGCAACGATTGCCATAAAGTTTATATAGGGGAAACGGGGAGAAATCTAGACAAGAGATTGTATGAACACAAAAGAGATATTAGAGTGGGCAGCGAAAGCAGTGGAATATTTTGCCATGTTAGAGACTTGGAATCATTCGATCGATTTCAATGGAAGCAAAATGGTATTTAAATCGGCTAACTATGTGAAGAGAAGAATCGTAGAATCGAGCTTGATATCGTTAGTTCCTAATTTAAATCTATCTGAGGGTCAAATTTCTTTTAATCCTGTAATAAGAAAGCAAATAAACAAAATAGTAAAATGTCAGCCCTTCAATATGTTTAGGCCTAACCTCCCCCCCTGATTAGCCACAAGTAGGGAATTGGGGGAAAAGAGGGGATCTTTCACGACCTGACCCTGTGTTATGTTTGTATGCACTTTTCTTATATTTTCTATCCAGTGTCAGTTGAAAAAGGGTGGGAGATACACCGAAACTGTTCTAATTTAAATTGTCTTCCGAGAATGTGGTTTAATTCCTCATATATATATATATATATATATATATATATATATATATATATATATATATATATATATATATATATATAAACTATTAAACGAAATTTCCAACCTTGGTTTTTAAAAAAGGTCTGCTGACCAAAAGTCGCATGCTCTCAAAATTTTAAATAATTTCCTGACTAACCTTAGAAGGACTTGGCAGTTATATCATTCAAGGGAGAATGTAAAACATCATAAGGATTACAAGTTTCGTTACAATCGGCCTAATAGTTATAATGTTATTGCCAAAACAAAAATATTATCTGGCTAACCTTGGGAGGACTTTTGCAATTATATCAAATTAGGTAAAATCGGGCGAATAGTTATGATGTTATTTAAAAATAATACCAGGTCTATCCTTGGGAGGACTTTGGATATTATATCATTCGAAAGAGAATGTAAAACAACATAAGGGTTTTGAATCTCGTTAGAATCAGCCCAATAGTTATAATGTTATTGCTAAATCAAATAAGTTCCCGGGCTAACCTTGGGAGGACTTTCGCAATTATATCATTCAGAAGAGAATGAAAAAAAATAATGGTTTTCAAATTTCGTTATAATAGGCTGAATAGTTATGATGTCATCTTCGAATAATTTGCGGCTAGCCTTGGGGAGACTTTAGCAATTATACGATTCGAAAAAGAATGTAAAACAACATAAGGGTTTAAATTTAGTTAGAATAGGCTGAAAAGTTATGATGTTTTTATCAACACAAAATAATTCAGGGGCTAACTTTGGGAGGACTTTGGCATTTATATCTTTCGAAAGAAAATGAACAAAATTAATAGTTTCAATTTTCGTTAGAATCGGCCGAATAGTTATGATGATATTGGCAAAAGAGAATAATTTCCTGGCTAAACTTGAGAGGACCTTGGCAATTATATCATTCAGAAGAGAATTAAATAAATAAGGGTTTCAAATTTAGTTTATTGGCCAAATAGTTACAATGTTATTACCAAAACAAAACAAAATAAAAAGCCAAACGGAGATCCACCGACCGACCTACATAGTGAGATGTAGAGGTGCCCACAACTAAAAATGCTACAAGCAATGTGCTTAATTTGATTATAAATTTTCTCTATTATTTTGCATAATAAACTATATTTTGAAAAAAACACAGTCTGCTGATTAATGTTGCGTGCTCTCACCTATTCTGATTTATGACCTTACGACCTTCAAAACTGACTAACATGGGTGAGAGAAGAAGGAGCGATAAAAGGGTTCCATGAGAGAGTTTCTTTTTGTTGTTGTTTTATTGTGGGAGAGAGGCGAAATGTGGTATATGTGGTTAGTATAGGGTTTTTCAATAAGGCCGCTCAATTTTTAAATGTAAATAAAACAAGTTTTGTGTAATATATGCACTCAATTTATTTTAAATTTGAAAGTACATTTTATGGCATTAAGTGTGGAATATGGCGTCGTTCAAATTTCCTGCCACGACTTCGTTTGGTGGACGTATTCGGGAGGCTCAATTTTCGATGACTTTGTCGCATAAATCTGGTTGGATTTGCTGGATGGTGTTCTTTATGTTGACTTTGATGACATCAACTGTTTGCGGATTATTCGCATAGACCTGCGATTTAAGTAGCCCCAAAGAAGGTAGTCTAATGGCGTTAAATCGCATGATCTCGGTGGCCAGTTGACGTCGCCGCCACGCGAGATGACCCTGCCCTGAAATTGCTGGTGCAAAATGTCTATCTTGGCGTTCACAGTGTGGCACGTAGTGCCGTCCTGTTGGAACCACATGTCGTCATTATCCATATTAGGCATATAACCCAGTTGAGGCCCCAAGAAATTGGTTATCATCGATCTGTAGGTCTCGCCGTTGACGGTTATGGCAATCTCATCTTCGATCTAAAAAATATGCGAAACGATGATTCCGTTGGACGAAAATCCGCACCAAACAGTGACTTTGTTAGGATGCAATTGGTGCTGGTGTATCTCATGTGGATTGTTTTCGTCCAAAATCCGACAATTTTGCTCGTTCACAAATCCATTCATCCAAAAATGGGCCTCGTCGCTGAAGATGATTCTTTGGGTGAAATTCGGGGCAACTTCCAACTGCTCTAGAGCTCAATCAGCGAACACACGGCGTTGTATATGGTCGTTTACCTTAAGTTCCTGGGTAAGTTGGATTTTGTACGGGTGCAGACCAAAGTTCCTACGCATAATTCGCCAAACTGAAGTCGCAGAAAGGCCAAGTTCTTGTGAACGACGAGAAATTGACTGCGTCGGATTTTCTCGTACACTCTCATTTACGGCAGTGATGTTTTCAGCAGACCTTGCGTTTCGGCGACGTATGGGTGTTGGCTCTTTGTTGATCGACCCTTTTTCATCGAATTTGGCCACCAAGCGTTAAACAGTGGAATTGGCAGGACGATTGTTGTGAGGATAGAAATCATGTAATGTGCGGAACGTTTGTCGAACGGAGTACTGATTTTTTATAATAACATTTGATGATTTGCACACGCTGTTCAACGTTATAACCTTCCATCGTGACTTTAAAAGTGCTACTAAACAGTTTACAGTGAGGTTGCCAGATGTCGCTTTAACAACATGGCCACTATCGCCTGTCAAAGCTCAAGCGTCCAAGTTGAAAGACCCTTTATATGTATATATGCCAGGATACTGGCTGATCTCTCTATTGTTGATTGGATCTACTTCGTTTTTCTTAGGTTTAACTTGAATTTGTTTTACCTCATTCAGGTAGTCAGTGCTAATTCGTTTATACTATCTTATATATATATATATATATATATATATATATATATATATATATATATATATATATATATATATATATATATATAGTAGCGATCAAAATTTGAGGACAATAATTTAACTTTTCATTATTTTTCTTATTCGACAAACTTTTCCATTAAAATTTGATAGAATATTCGTAGTATATTTATCTATCTTGTGCTAAAATATTTTCTAAATAATCAAAAGTATAAACAGGATATTCATTATATACTCCTACCTTTAATTTTTAAAAAATACAGTGATCAAAATAAGAGAACACTCTAGTGACTTTTTATATATTAGGGTAATTACCTGTATTTTCTATAAATATCTGGCAACACTTCTCAACAGAGTCACGTTACCAATATGTTCCATTACCCTATCAACTCCCAGCAAGAGTCGACCCATTCCAAGGTAACTGAAGCCCTCGACGTAAAGGCATTCAGATGAAGAGTTATGGACTCTCTCTCTTGGCCATTGGAAGGCAAGTTAGCCGTTCTAAAAGTGTAATAGCAAGGGTATTTAAATTAAATAATGAAACCAACTTATTCATGTCTAAGAAGAAGGCGGGCTGTCCACGTAAAACAAGTCAATGAGTGGACCGCATGATCCACAGAATGTCTATGGGGAACAGCTTCGACACTGCAGCAGGGAATATAGCAACAAATCAGTGCTAATTTTGGCAAGGAGGTGTCTCAGTGTACAATCTCTCGTCGTCTGGCAGAAGTTGGATTGAAAGTCAGTTCCCCAGCGATCAGCCTCTTATTAGCAAGAAAAAATAAAATGTTAGACTTGCCTTTGCTGAGAAGCATGTTCTGTCGAGTGAAAAAAAAATTGGTGCACAGTTAATTTTATGATGAAAGCAAGTTTAATTTGGTTGTTACAGATGGTAGCCAATATGTGAGACGTAAAACTGGGAAGAGACTTCTTTCGAAGTGTATCAAGAAGTCTGTAAAATTTGGAGGATGCAGTGTCATGGTTTGGCGAATGTTCTCAGCAGCCAGACTGGGGCCTCTCATACGCTTAAATAGTACTGTTAAGGCTAATGTGTACCAGAACATCCTTCAGGAACATGCCATTCCCTCTTTACTGGCTTTTCCAAATCAACTAGACATTTTTATGCAAGATAATGTTCCGTGCCACACTGCAAAACGAGTGAAAAAATTTCTCGAAGATGAAGAAATAGAAGTTTTGAAATGGCCAGCCCAGAGTCCCGACTTAAATCCGATCGAGAGAGAACCTTTGGAAGATCATTAGAGGCAACATCATGGCGAAAAAACAGCTACAACCACTGAATTATGGAAAAAGACTGGAGGAAGAGTGGAATAATATCACTCCAGAATTGTGCAATGCGATGGTGATTTCATGTGGACGCAGATGTGCCGAAGTCATCAAATGCAAGGGCCTCTACACTTCCTATTAATGTTTAAGAATTCATAAACGCTATTTTGCAAACCAAATTTCATGTTTAATTATGTTTTCATAAAGATTATGTTTCTGTTCTCTTATTTTGATCACTGTATTTTTAAAAAATTAAGGGTATATCATTAATTTCATGTTTATAATTTTGGTTATTTAGAAAAAATTTTAGCACAAGACAGGTATATATATACTACAAATATTCTATCAAATTTTAAAGGGAAAATTTGGTCAAATGAAAAAATAATGAAAAGTTAAATTAGCGTTCTCTTATTTTAATCGCTATTGTATATATTATATTTATTTGTTTTATTTACCATATTTAGGCTGGTCACTTCTAATTCGGTTTCTAATATTTTACTGTGTACTTATATTTGTATCTATAGAGGTATAAATCTTTCATGAACGCGAAAGAATGATGGAATGAATCCATCAAACCGCAAGAACAGAAAAGCAGGATAATATTTCTTCGGAAATGTTATTTCATAATTCGCAAAAATTCCGTACAGGGATTGGATTCGAACCGTGTACACTAAGGCAGCGAGCAACCTCTTTGATCTTAATTAAACCGTCCCTTAGACCACTCGGTTACGTGGAATACAAAAATCTTCCGAATAAACAAGCCGATTGGTCTAAGGGACGGTTTAATTAAGATCAAATTGGTTGCTCGCTGCCTCAGTGTGCACGGTTCGAATCCCATCCCTGTACGGAATTTTTGCGAATTAGGAAATAACATTTCCGAAGAAAAATTATCCTGTTTTTCTGTTTCTTGTGGTTTTCTGGATTCGTATCTACATATGTCTAAGTTTCTTCTAATTGCTTTGTTTTTCTTTTCCTTTTTTCTTACGTGTTTCTATATTAGGCATTCATGCCTTTATTTTATATTTTGTGTGAGCTTGATTTTTCTTTTTACCCTGAGTGCTTGTGCACTCAAGTGAAGGTTTCGGGTTCCCTGTTCCGCAAGTGGAGCCTACTGCCAGGGAATTGTTTGACAGTATAGTTCCGGTTCTAGATCGCTAACATCCTGCTTGTTTCTTGACGTTTTTCTTTCAGTTTCTTCCAGAAGTCTTTCGCCCTTTTTTCCAGGGTTATGTTAATTGACCTATACCCACTATTTTGGTGATGTCTTGTCTCTTTTCCCTCTCTCTTTTTTTTGTATTCGTGATAATTTACGTCGATTTATTCTGTCCTCTCTGCAGTTTTCTTTTATTCGACTTTGAGATCGTGTGCAAAGGGATCGGTGGGTAGGTTAAGACCGATTCCGTGAACGTCTTATAAATAGTTCTTTTTCTCTTTACGTTCATATTACCCAAAATGAATAGCAAGCAGTCTTATGCCCATTTTGGGTTTGCCTATCCTTGCTTTCGTATGCGCATGGTAGCCCCCTGAGCCAATGTGGAGTCCCAGTGCATTTCCCTCTGTTGCGTATTCGTAGTTAACGCCGTTGATGTTGATAGGATCTTTTTTATTCCTCAGTATTGGGATGATTTTATATTTATGTATGTTTGTTTGAATTTACATTTATTTTCAAATTGATTTATATTGTTAATTTCTCTTTCGGGGGATCTTGCCTGCCATCTTGGGTTTGTGGAATGCGATGCAATAATTTGACTGATGTCATCCGCGTATTGTATATTAATATACCCCGGTGTTATTGGGGGAGGAAGATCAGTCGTGTATATCGCGTACAGGTCGGTCCTCCGTGGTCATCGATGGAAAAATAGGCTTTCCTACTGGAGATGTAGTCAGCCAACTTGATGCCTAGATCAAAGTGGAGGAGCATATATTTTGAGCCCTTTAACCCAGACCTTGTCAAAGGCCTTCTCCACATCGCGGAGGACTACATCCACGTATCTCTTTTCAGCTTTGGTCTGCGCTATTCTTTCTGTTATTATGGCTATCGCTATGGTTGCATCTCTTTCCTTTCGGAAGCCATAATGATGTGCGTTGTATTTATCGTTATTTTCGAGGAAATCGACCAATCTTGTGTTTGATATTTTTTCGAGAACTTTTGCCAGAAAGTTTAGTAAGTATATGGGCCTGTAGCTGGAAACTTTCTAGGGTAGTTTCCCTTGTTTCGGCAGGAACACCATCTTTGTTAAGTTGAACTTTTCCGGGTAAGCTCTTATATTCAGATAGGCGTTGAAGAGGTCTATTATGGCACTTAAGATGTTTACGGGGGCTTTCTCGTAATTATATTTCGTGAGGCCTGTATTCCCAGGGGCCTTTTGTTTAAATGAGCTGATGGCTCATTTTAGTTCTATTGTGATGTTTTTGCCAATTCTTTCGTTCTCCTGAAATCTATAGTCCACTTTTTCTACTGGAGTTATTCTATCCCGATTTGTGAATAAGTATCTGAGGACTGTTTCCTCTGTCTCTATGTCGTATATTAGGTTATCTTCGATGGTGTATACTTTGCTCCAATGTTCCATAAATTTATTTGCTATCTCTTCGTTACTTTTCAAAAATTCTCCTTGATATTTCTTTATCTGTATTCTCTTTCTTGGCGATCTGCCTTTAATCCTACTTATTAGTTTCCATGTTTATTTGGTTGTCAATGTTTTCTATTTTCCGTACCAAATTTTCCCAGATTTCCTTTTGTTGCTCCTCTATCAGGAAGATCATTTCACTCCTTTGGCGTATTAGATCTTTGGTCTTTTGTCGGCTAGTCCTCGTTTCTCTAATGTCTGCGTATATTCTCTTAATGTTTCTGGCTTTTCGCTTCATTTCCTCGGTCCATCTCGGGTTAGGGAGCGTCTTATACTTGATTTTCGGTTATGCTCAAAGCGTCCGCTTCTGAGATTTTCTCTATTACTGCGTCCCTTATTTCCTCCAATTGTTCCTGGTTCTTCTCGTCCAGTTCCGGTTAAGTATAACTTCCCAGCATTGTTGTATATGTTTTCCAGTTTTCCCTTCTGTAGGATTTCTGAGGTTTTATTTGAGACCTGGATTGGATTCTGGTTGATGGTCACCAGGATTCCAATGTGATTCCTGCATGGGACAGAGACTAGTTCCATATGTATGTTGTAGGGAATTCTGGTCCTGCTCGTTTCAAGATATTTCTGGTTATCGGGAGTTCTAGATTTTGTCCTGCATTGTTTGTTGTTTTGTAACCAGATTCCTCCAGTCTTGCATTCAGATCCCCCAGCAATATGGTTGGATTATTCTTGTTGAGTATTTCCATTACTGAGTGCATTGGCATGTACGAGCGGCAAGGTAGTTGATATGCCGCTGCTATCGTGAGTGAGAGTACTCCATTTCTACTGTAACAGCAGCATAAGCCTCATCCACCTCCCGCTCTTTGGTGTATCTTATGCCCCTTTTAATGGCGGTACCGTCATATCGTTCTCCTGTGTGATTTTTATTTATTATTTCGAAGTTGTGTATTTTCATTGTGTCATCGCTTTTGAGTCTATGCTCTGATATTGTAATAATATCAGGGTCTAATTGGTGGAAGATATTTCCATATTGGATGGACTTGTTTTTCCATCCATCTGTATTCAAATAAAGTATTCTTAATTTCCTTTTGTTATGGTTCATATTCAGTTGTATTTATTCTGTTTTGTTTGATTCCTGCTTGTCTTCGGCGATTTCCATCTTCCATTTAATACTTTATCGGAAGTTTCCTTTTTTATCAGTTTAATGTCGCTGGGGAAGAATCGGATTCGATTTTTATCGATTAGTTTTTCGATGGAAGATTCATCGTGGCCCGAGACGTAAGTCCATTTCCAGGTACCCCTTTCGATACCTTTTTTGATATCAGTAGGTTTTCCTCCTTTTAGTAGGGGGTATGTTTCGTGTACTCCTTGTTCGTACCTTCTGTTCCGTTCCCTTCTTGATTTGATTCGTCCGTTACTTCAGGCGTTTCCTTTACTGCCAACTCAGCTCCAACTTCCAACATGTCGTTTACTTGAAGGGTTTTGCCCGCCGTTACCCCAGATATTAGGGCTCAGGGTTGGTTGGGCGGGAACCACATCTTTCTTATTCCGTTTTTCTTTAGTAGGAGGTTTAAAGTTTCTCCGAAAGCCCCCGGCTGTGCGATGCTGTGCACATGAGCAAACATTATGCATGCGAGGATATCTAGGCCGGTTCCTTCATTTACGATTATGTTAATTTTGGGCTCTTTAGTTTCTTTAAATTCTTTTACCGGATCTTTCGCTACGCTCGCTTAGGTCTGGTTATTTATTTTTCCTTTTCCTTCTTTTCTTCTTGTTTTTTTCTATTTATCACCTCTTAGCTTTTAAGGCAATTAACCGCCATTATTCTGTGAGGACTTTGGTAGTTAATGCATTTCTTAGTCTGCTCCTTGTATTCTCAAAAAACATGGCCAATATTATTGCACTTTGAAAAAAATTTCTGTCTTTGTGTGGGCAGTTTTTAGTGACATAGTCCTCGATAGCATAGTATTGAAAACATGTTTGCACGTTTGTAAATTTCTCTCTTTCCACGTTTTCCAGAGGAATTCTCATTCCAAAGGCGAGTATTCCGTTGCGCGTTGTTTTGTTTGCCATCTCTGCCGTGGCACAGATGACGTTGAACAAACGAGTGTGGTGTCCAAACTTGATCAGTTCTGTTACGTTGATGTGTTAGTTTTTTCCTTCAATTTCTTTTAGTAACTCTTCTTTGGTGTGTGACCCCACATAGAGGTCAACCTTGCGGCAGACGAATGAGTGGTTGGCGAACAGTTGGGGCGGCAGTTTTGGCGCCAGGCCGATGCGGCTTAGGGCATTTAGCCCGTCCGATGCCACCAGGCGTTCAATATCGTCCTGCTTGTGACATAGGGCGCTGTAGCCGTTAGGTACATCGATGAGTTTCGTCAGGGCGATCTTCAGTTTGGTGTACAAAGTTCGAATGAGTATCCATCTTTCCGGTTTTTGTTTCCCCAGTTCCGTTCTCGGTGGGAGACTCCGGTACTCCAAACTTTCTTCCATTTGTATGCTGTGTGGTCCCTTCCCCTTCCAAGTATCCCTGCCTCAATCAACTTGGCTGTTAAAAAATGAAATGATGATGGATGAATGGGTGGACCCGGGTGGGCTCTTTTCGAGGGGTGAAATGTGATGGACTTTTTGTTGGTTA
The DNA here is from genome assembly GCA_963969495.1 of Ceratothoa steindachneri. Lineage (NCBI taxonomy): Eukaryota > Metazoa > Arthropoda > Malacostraca > Isopoda > Cymothoidae > Ceratothoa > Ceratothoa steindachneri. The sequence continues at coordinate 110,416,177 of OZ018328.1, forward strand.
GCGCGGAACAACCATCGCCCACCGGTGGGGCCGCCTCCTAGATGGAATTTAAAAACCGTGGTCGCTTCCCTCAGTGATCTTGGGGACCTCCCACAGGCGGAGTGGTTATAATCCCCAGCAGAGTTGGAACCCGGCCCCATTGTCCGGGGGCTCCTCTGTTACGGGTGTCTGGCACTGGGCTAGTCCTCGAACCTTCCTCCTCCCGTACCCCCAAATATGTAGTTGCAAATGCACTGCATAGTTGGGACGAGGTTGAAATGACAGCATCCACTAGTCAAGGCATTAGACCCAGGTTAGGGGTGGGGTTGGGGTAGGGGAATTAGGCAGTCATGGTGAAATATATGACGGGCCTTAAAAAAATTATTATTCTCTCTTTTTAGTGCCCCCCTGTATGGGATGATTTGAGGTGTGGGAGAGGAAAAGGTAAACAACACGATAGATGGAAATGAAAAGGAGATGAACTGCACCTTCCTTCTGGTTCTCGTATGCGAATGAATATACTGAGGTCGATATACTGGACTCCTCACAAGTTACTAACGACTACGAGTCATTAGTCGACTTTATTTTAAGGGCTCAACTCATGGCTACCCTTCCCCAAGAATTGAAGGTATTCGTAAGAGATAGAAGAGCTTCTTCGTTTACAGAGTGTGTAGAGGAAGCCGACCTTCACGCTTCCAGCCACGACCTTTATCCCAATGAGATCAAGAAGAGTTACCTCCACCTCCAAACATAAGTTTGGGCCTAATAAGTTCAATTCTAAGAATAATGCTAGCTTCGTGAAAATTCAGGCGCCTCATAATCCCAAGCCTCATCCTCACTACCTGCGTAAACCCATCGTATGCTTTACGTGTGGCATCCCTGGTTACCTTAGTTATAATGGCGCCCACAACTCATAGCTAAGGACACCCCTAATCAACAGGTCCATCAGATAACCGCTTCTCTGCTCCCTAACTCTTCTGTCTCGTCATCACAGTCGCCACCTGCTCCCTCTCACTCGGAACAACAGGTAAATTTCCTGTTCAATAAAAGCTCCCCTGGTAGGCTCAAGTTTGAAAACAGCACGATAAATGGGTACCGAGTGTCAACCCTTGTAAGAGGCATGGGTTGCACATGCATAGCAATCTCGGACAAGCTTTTTCCCCCAGTAAATCCCCAGCATAAGAGATTTGCGATCGTTTACGACTTTTTAGGTCGTGCCACTAAGTTTCCTTTAGTAAAGTTTTACATACAGTGTCAATATTTTACAGGATGGGCCGATGTAGTTGCCGCCCTCATAAAGTTTTGTTCTGTTCTTATCGGACAGAGCGGGCAGCTCTCCCCAAAACCCATCGCGCAACCAGTGATCACCAGGACCTAAGCTGAGAAAGATACCGTCACCCCGGTACCTTTAACGTCCTCGTCAACCCCGGACGTCGAGTTATCCAGCAATAATCATTTTGCTGAAGCTCAAGAGAATTGCCCTTGTTTGCAACCCTTGTGGGAGAAAGACAGAAAAAAAGGAGCCCGAAACCGTTCGAGAGAATAGAAGAATTGACTGTGCAGACTTCGCCCTCAAGATTTCTGAGGTAAATTTGAAAAAATACTGGACGTATTTTGACATCAAATCCAAAGCATGGAAATTCGAAGCAAACGACGAAGTACTACTTCTGTTGCCCTCTGAGCCTAATAAGCTCCTATCTCAGTGGAAAGGACCTTTTTGAGTAGTATAACCCCGACGCCCGGTCGACTACTAATTCAGACCCACTCAGGTAATAAAGTGTACCACGTCAACCTGTTAAAATGGTACCACCGGCTTGCGTGCGTTAATAATGTGGTCGCTTTAGACGAAGAACTCGTCTTAGATGCAACTTACCTGGTCGAACCGCTTTGCCTCGTTCAAACGGTCTGCGTGGAAGCAGACGACGAATACCTTTTGCCATCTCTCCCATTCCCCCAATCGTACTCAGCCCCCGAGCCCGATTTTAACTTCCTGTCTCCGACCCAGCAACAAGGCTCAATTGGCGAGCCTACTAAATGAATTGTCGGAGGTAGTCTTCGAAACTCCAGGTTCTTCAACCCAATCTACCCATAAGATTGTTTTAAAAACACAAGAACCAGTATTACCATATTCCCGTTCATTTACGTCCCACGTTTAACGCCGAGGTAGAAAATTTGCTCAGTTTGGGGATTATCGAGCCTTCCTCATCTGACTTTTGTGCCCCGATTGTGATTATCAAAAATGCCGATCAATCATTTAGGATGTGCGTCGATTTTCATAAATTAAATTCAGTCACCCAGTTTGATGCCGAGCCCATACTTTTGATTGATCAAAACCTACATCTTTTCGAAGATGCATATTCATCTCCGAAATTGATCTTTGTAAGGCCTACCATCAGATTCTGCTATCTGAATCTTCTAAGCGCTTTACAGCTTTTGTTACAGAGAAAGGTTTAATGCAATTTACATGTCTTCCCTTTGGTTTGGTAACTGCGTGTGGTAACTACAATCGAATGATGCGTCGAATTGTAGACGGCCTAGTCAGTGTAACCTTTTATTTTGACAACGTGTACGTTGGCACCTGTACATGGAACCAGCACGTACAGTCCCTTCGCGCTTTGTTAATCCGTTTGCGCGCACACGAACTCATGATAGGCCCGCCGAAGTGTCATTTCGCATATGATACGATTAAATATCTTGGTTTTAAGATCGGAAAGAATCAGATTGTCCCCCAAGAAGAGAAAGTTAAAGCCATAGCTGAAATGCCGCTTTCCCGGACGAAGAAGCAGCTGCGGTCATTTCTGGGTTCTGCTTCATTTTACAGGCGCTTCGTTTCCAATTTCGCCACTATAGCGTCACCCCTTAATGATATGTTGAAGAAAAAGAGACCCGATCCTGTCTGTTGGACTACCCCCGTGGTGTCTATCTTTAACCAGCCGAAGGAGAAACTGATCTCTGCTCCTATTTTGAGATTCCCGAATCCGAAAAAAATGTTTGGGATTCATACTGATGCCTCTCGTGATAGTATAGGCGGTGCCCTCATGCAGTATGAAAACGATGGAAATGGATATCATGTTGCGTATGCGAGCAGGAAGCTGTCTGTCCGCGAGAAGGCTTACGCCACCATTGAACTCCTGGCTTTAGCTATAGCATGGTCAATTCGACATTTTAGAATGTACCTTATAGGCACCGAATTCGTAATTGAGAGTGACCATAAGCCACTGTCGTACCTTCGTAAATTACAAGAGTCAAAATGGATGACTAATGCGTTGGAGTATGTTGCTTATGGATTATCGATTTCGTATTGTGTATATCAGGGGTACTCAAAATTATTTAGCGGATAGTTTAAGTAGAAATCCTCTAGAAGACCGTATTGCCATAAACTAAAGATACCATAAGCGAATCTTCTTGTAAATATGTCCGCTGATTTGTTTTGAAGTGTGTCTTTAGTAATGGTTCATTTTTTTCTTTTATTTTTCTATTGTACCTGTGCGTAGTCTGAAGTAATTATTATTATTTGCTAACCCCGCTCATGTCCAAATTTTGTTTGTATCTTGTTGCACTAATTCAATTTTTATAGCATCTCCCCCTTGAAGAAAAATTAGTTCGAAACATTTTTCGTCCCACCCGACTTGTGGAAAAAAATGTCTTCCTGAAAAGGGAATAGTGTGGAACAATAAGGAGAGAGAGAAGGAATTGCCTCCCCTCCCCCCCCTTGACTTCCCCAGTTCGCCGTTGACCGCTCTAAATTCGTCTGCCTTATATACTGCGAAAATTAGAACAATGGAAAGACCATTAGGGGGTATCGTGAATTCTCGCTATGGGCCCTCATCGTGACCCAAGGCAATTAAGGAAGTCTGTTGGCGATGAATCTCTCTCCCCGTCTAGATAATTTCGGAGTATATATTCGACACTTCAAAGATCACAAGCAGATTGTGTGTGGAGCCGCCGTCCAGTACGTTAGCCGTAACGTCTTCGTTAGTCGAGAGGGAATCGACTACATTCTCGTCCAGAGAAGAATTGAGTGATTTCAAAGAGCCAAGGAAGATCTAGTCGTCACTCAGTCTTGTTCGTGGAGATAGTTAGGCGCACTTCAAACCTTCTCAGCACGTCTTCGGATTTTAAGGATCAGAAAAGCCATCCCTGAAGCACCCTCCGTTTTCCTCTTAAGAATAAGAGCCCCCCCCCCCCTCAAATTCAGTTTCCCGAACTTGAATTGAGCGTCTCGTGAGACGCCTACAAGTTCAAGGTCGAACTTATCTACCTGGTCCAACTCGCCGCACATCAAGGTAAATTGGATTTAACCCACGCTTCATCACGCTCCTCCCATCTTTACCACCTCGAACCTCAAGGATCCCCTTTTCCTTAGAACTTGCATAATTGTAAAATCATTACTTAATTAATTATCACTCGGTTCAAACTTAATTGATAGTGTTAATCATCTTAGCAGTGAACGGTCAATATTTAATTGCATTGGCATTTAACTTGCCCTATATGTATATGTAATCTTTAGTCCTATTAAATTATATTTTTGTAGCCGTGTTTGAATATTCCTTAGCCTAGAAACTGTGTATTTAAAGCACCCTTAGAACCATCCCGAGATGGAGCCTTAATTTCGGTCGGCCAGTAGGCCAGTGTGCTAATAACTGCGTACACCTGGTTATACCACGACAAATTTCTTGAACTTCATTACTTTCAATATGAAATCGTCTTGTTTTTACGAAAGATTACCTTATTTGTGAACTGAAAACAAATAATTATGAAAATAAAATAAAAAATAATTTAATAATTCACAACATTTTGAGCTGGTAAACAGGTCGTATATGACCTAGTGCAATTTTAGTGTTATTATTAAAATGCATTGTATGATGTATCATTGAAAAGTACAAAAATCTAAAGTTTATGTAATAAAATAATTAAAAGAGCACAATATGAAGCAAATCATCAGGTCTGATTCTCCCATAAGATGGAAAATTACATACACTTCTTTCCTTGTTCACAGCCGTGTCATGAATTAGAAAAAAATGTATAAATCTTTCTTCTTTGGTTACGTACCATATACATATATTTAAAAATGGAGCAACAAATAGAGTTTGTATAAGATCAAATCCTATTAGGAAAGGCTTCTGTTAAATAATTAAATGTATTTTATTTGGTGGGTCACTTATGACCCCAAATACATTAAGGATTTAAAGGAAGACGAAGTGAATAAAGTGTGAAACCCTCGTCCTTGTGCCTAAGTCCATTTCGACCTCCCGTTGAGTCCTCCCGCTTTCGGCAGCCCCCTCACCCTCCTCTAGAAGAAACCAATTCTAAAGAAATCCTTGGTAGCGCTTGGAAGATTTGGGGGTTCAGGGCCTATGCTTTGGAGTGGAGTGTTGCGCTTATTTGGTGGCGGATAGTAGTAAGTGGCTCGTGTGCATGGGCAGGAGGGTCTCGGGTTTCGTATGGTGAACAGAAACTGCGCTAAAGTAGAAAAGAAATTAGCATAAATAACGAAGAGATTTTACTTAATGAAGAAAGAATTAAAGATAGGAGAGACAAACGAATGAAAACGGTTGGTGAAGAGGAATAGTGAAAATTACTAAAGGTGGCAATGCAATATGAAGTACATAGGATGAAAGAGCGCAGTGTAAACTCCCATGAAAGTTTCAAAGGGCGTCACTATTAAAAAGCCGTTTAACGCCATCTTTTCCCATTCCCTGTGTCTAACTAGGAGTGTGAAAGAAGGACAGGTAAACATATGGAGAAATAAAAAAAGAACTAAAAACAGAATAACAATAAACTATGACAGAAAGATAATGTAAAAACAAACCTGACATACCTAAATGTATGCAGCTGTAGGGCACATTTGGGAGCTTCAGGATCAAAGTTGTACAAGTTACATGTACTAAATAGTCCAAATTTGTACTTCCTTTCATAGAAAGGGAACCGCGCGCCCCTGATTACATTACTTTGATTTTCAAACCTAAAATCCACCACATTGAAAAACACTATCTGCTTTTTAGACCAATACGTTCGATATAATTGCCTCATAATTGAAATTGTTTTCGAAATTAAATTGTAATCAATTTGCGCTCATCTAAATTACTACACAGTTTAATTAATTCCTGATTGTCGTTAACTTCAATTTAATCGCACTTAGGGAGAACCGATAATCGACTTCGGTTTGTATTATTGCATTCACGTTTCATTCTGTGTGCTCATTCTTGCCATATTTTCCATTCTCGTCCCTGTAAGCTTTTAAGGCAGGTTGTAACAGTTCTACCTATTGTCAATCTAATTTCTCCTTCATCTTCCACTCTCCTATTCGTTCGCTCTCTTCTCTTCTTCCGCAAACGCGCCAGGCATGTAGGGAGAATTGTTCTGTCATTGCAAAACAGCGCCATCTCTCGGGTGCTGGAACAATCTAAATGCAATAGATTAATCAACCATTTTTCCCTGCAACTCTCGGGCTCATCAAATAAACATTTATTTGCCGCCCTCCCTTCCTTAAAATATCTATCTTCGTTTGCTCCCTTTTCCTCTTACTCGCCCCACCCTCCATAAAAGCAGTGACAGATCTAGGATAAAAATAGGGGGGCGGAGGTAACCTGAATTCATCCCTGTGTGATGTGAGAAAAGGGCATTGATAATAAATAACAGTATCTCGCATACGAGTGAGCAATAACTCTCTCAGATCCGAATTCTTCTCCACACATCAGAAAATTATAAATAGTAGTTTTTGAACGTCAGCTGAGGCATAATACTGAATTTAATAATTATTTTTGAGATTTATTTGTATCATACATATAAGGTACATTCGATCGCAACGGTTTAAAAAATAATTTTATATATATTCTATATTATTACATGACTTTTTCTGAATAGCAGAATACAAGTATGGCTTAAAATTTAAATAGAAACATAAACGGCTCTGAAATTTGGAAATTTGGGGGCTTCAGGACCCTCTGCCCCTCCCCCTTCCCTGGATCCGCACTGGTATACGTGCTCTTATCGTGCCTGGTTACAACTTAGTTGAGTTGAAAGGACCTTCCTTCCACATCCAACAACGGACCATAACCTATGTGTTTAGGCACATACGTTATGGTGGTCACTCGTTGGAAGAAGACCCGATTTCGTGGTTAAATGGTATTGAAAGATAAACAGAGACATGATTATATTCCTCGCATTCTCTCCACCTTGGCCGAGGGGGATTCTGCGATCGCGTAGAGCATAAAAACGTGCATCGCGAGACTTGGATGGGAGGAAGACTGGAGGGGTCTGCCCCCCTTTTACAGGTGAGTGTTTATTTTTACTTCTACTAATATAAGAGTGTTGTAAATTTATTTTATCAAACTTATGAACTATCTCATCCCAGTGTTTCTGCTTGGGTTCATTTTCTAGTGTTTTTTCAGCCATTATTCTCATTTTCATAATCGAGAAATAAGGGCGCATAATCGCTGTGCTTAAAAGTTAGAAAACAGTCATCTATAAATCTTTTTGAAGACAATAGGCCTGAATTCTAGAGGACACTTGTCCACCCACCGAGTTTCGTGGTGACACAAAAAGCTGTTGGCAAAGGAGGGACCCAGTGGGGAACCCATAGCTATGCCTTCGTGTTGTAAATAGAGTTCGTTGTTAAAAAAAAAATTATATTAACCAACAACATCCTAACATAAGGTTTTCTATGGCAACATAAAAGAACAACAAAATCTCTTTCTTATTCGAGCAGGTTCGTCTTATAATACATCTATTTACAGAAAACCTACCACCACTAGATTGGGTACACATTTTTTTAGTAGGTCTCACAGTCAGCATTAAAAGTCGAATTTTTAGAGCATGCCATTTATGCGTTAACTGGTAATCTTTTAATGAAGAACTGACTTATTTAAGGGATTTCTTCAAATAATTATTACCCCGATTTCATCTTCGACCAGTTAGTATCCAAATTTCTCTCCAAAATAAATTATCCTCGACTCTTTCTTACTACTGTTTCTAAACAGAAGGTTTTCTTTAGACTACCCCTTCTCGAGCATTTGACATCCAAGTTTAACAAACTCCTTCTTTCTACCCTCGACAATCATTTCTCGCAATGCCAATTCATTTGTATAAATTCCAACCCTGTATCGTTTACAACTCAAATGCAGGATCGCAAGACACTCTGAGTATCACCATCATCCTCTTAATTCTGATTCATTTACAATCTTATCTTCAGCTTAAACTGTAGATCAATAGAATAAATCCAAACCTAAATAATTACTCTTCCTCAATTAAACTATTCACAATATAACCAACCAACACTTCAATACTTTAAGTAGCCAACCGACCAACCGAACAAATTTCGTTAGTAGTTTTTCTATCGTTAGTTGATTTCACGATTCTACGATAAAGGTTAGTCCTTCTGTTTAATTCGTTCGCATTTGTTTCCAGTCTTTTGTTTATAATTTTAATATAATAGATTATTTTATTGTTTATTCCATTTACCTTTAATTTTTGATACTCAAGTCAGTTTATGGTAAAACTTCACTTCTTCCTATTAGTTTTCAAAATTACACTGGATAGTATCAATTAATTCTATAGATTGTTATTTGTGTTTTTACTTTAATCTCAATAATTGTCAATTTTATTATTTTAACTTGTCTTTATCCGCTTTTTTAGCCATTATATAATGCATGTTTCTAACTGTTTAACTGTTATCGTTAAGATTCCTTCCCTTTCTCATTAGTCGATTCAGTAGTTGAAAATGGTCCTAGTGAAGGTCCGAAACGTCCGGCCAATAAATGATTAGTGTAAGCACCTGGGTCTTCTTATTACTACTACGTATCAGATGCCCAAGGAACAAATCAATTACAAGTATTATATATATATATATATATATATATATATATATATATATATATATATATATATATATATATACAGGGTGTCCACAAAGTCTGGGTACATAGGGGATAAATACATACCTTTAGAAAAAAACAATTTTATTTAATTATAATGTTAAGAAATTATATTTTCAATATGATTTCCATTATTTGCAATGCATAATTCGATGCCCCTTGCTAAATTATTGTGAACTCGATTGAATAAGTGTACATTGCCGTCGATTTCAGCACACTGTCTGATAATGCGTTCTCTCAAGTCGTTTAGATTTGCAATCTTCATTGAGTAAACTTTCTCTTTTAACATACCCCAGAAAAAAAAATCAAGGGGAGAAAGGTCTGGTGAACGAGGGTACCACTCCACATGACCTCTTCTCCCAATCCAGTGAGGAAAAGTGCCATTCAGCCAATCTCTAACATTTGTAGCAAAATGGGCAGGGGCTCCATCCTGCTGAAACCAGTCCGGAAGTCCCTCGCCTAGGCGCTCAATTTGAGGCATTAATTTGCCTCTCAACATGTTCAGATAAGTCTTACCGGTTACATGTTCATCAAAGAAGAAGGGTCCTAGCACATGAGCTTTCCAGAAACCACACCACACCATCACCTTTTGGCAGCCTTGCTGTTTGGATGGATCCATCCAATGTGGATTGTCTTGAGACCAGTATCGAAGATTCTGTCTGTTGACTTCACCATTAACAGAAAACAAAGCTTCATCACTGAACAACAAAATTTCTTTAGTAAAATTGATATTTTCATCCAATTTATCTGAAAACCATTCGCACATCTGCATTCGTCTATCGGGGTCGTCTTCATTTAAGTGATGCAATATCTGTAATTTGTACGGATGGAACTTCTGCTCTACCAGGATTTTGTGGATAGTTGACCTTGGAACACCCAACTCCATGGATGTCCGACAACGTGATTTCTTTGGGCTCGCAGCAATCTTGGCCATGACAACCTCTTTCGTTTTGTCTGAAGTCTTTGGTCGCCCGGAACGGGGTTTGTCCAAGACACTGCCTGTTTCTTTAAACTTCATGACCACTTTCCCGACGGCAGTAAAATAAATAGGTTGCCGATCAGGGTGTCGAAGGTTAAATTCATCGGCGATTTTGCGATAAGACCATCTCAACTCAATTCTTTCTTCTTTAGACAGAGCCATCATTCGATCTGGGGAGGAAAAATAACATAAATAAATAAAATATTAAAATTCCTATGTACCCAGACTTTGTGGACACCCTGTATATATAATACCACGGAAAAAGGAAAAAAAGTTTCCAAGTACTTTAGAACTTGATTCAGTTCTGTATCTAGGATAAGTACAAGAGAAATAAAGATAACAAGATTATATGTATATAAGAAAGATAAAAATGAAAGGACCGCTTCTAAAGCAATAAATCATCCATGAAGAAGTGGAAGTGGGTGTGAAAAAGCACGTCAAGATGTATCAGGAGCAGGTAGCAAGGTCAAACGAAGAGGCAGAAAAGGAAATTAAAATCGGAACATTTAAAAGATTAACGAAAATAGAAAGAACCAAAAGATGAAGATTACGGGTAACAAGAGAAGGAGCAAAATGGAGGGGCAATGAGAGAAAGAGAGAAACTAAGAAAACAAAGATTTTTAAATACAAGTACAATGAAATAATCAAAACTACCAAACTGGGTATCCATAACTTTGAATATTAGACACATAAATAATAATAATTGTACTCACTTATTTCTTTTAAAAGTAATATTTTGATAACTTTATCAATTTTAAAAAGGTAAGGGGAAATGTTAAAATTATCGGAATGGCTTATAAAAGAGAATTCAACAATGTTTCATTTCTAAAGTCATCGGAATGATAAATAAATTTGTTGAAGATGTTGACAGTACGAGTATATTGTAAGCAATGACGCAATAGCTTTACACGATGACGAAATAAACCTCTCCTTTAATTTCGAATACTCGGGGACGTATGAGGATTATTTTTTAATGAGACTTAAATAAAGATGCAAACCTATTTATACGAGGATGTACCATGGTAACAAAGTTCCTGTTACACTTGTTACAACGATCTCAACAAAAAAGAAGATGATAGTTTTGATGCAGATAGACACGTAATTATTGTTTTACCATATAAATATGTGTTTAAATTATAATATAAATGAATATGAACGCCATGGGCGGCGAGCACGTGCTCCAGACTAGACCTGAAGGTCGCACACACCTTGCGGACGATGATGCTGTAGCGGACTATGCAGTCTTTACCGTCCACATGCGCCCATACGTTGTCGTCGGGCAACTTCGGTGGCAAAAAGTCCTTCGACCCTAACCACTCTTGCACGGTCTTGGCCGTGTGGGCCGGGCACCGTCCTGCTGAAAGACATAGTCTGCCTTCACAGTGATCTTTTTCATCCAGGGCAGGAATTTCGTGGCAAAAACGACCCTGAAATTGGCCGCGGCGGGCTTGTAATTGGCATAGGAACACACCGGAGGCATCTTCTCGGCGCCAAGCATCATCAAGCAGGCCGAGGTTTTTTATTCGTAGACACGTAGCGTACCTTGGAATCGTCCTGGCCGAATTTATTTTCATCGTGAAAAATAAGAATTCGATTACGATATCTCTTTAATTTGTTGAGAAGGCGAAGACAGCGCTCTCGACTTTGTTCTCGCATACGGTCGGTGAGAAGAGGCTTTTCCATGCAGCAGATTCTTTTGCTACTCTCCTCCTTGACGGCCTTGGCACAGTGGATACCAAAATGTTCTTCTTCTTGAGTTCAGTCATTTTGAGCTTCGGAGCACTTTTGAAGACCTTTCTTACAGCGAAAGGGTTGACAAGTTGACGTCTTTCTGAACGAGGTTGATCTTTGAGATCTTCCCCGTTCTTAAGCCTCTCCGGTACTCTGTGGACGGTCATCCTGCTAACGTTGACACACTTGGCGATGTCGAGCTGGTTAAGCGCGCGCGCAGGACGGCAAAGATCTGATTCTTTTCACTTCCACATCGACACACAATGAAAAAGACGTCTTAATGACACGTGCTCGAAAAGTAGAACTTTTAAGTTTGTTTGACGGAATTTTTTTACCTTTCGAAAGATAAAAAATATTACCGTAGTGAAACAACTTTTGCGAAGTCAAATTTCACCATTGTCCTTATAAAGTTTTCCCTGTTCACCGTGTTTTTTTTCTGATCATTACATTGTATTTATCACATAAAATTCCACGTGCGTTGTAAATTTCACTAACCTGCTTTAAATAAAAGCATGTAAATTTGCATTTCTAACACTTTGTTGTAAGCTTTTGGGGCCCACTCGGTATCCATATATCTTTCGACATTTACTGACCAGTGACTAGGCTATGCATAAAGATGTACCATACCTACTCTTTTCTTTGTCGGTGAGTGATAATTGCGTATATTTTGAGTGTGATGAGCAAGCACGCATGCACGCTATGTTTGGAGCAGACGAGAAAATTCAGTACGGATGTCGAAAAGGACTTGACAGCAAAGTTCTTGGACAACTTAGACAACGTTGAACATTATAACAGTACCTACCAGATTTTCCCGCAGCCAAGTAACAAGTTCAAGGCTCAATGTAAGTAACCAGTGGGTTGCTGTCCAATCCAAGTGGACCAAATAACAAGGTAAAGTTTGATACCAAATTTCTATATTGAACAATATTAGAAAAGTATATTGATACAATTGAAGTTAATCCCATCGTTACACGGCGTAAATGATTACATCTAAAAATTCGTGATAATGTCACGCTTAATGATAGTTTTTGTTAATACCATATAAACTAGCTTCAATGCCGCGTGTATTGGAATTGGATATAGGGTGGGTGCAAAGAACTTTCCCCCCTAGAGTTTTGTGACAAGAGACACACTGACGCTTACAGAGATGTCGCTACAAAACTATTTCCCCATCGACAAAATCAGTGATGCCAAACGGCATGACTTTTACATTAGGTATTCAAACTCTGCGTAGGATTTGATGGATGAGGCTTAGAAGTATTGTCCTTAACAAGTTTAGTTTCCCTACTATCAAATTTCTCTCATCTTCCGGTGTTATCAAGAAGATGGTGGCGAACATTGTGTGAATATTGGATTATTTTAAAGTCTGTATTTCCTCTTTAATTTACTCAATTTTGACGAAAATCATGTTCATTGTAGTATCTGGATCAAGATTAGTTTTATAAAACTAATTATTCATTACCAAAAAAAAACCCTCAAATCCCATGAAATGCAATATATTTCAGAAAATTTTATGGATAAAGAATTTATTAAAATAAATATTCATTTTCCCTTTTTAATCATAGGTCTAAATCCGAAACCTTAGATTTTTTTTATTTACTTAGAGAAAGATATAAGGTACCGACAATGAATTAAACGCATTCATCATTTTTATCGTATTTCCAGATACTAAACTAGTTAAGAAAGGTGTTATATGACATTCCATTTACAATACAGAACTCAAAGTATATCACATATTGACCACATACATTTGAGAATAAACTTTGAACTCTTTGCGGGTTATAAGAAACGTGGGCCTTTTGAGAATAATTTATAAAACGATGTATAAGAGGATCTTGCATATATGTCTCCCAAGGGGTCGAATATGATAACTCGCAGATATCCAACAATACATTAATACAGTGCATTCCAGGACCGGTAGTTACGTCTGTGTTTAGTATAAATATTTCATAGCTGCGGTTTTTCAGTAGTCTATCCTTGGAATAAATCCCTCCGATAAGGCTGTATCTGTCGAAGTGTTTCTCAAAAGCTATGGCTTTCTACAGCATTAAACCACATATAGCACGTTACGATATTCCTATATTTCAAAGACTGCATCGGTTTTCTACATAACTATAACATTCATAGGGCTCAGATTTGGCTTTTCGATGACCATTCTTACGCTAAGTACACCATACTGCATAAAATTTAAAGCAGATTCGTGATGAGTCAGATCTGTTGCATACAATCACAAACGTTGCATATAGAAGTGATACCGTTACCGACATAATTCAGACAACTTGTGGCTAAACATAAGCGTAAATAATTAAGAACATAGCAAAACATACCGTTAGTTGAATATTCCGACTAGAATGGTGACTCGTTTATATATGATGATAACGACCTCATACGGGGGTGTTTGAAGTTAAAGCATGATTCTTGTAGGCTACCGGAGAGTGCATTTTCGGTCGTAATACCAATTATAGCAGCCAGTAGCTTGCCTGTAATAAGATTATCTAGTGATATATCTTTAACATCTTAGGTAATATTAACGGCCTTAACATTGAAGCGTTTAACACCTTATTTAGAGGTAGTTCTGTCTTGTGTGCTTCGATTTAGAGTTCTATAGTAGCACTAAACTTCATCTCCTCAGGGCCAGGTAGGATTTCCTTATCCATACAAAAAGCATTACTTTCTTCCTCTTAAGCAGTTCTTATTGGATGTAGTGCTTAATCGATTCAGTTATATTTCGGGGCGGTTTCTTATTAAACTAATTCTGATTTTAACATGACTCAACATAAGCTTAGTTTGAGCAAATATATATTCAGGCCTACTTCCTATCATATCAAAGGTTTTTGTCTGCGAGTTATTAAAAGATTTTCTTACTTCCTTTGAATTTTCGTAGGTATAAAACTATGCATTCGGAGATGCGTCTCTTTGGCACTATGAGAATAGTTGAAGGCAGCCTCTAAAAATGTTTTATAATAATCAAACAACAGTGATGCTGAATATACTAGGACATTGGTTAACAGTATATCGCATTGTGAAAATAGGGTAAATAATTTGATTGTTTCGGATTCAATTTTGTCAGATCAAGGTAGGTTGATACCATCAGTATTCTGAAAGGCGCACTTTATATATAAATATATATTAGAGGGATCGTAGTATATTGGGCCGTTTATCGGCAAGAGAATTTCTAGGGCGGTGTTATAGTTCTGAATGGCATTTTAAGTTGATACAATTGTGTAATCACTTTTCTATATATTGGTCTGGGTCGCTAAAGATCGTAAAAATCGTTTAACTCAGATGTTGTACATTCCTGCCTTAACAAATATAATAATGTAGATATCTTTATGCGTACTCTGCTGGGAAGTATACTGGGTCAATAAACTTTATATATATATTTTATATATATATATATATATATATATGTGAAACATATATATAAAAGACCCGAAATATAAAAAAAAATTCAAAGTCGGATGTGGAGTATATAACCAACTAGATAAGGTGTTCTTCCGGAAAATTCCAACCTGTGCGCAAAGAATGTAGACATTTATGTGACTAAACTAAGTACATACATACCCGATTGTAAATACATAAAAATAGACAAGAGAGACATAACTAAATTAATAAGTCATAGGGCTAAGATTTTAAATGGACAATTTCGTTAAAAATACGTATTTTAATAACAGGGTCCAGTTTAAAAAGACCAGAGCATATATTAAAATTAGGCGAGGAATTAATGAATGAGCATTCAACAATATTTCTTTGAATAAAGTCATTAGATTTGTAAATAAATTTAGCCGAATTCCAATTGATAGGTTGACTGTTTTCCAATAAATACAATATTAGGAGGGAAAATGCAGTAGCGCTTTCTTTGTCCATTTATCGGAAAACAGTCACCCTATCAATTGGAATTAAACGATGAGCGTCGTGGTCATTCTAGCGAAGAGCGCTTGATGACACAGGTTCAAATCCAACTCCATTATTCATTTTCATATAACGGTAAAAATAGTTTGCCCTATTGTCCGTTGCTATAATTCTCCCAGTTTCTTTATTAAGCTTTAATGGTCCACGTAATTTAATTTCATTAGCGTTTTTCCGGGTTGTGTTACCAGTTTTAATTTCTTTGGGAGTTTATATATATATATTCCGAGCAACTTCATCTTAATTTGCGAAGAACTTTTGAAGGAATAAGCAAACAAGAGATATGGGATAGGGATAATATAAAGTGTTGAATATGTAAGACTATAAGACAGAATAGGTTGAAATTATAGTCTATAAAAGAATAAATGACGTAATGATATGCATGGCGAGTGTGGGTAATAATGAGCAATAATATGGATGAGGGTGATTATGATATGTACCAAGTAGCCTGGTAATCGCTATATTTTGCTTTATTTTACTTTGATTCTTTTATTTATTGGTGTATTTTTTAATTAAGCATAGTAGCCTTTGTTATCATATATATATATATATATATATATATATATATATATATATATATATATATATATATATATATATATATATATATATATATATATATATATATATATATATACACATATATATATATATATATATATATATATATATATATATATATATATATATATATATATTACACAGTTTATTGTGTTAGGGTCTTTATTTCTTTCTTGGGTGAAAGCCTTCAAGCCTTTGTTCTTTTGAATTATTCTCTAAAGTATTCTTTCTTCGTTAAAAATTTTTTAGCATTCTACGGTTGCACTCTCGTGTCTTGTTTTTCGTTTTCTTTATTCCTAATTTCCTTTTTTACGTGCTTTTCCTTAAATCTCTCTCTTCATTTAGAATCTTTCTTCTATTATTTAGCTGTATAGATACTATTTCCTCTTGTGTCATATTTCTGTTACTTTAAACATCTGTTTAAATTGTAGCCTCCTTCTTTCGTGTTTTGTAGGTTTAATTTTGTTCTTAATATTGTCAGGGAGTTTTTCTTCTAATCTGGGCCATATTTTGGCAGCACGTTTATGTAGATATTGGTTTACAAGTTTAAGGTTTGTTCTATGATGTAATTCAATCGATTGGGTTCTTTCTACTATGGAAGTATTCGTTATGAATCTGGTTGCTTTGTTTTGGACCCGTAAGATCTGAAACATTTTGGTTTTGGCTAGAGTGTCGGTTGGTATGATGGAGTATGTTAAAATTGGTCTCGCAAGAGATAGATATAGTTTCCTTTTATTATTTTCGGAGAGGTCCCTGAATCTATGTAGGGCAGAAAGGGTGGACTTTGCCTGGGCTATTTTTTCATTAAAGTGTGTACCGTACCCATTACTTGTAATTTTCAGGCCGAGTGCCTTGCCTCCGTTGTTGTTGCATTTGTAATTTATGTTATTAGCGTTGACTCGAAGTTATTTATATTTGTAATTTCCCTGGTTGTGCGTTGTGCAATGTCCCTTGGGTTTTTTCGTTCACTGGCGATGATTTGAGAGACATCATTGGCCCATTGGATGTATAATGAACTTTCTTCCAAGGGTTAGTGGAGGTCTCTAGTATACACGTTGTATAGCGTAGGGCTGAGACATCCCCCTTGCAGGACCCCTGCTATTAGGGTTAAGGCATCGCCAGTGTAGTTGTTTATTGTTAATTTTTGCCTTCCTCTCTTCGAGTTAGCTACAAAAGATTCGGGTCAGGCTTGATTAGAGACAAAGCTGGGTTATTTTTGCCTTTAGTCCCGGCACTCATACCTTTTCAAAGGCTTTGGCAACAGCGCGGAGTGTGAGGTCCACTATGTTGCCTCTTGCAAGATCGAGTTCAATCTTTTCGATAATGAGTACCAAAGCTGTTTATGTGCCAACTGTTTCCTGAATCCGTGTTGCTGGTGATTTTGCATATCGTTTTCTTCTAGGAAGTTTTGTAGCCTCTCGTTGATGAGTTTTTCTAGTAGATTTCCAATGAATTCTAATAATAACATCGGTCTAAAACTTTCGACGTGGCCTCTTTGAATTTTCCAGGTTTAGGAAGGAATATTATCCTCGCAGTCTCCAGTGCAGATGAAAAGTGCCCAGGGTTTTGGCATCCATTGAATACTTTGAATAATGATAATCTGATGTTGTCGGGTACGTTTAAAATGTGGTTCTTAGTGATGCCACTAATATCTTGAGTTTTTTGCTTAAATGATGTAAGGGCTGAGTTAAGTTCTATCAGCGTGAAGGGCCTTCCCTCGTTCCTTTGTTCACGGGATTCGTCATCCCGTCTGAAGGGTGAAAGTTGAGGTTCCCTTTCTATTAACTCTTCATTAATTTGCTCTTCGTGGGACACATCGTAGTTTAGGTTTTCTTCCGGTGTAATAGAGAAGATCCTAGACCAGTGATCTCTTAATCGCTTTTCAATGTCTTTATCATTATTTATTTCCTGTATTCCTTCCTTCAGGTGCATTCTTTCTTTGGGCGGAAACTTTTAGCTTTTTATATTGGTTCCAGAACTTTCTAGGGTCCCTTTTTATATCCATTTTTCTAATTAGGTTGTCCCATGTTAATGTTATATTTCTTCTAATTAGTTCGTTTGCTTGGTTTCTGAGTTGTCTTAGGTGTACAAACCTCTAACTGCTGTTACCATGTCGGTGGATTTAATCGGTCCAGCGAGGGTCTGTGATTGTTCTATAACTGGTTTTTCGGGTGTATAGTGAGTATGCTTTTATAATGAAGTTAGTGTTATACTTCAGGTGTAGATCTATTTTTTCAAGGGGACTGTCTTCAAGGGTGTTGATGTTATACTCCTCAAGGTAGGTTTTATATGCGGTCCAATTGGTCTTGGATAGTGCTTTCCTTTGGGGAATTTCTATTTGTATAGGCGAGGTAGAGAACTTTGTAACAAATCCTGTGTGGTCAGATGGTATTGCAGGGCTGGGAGAGGTATGGATATTGAAGGCAAAGTTCGGATTCATCAATATGATATCCGGAGTGGTTGAAGACCGCTCCTTTAGGAAGGTGGGAAGGTCAGGGCCTTCTCTTTGCACTATTTGCCGCCTCAGGAAAAATTCGAGGGTTTTTCCATTACCGTTATGATCAGTCGTGTAACCTGAGGAGTTGCAACTCGTGTTCAAATCCCAAGGGAGGATCGCTGATGACGGTCGGCGGAAGATTTGGATATAGTTAGGATTTTGTAGGTACGACGCCGGGGCGGCTGGTATGCCCCGGCTATCACTAGGTCCCCTGTTGACATTTTTAGTTTGATGGCAACGTATGATTCTTCCAGATCCTTAATCTCTGTTCATGGCAGTCCCTTCCTGATCCCCATGACCATCCCGTCATAGCATGTTTGGGTAGGCTATGATTGTATAGTTTGGGATTTTAATATATTCATATTGTAAATTTATGCCATGATCCGTTATTATGATGATATCTGGCTCTATTTTTCTAATAATATTGCCTAATGTGAGTTTTTTGTTTCTCCATTTGTCGACGTTCAGGGTAAAGATCTTCAGGCTTTTTAGGTATTGCACGTTTTTATATATCTTGTTTTTTTTGTGTTCTTCCCTACTTTAGAGTTGCCTGAATGTGCAGGTGATCGATTTGACGTGGCTTGGATGTTTTTTCTTGAACTGTTCCGCGGATAGGTTGAAGCAGGAGTTTGCCGAGACCTCTATGAGGCCATGCTTAAGGACATTGTTGATTTGGGGTTTCATCGTAGTCCAAATCACAATCCCATTTATATATGCCTTTGGTCAGGCCATCGATAATATCCTTCTGCATTTTAGCTGTAGGTACTGTTGAGGGATGAGTTCCATAAATTTTTATATAATTTTTCTAGGTATTGCTACTTTTTGCCGTTTCTTTTTCTTTCTCTAGTTTTTGTTTCACGAGTCTGATTTGCTCTATGACTTCCATATCTTCATCGTTAATTGTTGTTTCGGTTTCAGTTTGGTCTTCTTTGGTTGTTTCTTGATTAGGTGCCATCGAGATTCGATATAGATCATTTGAAGGTGGGTTCTTGAGGAACCACATAGGTTTCAAGCCGGTTTTTGTTGCATTTTATTCAATTCTTCAGAATATGATCCAAGCTTTGCCATATTTACAAAATGTGCATGTGATATGTATAATATAAGGTCCGGTCTCATACTCCCTTCGATATTTATGACTGTTTATTTTCTTGCCTAGGTCTTTCTGCAACGGCCGCTTCATATGTGGTGGTTCTTCTTCTTATTTTGTATTTTCTCATTTTTTCAGAGGCTAGGCCATTGCGAGAGTGCGGTGTGCATTTCCGCAGTTAGCACACATTTTTGTTAGGTTTCTACACTGTTCACATCTGTCATCAGTGCTGGAGCACTCGGAACATTCCAACCTTAGTATGTACATTCTCTCGTTTTGTGGTCAGTCAGAGCATAGCACTTGAAGCATACTTGTACAGATATTTAGGCTTCCCTCTCTATCTGCTCTGGTGCTATCTTAGTGTAGAATACTATAGACCTTTTTCCGACTCTTTCGCTGCCATGTCTGTCTCTCTAAAAACAGCCTCATAAACGTGAGTATCTTCTTCGCCGTTCTGTATTTTTTAACTTTACGATTTCTTCAAGTTTGGCCCAGTCTTGTTTTTTTTTCGATTTTGATCTTAATTTCCTCTGCGGAGTGTTCGCCTACCCATGGGTCAAACCTTAGGCAAATTACCGATCTTATGGTTGCGACGGCAGGTCGCAGGAAGCATTGTCGCTTAAGAGGTTATCTAAGTCTTTCTCAGTATCGCATACAGCCACGTATCTATTATATTATTCTTTCAATCTAAGAACGAGACTCCGATCTCTGCGTAGATGGTATGTAGGGTATTTTCCCAATCTGGCTTTGAGTGTCCTTCGAGGACCATGAGCGGGACCCTCTTTGCCCCTTCTGAGTTATCTATTAAGCCTTAGGGGGCCTAACCCCCAGTACTGCTGGTTCTTCTTTTTTCTTTGGTTGGCCTCTTTGTAGTCTATACCTGTATTTTAGGTTTGCCTGGGGAAAAATTATTTAGTATTTTTTTTTAGTGAGGAGTTTCCCCTGCCTCTATTTGGGCTTTATGTGTCCGAATAAGGGTTGCTGTCTAAGATGAAAAATGGAATGATGAATAGATGAAGGTGGAACTCTACGGGAGATACCACCCGGTTACGAGGCGATGCTGAAAGCTTTGGGGAAGAGTTTGCTCTAATCTCTAAGGGTAGCTTCCGGCCAAGACCACAGGGGGACATACAACCATCCATGTGTAAGTTGGAAACAGCATCGATATCCAAACCCCAGATGGGGCGGCACCCCGGATGGTGGTAGTTGATTCTATCACCACCCATCATCAAGTCCGCCACACTTCACCCATCTAAGGGGCCTCCCCGGGTCCACCCACCATCATTCATCCCCCCCATTTTGGCAGTTCACGTTCACGTAGGCTTAGCGACGAAGTAGAGGGAGTCATCAAGTAATCCAAATACAGAAGATTAAGAAGTAAAGGTGCAACATATTGACTTATATCAAGTCGCCCACAACAAAAGTAGTGCGAGGTAAAGCAAACACAGGGCTGAGGGGCAACTCTCGTAAAGAGATGGCCCAGGACCACACGATCAAGATACCTCTGCGGATTGTCGACGGGCAGCCCAAGCCTAGCAGAGAAACCGTATTCAAGGCCGTGTATGGCAAGTTTGGGCATTGCCATGGTGAGGCTGTTAGACATAGCCTCAGGTTATATCGCAATATGTGAAAAGGAGAAAGATATAGAGGATATTACGAAAGAGAAGGCAGTCGATGTCCTACGAGGCATTGGGCTGCAGTCAGAAGTACCCCCACAGATCCTGGCCCCAAGGAGCGTGGTATGCCGTCGTATCGACCCGTGGAAAGGATAACACTCCGCAGAAGAAATAAGTGAGGAAATCCAGCTTCGGCAAGCCTGGGCCAAGGTAGCTTAAGTAATAAAGTTCAAAAACAGGAGGGATGGTGGCGAGTACACCAATGTGTTCAAGGTGGTCTTCGTGGAGACGACCATGGCACAAAAGGCAAAAGAACAAGGCCTTCTAATGTTCAAGGCCAAAATTAGCGGGGAGCAGGTTGAGAAAGGAGAATATACTTCTGTCCAATTCTGCTTCAAGTGCTACAAGATGGATTCACACGCCACCAAGGACTGCAAAGAGCCGCAAGAGACGTGCTCTAAATGCAGCCAGAAGGGGCACAATTGACGGAACTGTAATAGCAATGTAGAGAAGTGCGTGAGCTGTGGGCAGGGACATAGGACTATGGCCATGTCATGTCCCGCAAAGAAAGAAATTATGAGAAACAAGCAGGAGGCCAAGAAAAACGAAGAATCACGCAGGGCAAACACGTCCTACGCCCAAGCAGCAAAGGCAGCCATCTCGGAGGTGGACGCCAAGAAAACCTATCTCAAAATTGAGAACGAGAACTCCACAAAAATCGTGACGTGCATCCTTCACGCGCACGTCATGAACCTAGCTCGCCAGGGCACGTTCGCGACAGTACTGAACCAGATGCTAGCGAAGAACAGAATGGAACAGATGTGGTTCCCGGACAACAATAACTAGCAAAGAAAGTAAATATCATTAAAACGACAAACAAGAAGGGAAAGAAGCAAGCAGTCGAGGCAATAACTCCTGCGCCCAGAAAGAACCAAGCAACCACATCAAAAAAGGACAACTCGGACACAAATATTTCCTCAGAATCATCAGATTCCTCAGACTCCGAGGCAATAAAATCCCAAGAAACCAAGGAAAAGAAAAAGAGAAGCAAAAGATTGCGGGAGAACGACATAAATCTGAAAATATACGCCTGCGATCAATTCCCCTTTCCCGAAGAAATGGAAACCATAAGTATTTTCCAAGGCATAAGATCTAAGATATACAAATGGGAGTACGATTATGAATTAGAACCTGAAACAGTGGAAGAGGCTCTGCTCGCACAGAATGTGACCCTACATCACAGCACCTGCGAGCAAATCTCGAACGCTGAGTTCAGGAAAAATAAAAATGGGAGAAATAAGAACTTCACCTAGAAACACTAAATAATCGAAGATGGAGAAAGTAAGCAACAGAATGAGGATTCTGACACTCAACGTGAATGGATGGGAGGAGAAGGCCACGGCATATGGAAACATATACCGAGTGCTTGACCCCGACATCATTCTTATTACGGAGCACGGTATCGACACCACACCTGGTCGAATTAAAATACCGGGCTACAGAGTAGTCATGAAGAATCGTTCCGAAGGAAAGATTCGATGGTGCTGAAATAGCTGTCTAAAGGAACATCTCCTTTAAACAACTACCAGAACTCGATGAGTCCTTTGTGGCGATCGAGCTACATACACTAGTACGAGACCTCGTGATAGCCGCAGCCTATCAACGCCCTCGACGAGCATATCTCCCGTTAAGTAACTTCTACACACTGTTTGGGCACCGCAGAATGGCATTATTAGGGGGAGACCTCAACGTCAGATGCCGTACGGTGGGCTATGGTAGTACCAACGATAGAGGCCGAAACTTGGAACTGATCACGAGAAGAAAAAACATCCAAAGGATAGGGCCAGATTTTCCGACATATATCACTTTCAGATCAGCAACCAAGCCCGACATAATCCTAACAAGTGAAGGCTTTCCATACAACTACCATAATGAGCCAGGCCCAACAGTCCCTAGTGATCACATAGCGATTCTCACCACAGTATCTCTCGCACCAATCCAGCTCCCAGCCCCTCTCCGGAAAAACTACGCCCTGGCCAATTGGGATCGTTACAAGCAACGACTCAGTGAATATGCACCAGCTGACCTTAGCACGGCGTTGCTAGAGGAGATAGACATGGAGCTGGAAAGGATAACAACGTTAATACTAAATGCGGACCGCTAGAGCATACCCATAACAGGGTATAAAACACTTCCTCAGCCCAGATGGACAGAGGAGATGAGAGATATCGCTCGCGTTCACAGGAAAGTGTACGAAGAAATAAGAGGGAGGGTCCCAACAGGGAAAGAAGCTCGCTCCTTCGACGCCTAAGCTCAGAGATAAGAGAAGCTATCAATCTCCAACAGGAGGAAATAAGGAACAACTTGATAGCCAAAGTCGATAGCGAACTTAGTTCGGCTAAGTTCTGGCGCCAAGTCAAGAACTTAAAGGGACTTACACAAAGACCAAAGGCTTGGATAAAGGAGAACGGAAACTATATAAAGGACCCGGTGGTTCTCGAAGACAGGTTCAGGAACTTCTGGAAAAACGTTTTCAGGATCACCCCTGAAGAAAACGACGAGTTCGACCAGGAATTCGAAGGCCAACTGATCGAAGAACTAAATCAGGTAATGCATCGCACGCACCCACAACATCGACTCAACGAAGGCAGGGAGATGGCGGGCAACGGCCGTCCCATAACATCAAAGGAGGTCATGGCCACTGTAAGAGCCTTCCAACAAAAGGCACCAGGCTGGACGGGCATCATCAGAAACAACTTGGTTAATGCCCCACAGCAAATCATTCAGGGAATCGTTAACATCTATAATTCTTCCCTGAATACGGGCTACTTCCCGAAAGGTTTCAAGATTGCTAAGGTAATCTTCATACCCAAGGGAGGTAAACCCCCTGATCAACTGGTAAATTACAGGCCGATTGCCCTGCTGGAGATCGTTGCGAAAGTCTACGAGAGACTTCTAGCTGACAGGCTTCAAAAACAAATAGCCGAGCTGGAAGCTCACAACCCTCAGCAGCACGGGTTCCACAAGGGACGAGGAACGGAAACCGCCCTTGCCCTCCTTGCGGAAAAACTCGCTTGCAGTAAAGCTGAGAGGAGGTACGTAGACGTGGTGCTGCGAGATGTAAAGAAGGCCTTCGATAAGGTTTGGCTGAGAGGGTTACAGTTCAAGATCCTCAACCTCCAGCTTAACCCACTCCTGGAAAGGGTCCTTTACAACTATGTATCTGATAGGAGAGCCCAAATTGCGATCGAGGGCTGCAAGGGACCCGAATTCGAACTCGAGGCGGGAGTTCCACAAGGCAGCTGTCTCAGCCCTCTGCTGTACCTATTCTACACGATTGACCTGCCTGCTCCAGTAAGGGACGATTCGATGTATCTGCAATACGCAGATGACATCACCCAAATCGTCCTGAGTCCATTCAGGAACTCTGGAAGTCAGGCGAGGGCGACAGCTGTCGAAATCGAAAATATCAACCGATATGAAGAGAAGTGGAAAATTAAGACAACCGCCAGAAGTTCACCATTATTCCAATGAACCGCCGGAAAGTAGACGACGTCATCGTCAATAACGAACTTTATCCGTACTCCAACGAGAGTAAAGTCCTGGGCTTATAACTCTTCAAAACTGGATATAAGACTCATATAAATAACAGAGTCTCCCTAGCCAAAAGAGAGCTGAGGAAACTTTACCGTTTCCGAGGCCTCAGCGTGCCAAACATGAAAAAGTTGTATATGGCCTTGAACGCTCAGTCCTAGTTTACCCGGCCGTGATCACGCAGATGGCAAGCTGTACATCTCTCATAATGATGCAGAGGGTACAGAATAAAGCCACTATGCTGATCACTGGCACGCAAAGGATCAATACGGAGAAGCAAAGGTTAGGGAAAAAGCCATGAGATAAAGTAGACCGAGAAATACGCCAACAATAAACCTTAACCTAAACATACGTGCAAACAGAAGACGTGCAATTGGTAGAACGGCTCTGTTCCCAAGCAGTAGAACCTGCATGAGAGAAGCAGTACTACCTATGTATACGTAGTAGTACACAAAATCGAAATCAAAGTGACCATACTGATAGTTCAAACTTAATAAATCTAAATAAAAAAGAGGCGAAGTGCCCATACTAAAGAATTCCCCTAAATATAAAATAAAAACTTAATTAACTTTAAATATAAAAGAGGCGAAGTGCCCAAATTAAATAATTAAAAAACTAATTAAAATTTTAGATTAAAAAGAGGCGAAGTGCCCAATTCCCAATCAAATAATATAAATCAACATAACTAAAAACGACAAAAAGAGGCGA
The DNA here is from genome assembly GCA_963969495.1 of Ceratothoa steindachneri. Classification (NCBI taxonomy): domain Eukaryota; kingdom Metazoa; phylum Arthropoda; class Malacostraca; order Isopoda; family Cymothoidae; genus Ceratothoa; species Ceratothoa steindachneri. Next base: position 110,441,714 of record OZ018328.1, read on the forward strand.
AGTGCCCAAATAAAATAAATAAATTTACAACTCAGAACTTAAAGAGATTCAGCATAAGAGATACCTTTGAAAGGCTTGAATGCTATGACGGTATAATAAATTGAATAAATATATATATATATATATATATATATATATTATAATGGGGAAAACTGGCTGTCAACGACAGTCAACACCTTTAATGACGGAGGATATTTTTACTATTAAGAAGAAGAATTGAGAAGAATGCTAGTGATGCCCTAACACCAGGGCAAACTAGAAACCATTTTCACACCTTTATATACCTACCACAAAATTTCATCACTTTCACTAAATTGTAATTGTAATTGTGTAAAAATCAGTCAGAATCAGAAAATTATTGTTGTTTTAATAAGAAAAGTTATATTCCTTGTTCACCATTTTAAAAGCTTATTCCGGCTATAATATACAGGAATAAAGAATCCAGATATAAATATATATTTTTCCTTAATCCCGTAAGGAAGCTGATGATTACTTAAACCCAGTCTGCAAAACTAAAGAAAGAGAGTACCATATCTGAGTCAAGCCCTACACCCCTGTAGAATAAACCGTATCTGGGATGGTGGGGAGTTGTTGACATTGAGGCTATGTATCGATGATATATTTAATTATAAGATTTATTTTAAACGATTGGATGAGACGACGAATTCGACTGAAAATTGTTATAAGGAAATAAATCAATCAACCGCAAGGAAAGTAAAGATAAACGGAATATTTTGGGAGGGACAAATATATTTGCCCGCGTAACCGATTGGTCTAAGGGGTGGCTTTAATTGAAATCAAAGTGGTTGCTCGCTGCCTCAGTGTCCTTATAAGAGAAAGAGAAATTTGACGCGAATGAACAACGAGACCAGAAACAGGAGTTTTTTAAAGGTAGGAGAAAGGGACATTGGAAGAAGACTAGGATCGAATACAGCAGAGGGCGGCACAATGAAGGCAATCCTTAATGAGAAGACAAAAATAACGCCAGGGAAAAAAAGTTTGAAATTCCTGGCCGAGACTCAAAGCCAGATCTGCTGATTGCCGGTCACATGCTTTACCTGTGGTGGTTGTTACCGCCCGCAGAACTTGTATTTGATCTTTCTTATACATATATATATATATATATATATATATATATATATATATATATATATATATATATATATATATATATATATATATATATATATATATATATATATATATATATATATATATATATATATATATATATATATATATATATATATATATATATATATATATATATATATATATATATATATATATATATATATATATATATATATATATATATATATATATATATATATATATATATATATATATATATATATAAATATTTATATATATATATATATATATATATATATATATATATATATATATATATATATATATATATATATATATATATATATATATATAAATATTTATATATATATATATATATATATATATATATATATATATATATATATATATATATATATATATATATATATATATATATATATATATATATATATCTTTATATATATATATATATATATATATATATATATATATATATATATATATATATATATATATATATATATATATATATATATATATATATATATATATATATATATATATATATATATATATATATATATATATAAATATTTATATATATATATATATATATATATATATATATATATATATATATATATATATATATATATATATAAATATTTATATATATATATATATATATATATATATATATATATATATATATATATAATATATATATATATATATATATATATATATATATATATATATATATATTTATATATATATATATATATATATATATATATATATATATATATATATATATATATATATATTTATTTATATATATATATATATATTTATATATATATATATATATATATATATATATATATATATATATATATATATATATATATATATATTTATTTATATATATATATATATATATATATATATATATATATATATATATATATATATATATATATATATATATATATATATATATATATATATATATATATATATATATATATATATATATATATATATATATATATATATATATATATATATATATATATATATATATATATATATTTATATATATATATATATATATATATATATATATATATATATATATATATATATATATATATATATATATATATATATATATATATATATATATATATATATATATATATATATTTATATATATATATATATATATATATATATATATATATATATATATATATTTATATATATATATATATATATATATATTTATATATATATATTTATATATATATATATATATATATATATATATATATATATATATATATATATATATATATATATATATATATATATATATATATATATATATATATATATATATAGATAGATATATAAAATTTGAAGGATGAACGAAAGGACGTATAAAGGGAAATTCCTTTCATTTTCTTGATACAAAGTTTCGGTTGAACTTTTTACCCATTTTCGGGTACTGGAAATACAATTCGTGGAAAACAATTTAAGTTAAGAGCCAAACAGATAATCAAAATGACGAATTTATCAACAGTACTTAATGTTTATTAAGGGAGGATAGCGATAAATTTAAAGGTAATTGATATTTTAGGATTTTTATGTTGCCAGTTAAAAATTAACGATTGGGGAAACACAGGAAACACATCAGGATTAACCAACCTTAAATAATCAGCCGTTTGAGGATAACTGGGGAGAAAGGGCGAGGATCGTAAGAGTTAAGAGAAGGTTAGGAGGTTGTTAATATTTTTGTTTAGAGTAGTAGTAGTGGGTGAGAAGAAGAATCGGAATTTAAGGAAGGAGAAAGGTATTCAATATACATGGATTCAAGAATCCTTAATGATATGGGATCATGGGTGGTTTTCAGGATTTTAAAATCGTTCGTTGTGATTTCGGTTTTACAATTAATAGAGTGAAGCCTAACAGGTGAGAATTCTTTCGTAGAGAGAACCTTTCCTTTCCTGTGGCTAACACCCAAATGTGAACAGAACCTCGCCCTCAGCGAGCGCACCGTACTACCTATGTATCTCCCCAGTTTACAATTGGGGCAAGCAAACTCATACACAACGGAGCACTTCGCTTCAGGCGGGATTCTGTCCTTACAATTGAAGTATAATCCTATGTGGTGTCTATTTTTCAAAATTAAATTAAAGTCGGTATGGAAAAAGAATTTATTTAATAGAGATGTAATTTCTTTTGAATTTTTTTTGTTTAAAAGACCCAGATCCGGAAAGATTATGTAACGGATATCTTTGCAAACAGTAGGGAATTTAAATTTGGGATGGAAAATATTGTTTAAAAATTGGGCCGTAATTTTTTCAGTCAGGGACACAGGAAAGCCGTTTTGTTTGAAATAATTAGTCAGAAATACGACTTCTTGGTGAAATCCAGAGTAGGATGAACAAATATTATAAGCCCGGAATATTAGTGTTTTAATGGCATTTATTTTGAAAGACGAGTCACAAAAACTGAAAAAGTTTAGGTCTTGACCAGTAAAGGTTGGCTTACGAAAAACTTTTGTTTCAAATCCAGTTGGGACACGGAAAATGTGGATATCCAAAAATGAGATGGAGGAATATATATATAAATATATATATATATATATATATATATATATATATATATATATATATATATATATATATATATATATATATATATCCAGTGTCAGGTATAGTTTTCTTTTTTGATTCATCATTTTTTCGCGGTGACCCTTTTTTTTCAATTTATTTTCGTTGTGTGTGTTTTTTGGGGGACGATCTTCCCTAAAAGTCTCTACTAATCCCCATACAGGATTAAAGGCCTATAATTATTGATCACATAGAAAACAAGTTTTGAATTAGTTATTATTTTCTTTTCTTGATTGCGTACAATCTTTGTGTAATAAAATCTCCGTTAGAATTTTGATATGATTGTCAGAGCTTCATAATCTTTTACGAAAGTTCCTTGGACACACCGAGCGGCCAGACGCCCATTTACACCAGCAAGATGTCGTCATTTGAGCGTTTCCGTCAACAAGAAGAGACTCTTGGGTTGTTTGTCAAGGATCTATTCGAATATATTCAGGAAGAAGAAAAAAAATGAAAGGGCAGTAAAACGAGAACAAAGAGAAACTGAAGAGAGAAGAGAAAAAGAACAAAGAGAATATGAAGAAAGAGAAAGAGAAAGAATTCGTTTGCATGAGCGTTAGCTTAATAGGAATCATTTGGAAACCCTTTCTGTTAGCTCGAGAGATGAATCCCTCCTCAAACCCAATCGGTAAAGTTGCCAGTGTTTAAGGACGTAGAGGATTTCAGCGCCTACTTAACTCACTTTGAGAAAATTTTTGAAGTGAATTACTGGAGTATTTAAGCCGATGGAGTCGCTCAACTACTTCCTCTCCTTAATACTCACCTTGAGGAATTTTCATTTCGCTCCCAGCCAGGCTACTCTCGACTACTCTACCCTCAAGTCAGAATTATTATCGGCTGTTAATATGAATCCCGATTCTATAGGTCAAAGTTCCGCCATGCGAAGATACTTCTCGGCCAGACCTATCGCCAATTTAAATTCACCCTCCAGAGCACTTTCCAATTCTGGTTGGACTCAGTCCAAGTCAACCGTGACTACGAGTTCATATTCGATTTCCTTCTACGGGATCAGTTGATGGCTGCACTACCCTCTGAAATCCGCGCATTCGTTAGGGACAGACGCGTGTCTTCTTTCAAGGAAGCGTATTTTTAAGCATGAAGCAACCATCTATACCCAAAAGACCCCAATAAGTCTTATTCCTCATACCCCAAATGTAAAAGTAACCTCTCCAAATTTCCATCGAAGATTTCGCCCAAATTTGTGAATGTACCTGGTCCCTTTGAACCCAAGTACCGTCCCCCGCCAGAATCAAGAGATATTAAGCCCCTCATAAATAATCCCCAAGCATCGGATTACCCTTGAAAGCCCATAATTTGTTTTTTTTTGCGGTGTTCCCGGTCATGTGAGGACCCACTGTCCCCAAAACTCCCAATTTCGTTCTGCTCTTAGACAAAAAATCCACCAAATAAGTGCCTCTCTCTCTCTCATCCGCTCACTCACCCTGAAACGCCAGCAACTTCCCCAACAAGCAGTCCCTCGGGACAGCAAGTTAATTTCCTGTTCAACAAAAGCTACCCCGGTGGGCTTGAGTTTGAAAATAGAACTGTTAATGGTTGCAGTGGCAATCCTCCTAAGAGACACCGAATGTTCTTGCTTCGTCGTCTCTGAAAAGTTGATCAATCCAGTGGGTCCAGACCACAATAAATTCGCAGTAGTCCATGACTACTTGGGATGTGCAAATCGGTTCCCAGTGGTCCGCTGCTATCTCGAATGAAAATACTTTACTGGTTGGGCTGAAGTGATAGCAACCCCCATTAAGTTCTGCACCGGGTTGATCGACCAGAGCCTGCAGCTCTCCCCTAACCCCGTGGCACAGCTAGGCATCACGAGGACCCAAGCGCTGAAGGACACTGCCCCCCTCCGTGCCATTAGAACCCCCTAATGCCCCAGAGTTTGCAGCCCTTCAAAAGGGAACTTTTGCAAGTGATAAAAAAGATTGCCCCACCCTCCAGTCTTTGTGGGGAAAAGCGAGAAGTGACTAACGTGGATCTGTCCATGGTCAAAGGGAAGTCGCCTACCTCATTAGCGACGGACTTCTTTATCGCTCCAGTTCGGCTGAAGATAAAAACCCCACTCGCTCGTTGTGTATCCCCCATTCCCATGTTGCCTAATTACTCTGACTCGCCCATGATGGTCAATCCCCGACTGGATGAGGAGATTAATTCCTCGTATTCCTACGTACTAGACCTTAGGAACCGCTTGGAAGAATTCACCGATATATTTGGACCTAAATTTAGAAAAATATAGGACCTATTTTGACGTTAGGTCCAAAGGCGATTCAAGCCCGGTGAAGATAAGCTGTTCCTGTCCCATTCGAAAGGCCCTTTCTCAATCCTAGAAGCCCGCCGTCCCGTAGATTATGTAATACAGACCCCCTCAGGGAACAAATTGTTTCATGAATATATGCTTAAGCGCTATCACCTCGGCGCCTGCATTAATAATATAATTGACCTAGACGAAGAGGCTGTAATGGAAGCCTATTATCCATCTAAACCTCTTAATTTAGTCGAAACCACATGTGTCGAAGTAGACAAAAACTACACTCTCCCTTCGGTCCCCGGTTTGCGTGTAAACTCCACCCCGTAACTCGATTTAAACCCCCAGTTGGAACTCCCCTCAGTAGACGAAATTGGCTGTTTTGTTAACGGAATTCCCCGTTGTAATTTCCGAGAAGCCTGGTGGCTCTTTTTATTTTGAGCATGATATAGCCCTAACCACCCAGGAGCCTATTAGATCTAAGCCGTATCCCATGCCCGTTCACTTGCGCCCTACTCTTAACGCCGAAGTGGCAAACTTGCTAAAATTAGCAATAATAATTGAACCTTCCACGTCGAATTATTGCTTTCCCGTTGTTATGGTCAGAAAGCCGGATCAGTCTTTTCGCATGTGCGTAGAATTTAGAAAGCTGAACGCAGTAACAGTTTTCGACGCTGAGCCTATGCCTTTGATATACCAGAGCATACATATATTTGAAGAGGCCAAGTTTATTTCAGAGATAGACTTGTGTAAGGCCTACTATCAAACCCCTCTTAAGAAATAGTATCCGGAAATACACCGCATTGCCCACAGAAAAAGGCCTTAGGCAGTTTAAGCGCCTACCTTTTGGTTTAGTTACAGCCTGTAGTATCTATAATCGGATGATGCGCAGGATACCTGATGGGCTGAGTAACATTTCCTTTCAGTTAGATAACGTTTACGTGGCTACCCGCTTATGGGACCAGAATATTATCTCCCTACGCTCGCTTTTCAATAGGCTTTATGAACACGGCCTCACTATAAGCCCTAGCAAGTGCCATTTCGCCTACAGCACTATTAAATACCTCGGTTTCCTCATTGGTGAAAATGAAATGGCCCCTCAGAAAGAAAAGGTAAAGGCCATCGCCGAAATGTCCCTCCCGTGTACTAAAAGGCAATTACGCTCTTTTCTCTGGTGGACATCCTTTTACCGATGCTTTGTCCCGAATTTCGCCGCCTTAGCGTCCGCCCTTAGCTCCCTACTAAAGAAACGTTCCCAGGACCTCCTCGCATGGAACCCCAAAGCAACCGCCCACTTCCATACTGAGACTTACAAACACGAACAAACCTTTTGGAATACGAACGGATGCTTGTAGTGAAGGAATCAGTTGCATCTTGCTCCAGTATGAAGTAGACGGCAACAGTTACCCCATTGCATACGCTAGCCGAAAGCTCTCGTCACGCGAAAAAAACTACGCGGTCGTAGAACTTAAAACTTTAGCGATCGTGTGGACTGTACATAAATTCCAAACATATTTGTTAGGTAAGGAGTTCGTGATCGAAACCGATCATCGCCCATTGGCTTACTTAAAGAATTGTAAAAGCCAGAACGGAAGGCCTATGCGTTGGAGTTTACTTCTAATGGGATACAAGTTTCAAATAACGTACATTAAAGGGACATAAACCTATTTTGCAGACTGTCTAAGTATGAATCCGTTCAAGGATCTTCCCCCTGCGAAGTAAATTGCTTTAAGCATTGTACTGCCGTGCACATAATCGAGTCTGTGTAATAGCTTTTTATAATTCTAGAACTCCGTCTTAACTCTGTATGTTTATGTTCCTTGATTCTCATGTAAAGTTTGGGAGTTTTTTGTACATATTTGTCCATTGTGTGTGTGTGTGGTTTTTCTGCATTGTATTTTTCTTTATTTTTATTTATATATGGTTGCACTACCCTTTTAGGAATGAATCCTTTTGATTTTGGGGGATGTAACTCGCCCTTCCCTGTATTTATTTATTTTGTGTTTTTTTTTAATGCGGTGGTTAGCGACGATGCCTTTTTAAATATACTCTGCGCCAGGGATTAAACGGAAGTCATTCATTCATTTAGTCGATTTAAATTTAAATGTCCGCCCTTATTGTATACCTGTAGACTCAGGTCAAAATTTACCCATACACGACTCCTCCCATGTTTGGGGATGCCCTGTTCCATCCTTTGCGCATTAGGAAAATGTAATCTTCGGAAAGGGAGGGGTGTGAGGGGATATCCTCTAAGCACCAGCGCGAGAGGAAGCCTTCGCGGAAATGCTCCTTTTCAGTTCCTTCTTTCTAAACCACGTGTGCCTAGCGTGGGAAGTTTGGAAGGGTTAAGAAGAAATCCGTCCCGCGTTAAAGCACCCGACGCAGATGTATGTGCTTTTTGATGCCACTGATATCCCCCCCTTTCCTGAGATAACGCCGTGCGCTGCCATATCACGAGCAAGTTACAGTCTGGACCGACTCGTTTTCACGAAGTCTGTTTGCTTATATGTAGTGGCCCTGAGAATCTTCTAGAGACAGCCAGGCCCTGAGGCTCTCTATGAGACTATCCACCCGGCTAGTTAACCCGAAGCTCGCCATTTCTCGAGGAGATTTAAAGCCCACCATTCCCTTCGTTCAAACTTCCTGTTTGTTTCCCGTGAAGCCCTGTAACCCGTGTTCGAGTCGTACCTCGTCAAACATCTCGCCATCAGATCTACCTTCATTGAGCTTTGGCCTCTATTCAGAGGAAATCTATCGAGCCCCCTTCTTACGGGAGAGTTGTGAGGCCCTCTCATCTTCACCACCCCTTCAAGATTCCCATTCATTCGAGACTGAGTCTCGAAGCCGATCTGCAGAATCGTCTCGAGTTGAGATTACGTCTCTCTAGAGCAGAAAAAATCTCATTCTTCATCAGGGAGTAATCAAACCCCATCTTCGAGTCCTCCTCTTCGTGACTCGTTAATCTTCACCCGCAATCATCTTTGATCTGACTTCCCGCTAAATTGTAATTAATACCCCCTCGTTCAAGTTATCCTTAATTTTGTTCTCCGTCATATCATAAATCAACATAATTCATTTAACTACCTTGATTAAGTCATTTGTTCTCCCCTTTTGTATATATATATATATATATATATATATATATATATATATATATATATATATATATATATATATATATATGTGTGTGTGCGTGTGTGTGTGTGTGTGTGTGTGTGATAGTGGAACCACCGTATAGGAGTCAAAAGTTTAATTTACGAGACTAGTGTCAGTATGTAGTTTATCATACCCTTTTCATGGAGCATTTCGAAGTATCCTTACTCCCTTCTGTGATTCCCCATTATAATTTTGTATGGTATAGTTATGTAGATGATGTCATATCGATTTGGCCTATACATAGTTTAAACTTGTTTGACCATTTCTTTAAAAATCTTAACGACCTCCATCCCACTATCAATTTTAAAGTAGAGTGGAAGAAAGATAATTGTATATCCTTTCTTGAAGTAAAAATTGTTAGTCATTGACAAAATTAGCTTCATTGTGTACTGAAAACCAACTCATTATAACTCTTATATCGATTTCTTTTCTCATCATGATATTAACATTAAGCGAGCCGTTGCATCAGGTATGTTTTTGAGAGCACTTATGATATGTGACCCTTGCTTTCTAGAAGACGAGATTACATATATAACCTGAAGTTTCATTGAATTAAATTATCCCCTCTACTCATGACTGTCCCAAGGATAAAAAAAAATTAATAATACGAAGGGTGTCTCCCTCTCTTTTTCTCCCCTCCTCAAAGAAGTGAACAAAGTTATTTCCCCAGGCCTAACCACATTTAAATACTCTTTTTCTATCCTTAAATCTTACCCTTCGACCAAGCCCGTGGATCAGCCAAATGAAGCAGGTGTATATTTTAGGTGAATTCCACATGTAATTTCTTTTTCCACCACGTGCGTTAAAGAAAATTCTAGAATTTGGTTAGGATTAAATTGGTAATCCTCCCCCCCCCCTCCACAAGCGGTAGCCTCGAACCGCGTCCATCCGGGACCACATTTTCTCCTGGGCGTGAAGGTTCGAGGCCATTCGAGAGTAGCGCTGGCCAAACTCCCTATGTTTCCCCCATCCATGCGGAGGGAGCCTCGGATATATAGGATCCCGCCAGGATCCAAGAAGCATTTCCCCTAGCTCCAAGTCAGGTGCTTAACAACGAAACAAAGTGACGGCTGAACTTTTCGTGTCGTTGGAATTAGCCCAGCAAGTGTGGTAATTCCATTTGACGATTGCCACCGAGCGATTTTTGCGACTCCACTCATCAACCCCTGTCGAAGCCCTCCTCGCTCCCTCCTCGTCTTCGGGTGGCCGAAATACTCTCCCCTGGACCGGATATAACCCCCCCCCCACCTTGTAGAACCTTCATCACATAAACTTCCCGCTCAGAAGCTCCGAGTGCTCACGACCTCACGTTTATTGCCTGCAGAAGACATCCGTGAAACCTTACCCTGACCTCTCACCCAGAATCCTCCGTAAGCCCCCCTTCCCCTTCAGCAATCCATTTGAGTTAATCCTCCCCATTGGACTAGTCTCCTTCTGTAACGCATTAATTTCTAACTTCAGAGTCTGATGCATAACTCTGCAATTTCCCCTTCTCAATTGCCAATTTAATTTTGCTCATTGATTCTCTTATTTTATGTAAATAAAATTATATTTTCGTACATGCCTCTTTAAATAACCTTGAGCTGTGCCATTGCCCAAATTTTACCTCATCTCGTTTTGCACTCTATTCTCGCTGCTCCGCGCGTCGAAACTCGTGGCATTCCGCCCCTCTGTCGGTTCGCCTTTCAGTTATTAGTCCCTTCCCCATAGATATAATATGGGATTGATATAATATAATGTCACACCAGGACATATATATTTATTAATATACATATTGTATAATTTTGGTGTCAAGTGTGTTTTGTTTTTTTACGAACCCGTGTCATTTTAATTTCGACATAAGAAGTTCACTCGTTATTTACGCCTATCCCTTTTATTTTAATTTTTGTATTGTACTGGCAGAAGGCAAGTTCAAGTTAATTAAAGAGCAGTGGAACGTAATCTTTTTAGATTTTGTGTTGGACCCCAGGTAATTAATTTTTTTTCATTGTGTTTGAATTTTGGAGACTCTCCTGGTCATTAATCTAAAAGAGTTAAGGTCTTTGGTGTCTTAATTCCGGTAGGACCCTTTCATTTTTTTTCCGCTTAGAAACAGCAGAGGTAAGTAGCTGTATCATAATTTTTTGTGAACAAGGCCTTCACAAATATTCAAGTATTTGTTTCGCGTGGGTAGTGTCCTAGCTCGTTCGCGTATCAGTGTTCCCTCAGTTAACTGCGTAACAATGTTATCCTTCGAAAAATTCAAGAGTCAGCGTGAAATGTTAGGTCTTTCGGGCAAAGACCTGCTAAATTACGTACAGGAAGAAGAGAGGAACGAACGGGCAGAGCGAAGGTAAGAGGAACTAAGAAAAATGGAGATGGAGAACAAACTGAAGCTGGAGATGGAGAAGAACAAATAGAGATGGAGAAGAACAAAGTGAAGATGGAAGAACGTGAACAAATTAGGATGCATGAGCTGGAAATGAGCTGAAATCAAATGGATTCTCAGTCCATCTGTTCCCGGGCTGAAATTCCCCAAACTCTTCCAGTCAAACTTCCCGCTTTTAATGATGAAGAGGATTTGGGTCATTTTTGACCCATTTTGAGAGAATCTTTCAGATCAATAGATGGGATCTCGAAAACGATGACGTCGCTCGCTTACTCCTCCAGGAATAAAAAGTCCGAGCCATCGTTAAGATGCCCCTCTCCCGCACGAAGAAACAATTGAGGTAATTTATGGGATCGGTCTCATTTTACCGCCGCTTCATTGCCAACTTCGCGCCAATCGCCGCACGGATAACTGCTTTGCTTAAAAAAAAATCCCCGAATCCCCTCTCGTGGGACCCCGAAACCTCCGCCAGGTTCCATCAGCTAAAGAACCAGCTAACGTCCGCTCCCCTTCTGAGGCTCCCGGACCCGACTAAGCCTTTCGGCATTAGGAGCGATGCCAGGGATGAAGGAAGTGGATGTGACCTCCTTCAATATGCTGACATCGGGGACAGCCACCCGGTGGCTTACGCGAGTAGAAAGCTTTAACCACGAGAGCGAAATTATTCAGTAATAGAACAGGGGGCCTTGGCAATAGTCTGGGGGGTTACCAAGTTCAGTATGTACTTAATAGGAAAACTTTTTGTAGTGGAAACAGACTACTGCCCCTTGTCGTTTCTGAGAAATACAAAAAGTTTGAATGGGCGCATCATGAGGTGGTTGCTGATATTCCAACAATATCAGTTTGAAATATTGTATTTCCGCGGCAGTGACAACTGTGTTGCAGACAACTTGAGTCGTAACCCGGTGGCAGAAGAAGCCAACTAGCCACTAAATTAAATAACTGTAAATATGGTATTTCTCCTATAACCTAGATGTTAAATGCTTGGCAAAAGTTTGCCGATATTATAATCCCTTATATATATATATATATATATATATATATATATATATATATATATATATATATATATATATATATATATATATATATATATCTCATTAATGTTCTAAATTATGATTTTTTGGTCCACTAAGTTGTTTAGTCATTAGTCCCATATGCATGCCTCCATTTAATTGCATCCTTTTTTTTTGGTTCCACTGAAATGTCGCCAATGTTCTCCTGTGATTTTTTTTTGTTTAAAATTAAAATTGTGCTAGTTAAATTGTCTCTAGAATTGACCAGTTTAAGGCTTATGTCCGTATGTCCGTAAATTCCCCGCTGAGCTCAGATTCACGTTTTTTTTTATGTGTACACCTGTCATAGCAGGTTTGAATTTCCCTATACCTGTGATAATTCTAGTTCTACGGGCGGGATGATCCTTTCCTACGCAACTGCTCTGTAAAGCATCATCTTTCGGATAGGAGATTTGTGGGGGAATTCCACGTGGAATTTCTTTTCCACCACGGAAGTGACGTCCATCCGTTAAAGAAAATTCTAGAATTTGGTTAGGCTTAAATTGGTAAGCCTCCTTCCCCCCATCCACAAGCGGTAGCCTCGAACCGCGCCCATCCCGGACCACCTTCTCGCGGGTTAGAATCGCCTGGGCGTGAAGGTTCAAAGCCATTCGAGAGTAGCGCTGGCCAAACACCCCATGTTTCCCCCACCCCTGCGGGGAAAGCCTCGGATATATAGGGCTCGTCTTCCAGGTGAGAGGTAGAGAGTTCAAGAGTCCCGCCAGGATCCAAGAAGCATTCCCCCTAGTTCCAAGTCAGGTGCTTAACAAAGAAGCAAAGTGACGGCTGAACTTTTCGTGTCGTTGGAATTAGCCCAGCCAGTGAGGTAATTCCATTTGTCGATCGCCACCGAGTGATTTTTGCGACTCCACTCATCAACCCCTGCTGAAGCTCTCCTCGCTCCCTCCTCGTCTTCGGGTGGTCGAAATAAGCTCCCCTGGACCGGACGTTATCGCCCCCCCCCCCTCCCACTTATAGAACCGTCATCACATAAACTTCCCGCTCAGAAGCTCCTTTTGCCCTCGCCCTCACGTTTATTGCCTGCAGAAGACATCCGTGAAACCTTACCCTGACGTCCTACCCGGAATCCTCCGTAAGCCAACCCCTCTCCCCTTTACCAACCCATTTAAGTTAATCCTCCCCATTGGAATAGTCTCCTTCTGTAACGCATTAATTTCTAACTTCAGAGTCTTATGTATAACGATGCAATTCCCCTTTCTTAATTACCGATTTAATTTTGCCCATTGATTCTCTTATGTTATGTAAATAAAATTATATTTTTTGTAATGCCTTTTTAAATAACCTTGAGCTGTGCCATTGCCCAAATTTTACCTCATCTCGTTTTGCACTCTATTCTTGCTGCTCCGCGCGTCGAAACTCTTGGCATTCCGCTCCTTTGTCGATGCGCCTTTAACTTATTAGTCCCTTCCCCATAGATATAATATGGGATTGATATAATATAATGTCACACCACGACATATATTTAATCCCGTGTGGCTCTACAAACTGCCCTTCATTTAACATAGGTGAGACCGGAAGAACCTTAACAAAACGAATTTATAAACATAAAGGTCATGTCAGTCGAGGCAGTACTACATCCAGTATTTTTAATAATATTAGCAATTTCAACCACCAAATTGACTATTCAAAGACATAAATCATATATAATTGTAATATTTCGGTAAAAGAAAAATAGTAGAATCTATATTAATAGGAGAAATTTTAATTTGTCAGATGGGCAATTGATATGCAGCCCCCATTCTCGTAACCTCATCGTAAACAGCTTAGTCAACGAGCTTAGACTTACACCCCCTGATTAATGACCTTTTCCCCTTGTTTTGTGTTTCTTTGTGTTTTTATTTTTGTTTTTTGGATCTGTACGTTAATTACACAGGCCTGCGTTTGAAAAGAATTTCTGTTTCTGTGGTTTTCTTTAGTGATTCCTAACGAAATTGTTCACCTAAATTGAAATATGACATTCATTTTGCTCAATCAGGTCTGCTTTTTGAGATACAGCGCACTACTGTTTTTAGAAAAAGGCCATTTTTGAAAAAATCCCTTATTTATATAAAAGTTATTTAATAAATTACAATTACTTGTAATAAAAAAATACCGACTCAATTCGACTTTCTTTTAATTAATTTTAAACTTACAGACTACTTATGAGCTTATCCAGGAGTGCAAAGAAACTATTTTCCAAGAAAAGAAGTCCTTGATGACTTTCGCTTGTGAAGCGATGTTGGTTCGTCGCGTTTAAGACACCAGCAATAGTCAGCTAACATGTTGATGTCCCAGCGTCCTTGATATCTTGTCTCCATCGTCTTTATGTCTTGGTGAAATCTTTCTTCTTGTTCCTCGCTATAATCTCCACAGTTTGCCGGAAAATAGTCAAGATGTGACTGGATAAAATGCATTTTTATCGACATGTGAGCTCCCATTTTTTCGAAGCTTTTCATAAGCTCATTTACATGTGAGATATATTCTGAGCTTCTTTTATTTCCCAGAAAACCGTCGATTACTTTACTAAACGCTCGCCATGCCTTTTGTTCACTGGCTTCCATATTGGTGTAAAAATGCTTGTCCTTAAACAGAGTTCTAATTTGGGGACCATCAAATATGCCTGCATTGAGCTTGGCATCACTGATCTGTGTGAATTTTTGCAGTAGATACTTAAAAGCTTGGCCTTCTTTATTCAGTGCTTTGACAAAGTTCTTCATCAGGCCAAGCTTTATATGAAGAGGAGGCAGGAAAACATTTTTGGGAGGGACTAGAGGTTGAGCTACCACATTGTGGCAGCCAATTTGGAATGCCTCTCGAGATGGCCAGTCTTTTTGCTTATAGTAAAGACTATCCGCCCGGCTATCCCATAAGCACATGAAGCATGGATATTTTGTGTAGCCTCCTTGCATCCCAAGAAGAAGGCACACAACCTGAAAGAAAACAAATTGATGCATATTGATGTACATGGTTTCTAAGAACTTCTATTTTTTGCATAGGCAATTTTCACTAAGTTTATTAGGGGTAGGGAGAAACTAATATGTGTATAATATCCTTCTGTCATTGGTATTTAGAAACAAACATTCCTTGAAATATTTAACAAGTTCAATAAAGTAAAATATATCTTACCTTGAGATCACCACATATTAACCAGTTCTGGTTAGAGTACTTGATTGTATTAATCAATACTTTCATATTTTCGTAGCTTTCTGTTAACTGAACTGAATGGCCAATAGGTACAGATGCCATTTTATTGCCAATATTTAAGAGTACTGCCTTCAAACTTTTGCTAGAAGAATCAATAAATAGCCTCCATTCACTTGGTTGGTAAGGAACGCCAAGTGCCTCAATTAAACCTTTTACATCATTGCAATACACCAAAGAGCTGCAAGAATCAACTGCAAAGAACTTTCGAAACTCTTCGTCTCTATTTCTGAACCAAAAGTATGTAGTTTCTTGAGAGAGGAGTTTGCTCTCACTAAGATGGGATGCAAGAAGTTGTGCGTTCTCTTTAGAAAGACCAAGATCTCTAGTCAAGTCATTTAATTGACCTTGAGTGAGTGGTCTTGGCAAAGTCATTGTAGACGTAGGCTGATATGTCACTGAAGTGTCAGTATCATCCACTTCTATATCGTCTATATTGTCTTGTAGCTCAATATTTTAGGTGGAGAAGGAACTGGAACTCCTGGACCATGTGGTTGTGGTTTTATGGCAGAAGGAACATCAGGATAGACTACAGTGTGTTTGTTCTTCTTATTGACACCTGAAAAAAAGTTTCGCATACTTAATTTACATACTTTTAATTCACTCGACCCTCGTTTCCACATTTTTATACACATTTTTCATACCAGGAAAATTTACAATTTTTAAATACAATCAATTTTTATATACAATTTAGCCAAAATTTTTCTACCAGCATAATGCACTGTTTTTATACACAATTACAATTTTAATAGACTACCAAAAGATTTGTATAAACATTTCTAGATTTGTCAAGGACTATATTGTTAAAGTAATTATCTCACCTTTAAGATTTGTCATGCAAAAATAGCAGTCTGTAATGTGGTCCTTGCCTTCTCCAAATGACAAACAGTTCGTTTTGCCCTCACTCCAGCGTCTTAAGGCTATGACACAGGCTTTGCAGCACATATGAGGAGCAAAGTTTTTGTCTTGATCACCTAGCTTTATTCCAAAACATGCATTGTAAAGGAACTTTACTAACGGCGTTATAGTGCATTGCTGCTCACTAAAAGTTACCTTTCCACAAACAAAACAAAATCTATCAGGACTGTTTTTACACTTTCTATTCATTTTTATGAAATATAAGGAGTTTTGCTAATGTATTTGCCTGCAAAAAAAATCACAAAGATAAATAAAGTTTTAGAAATACACTTTAAACACTGTTCATAGATGAAAAAAGTCATGGATTAAAAAACCAACACTTAGTTGGAGAGTGAGCAAGCAACACACAACCACTCGCGCTCGCGGTCAGCTAGAGACTGAGCTCTTTAACGCCATCTAGGGAGCTTGGTCTGTATCTTGAAAACTAGACCTGATTGAGCAATATGAATGCTTGATTTGGATTTAGGAGACATATTTCATTAAGAATCAACTATGAAACCCTCAGGAACCTTTATGACGCAGACCAGTGTTATAGACTTTTGTAGCAATTGCATTCTCAGTATACGACTGAAGAGAGTATGATAAACTACATACTGAAACTAGTCTCGTAAACTAAACTTTTGGCTCCTATTATATACCATAACTCGCAATTGAGCTATTTTACTTATATATATATATATATATATATATATATATATATATATATATATATATATATATATATATATATATATATATATATATATATATATATATATATATATATATATATATATATATATATATATATATATATATATATATATATATATATATATATATATATATATATATATATATATATATATACATATATATATATATATATATATACATATATATATATACATATATATATACATATATATATATATACATATATATACATATATATATACATACATATATATATACATATACATACATATACATATACATACATATATATATACATATATATACATACATATATATATACATACATATATATATATACATATATATATACATATATATATACATATATATATATATACATATATATATATACATATATATACATATATATACATACATATATATATATATATATATATATATATATATATATATATATATATATATATATATATATATATATATACATATATATACATATACATATATATACATATACATATATATACATATATATACATATACATATATATACATATATATACATATACATATATATACATATATATATATATATATATATATATATATATATATATATATATATATATATATATATATATATATATATATGTAGGTTCTATTGAAGTCCACAGCTGTGGCAGCGTTATTATTTTAAACTTGTATGTTCTTAATATTTCTTACAAATTTTTTTAACGGGATCTTCGAGGCGAGAAAAAAAAAAGCGAATGACATTCTATGTTTCTAGACGTGTCTCGACCATGTTTGGTCATCTTCAGGGAATGAACAGAAATAATAAAAACCAATAATAAAAACTCTGACACAGCATTCGAGAGTGCACCATATATAACATTAACTATCGAAATAGTAGAAATAGTTCAAAGAATTAAAAAAAGAAAACAAAGGCTCGAACGCTTCCCTCGAAAGAGAAAACATCGTACAAAGAAGTATATAAAATAAGAAAACAAAGGCTCCTAAGCTGTAAAATATTTAACAAAGAAAAATAAGGTAAAGCAAAATAAAGCAACACAAAAACGATTGCCAGGCAACGTGGTGTGGTACACACTCACACACACATCAAAAACATATAAAATCAACATTATTACCCTACCATTAACAACAGATCAACCATCTCTCCTTCTACACTATTATTTCTATCTATCCTATATTATTTTCCCTCATATTCACCACCTTTGTTATCCCGATCCCGATCTGACTATTTGTTCTCCGGCAAAGGAGGCAAAGGAAAATCAAGTTTTCAAACGTGCTTCTTTTAACAGCGTTCCACTCGGGGACGCCGAGATGTCGGGAGTATGGTTTCCAGCTGAAGTTGCACATTACTTGCCGAAGCCTTCATCATTCAAGTGAAGAAAACGTCAATTAACGTGTTTGTGATGGTTGTGCATATGTGTTTTTGTTTTCTTTTTCATTACTGTAGATTATGGTAGTTTTTGTCCTTTTGGCATTCAAGCCTCTGTAGGTGTTTTTTGTGTTTCTTTTGTTGTTCGTTTTTGTGTTTTTTAGTGTTCTTGTTGTTAGACTCTTGGTGCAGTGGATTGGTTTACGTTGTTTTATGCGTAGATAGGTACTTCTTGTCTTATAGTCTGTTCTTTACTGCTAGTAAAATTCTTTGTCCTTCTGTACCTGTCTTCAGCGGAATATCAATGTGCCCTTATCTGGTATCGTCCGTCATGTGTCCTGTGATTTTTTCCCATATTTTCCGGGCTCTTGAATGAAGTTCCAGGTTAATTGGTGTTATTTGGATCGTGTGATGCAGGTCCCTCTGCCTGCTTCTTTCTCTCCTCCTTACATTGGTAATTAAGAGTACAGCTTTATTTTGTAGTCTTTGGAGAGATCATTTTGTTGTTTTTTAGTGCATTAGTT
This sequence comes from Ceratothoa steindachneri, assembly GCA_963969495.1. Taxonomy (NCBI): domain Eukaryota; kingdom Metazoa; phylum Arthropoda; class Malacostraca; order Isopoda; family Cymothoidae; genus Ceratothoa; species Ceratothoa steindachneri. The sequence continues at coordinate 110,461,070 of OZ018328.1, forward strand.
CATATGTATAGGAGGGTACAGCAGCTTAGATCTAATGAGCGCGTTGTAGATTTTTCTTGTTGGCCATGTTCAAGTTCAAGAACCTGTAGAGCTTAATAAGCTTGGCTTTCGCTCGCACTGAAGCTGCTTGAGCAACGTGGCAACCATACCCAGTTTTACCTATCTTTAGCCCTAGCACCTTCCCTCCGTTCCGTGGAGAATGCGAGCGTCATCTGCCTCAATGTAGCCAAATCTTCTACGGAAGAGCGGTATTACCTTGATCTTCTGAGAGTTAGTGGCGATTTTCCACCTTCTCTTGTACCTGGTGACATGGTCGATTTCCCTGGTTATTATTTGTGCTAGAAGTTCAGGATTTCTGAAGGGCGCAGTGATAATCTCGGAGATGTCGTCTGCGAACTGAACGTACATTGAGTCTTCCCTGATCGGCTTCGGTAAGTCAAGGGTGTAGATGTTGTATAGGAGGGAGCTTAGGCACCCTCCTTGAGGTACGCCTGCAGACAGTTCGAAGCCTATTCCTATATATTCTTTCATTTTTATATACGGTTTTCTGTCTGTAACGTAGTCGCATAGTATCTTTTGTAGTTTTGGATTTAGTCCTAGTCTTACTATTTTGTACCGATCTCTTTTTGTTGAACTCAGCGGTCGTGATCAATGTGAAAGCGTCTTGGTTCAGTCAGACCATCCCAAGGAGGATGCCTTCCTCAACCACCCTCTCCACGATGTCCTCATCATATTTCCACTTGTAAATTCCCTGCTGGATGCCTTCACTGATGTTTCTCTCCTTCTTCACATTGGGAAACGGATTATGCTCTGCCATGAAGATTCTCAGGTTGATTTTTCTTCCGTGGTATGTCTGCTTATGCTCTCTGGATACTGAAGTTGATCTTATCCTTTGCCGCTTGTAGATATCCTATTACGGGCTCATTGTTGAGGTGGTTGATTAGTTTCCGCAGTTGTTCTTTTACTTTTTTAACTATTGGTTGCGGAGTCTCTTCGGTTGGTTTTGGCTGAGCATCCTGTTGACTCTCTCTTTTTGGGGGGGGGAGGGGAAGGCGAGCAGGGACCGTTTCTATCTCAACCGGGGCTGTTTAGGGATGCTGGATTTTTATTCTTACATTTGGAGGCCTCGCCTATGTTTGTATGTGTTTGAACGTAAATTTTTGCAGCACTTCTGCTTAAAACATAAAATTTGTCTTGAAACTGATAGAATAAATTAAACCTAAATTTGTTATTAAAATTATACTTAGCGCTGATTAGTTCATTTTGTATAACTTAAGTTTTAGTAGGAAAAGTATATATAGAGCAGTATTTTGGTGAGAGTGGACCGACTGTATTAATTGCTAGATATTTTTTTCTCTCGTGAACACATATGTGAAGTAGAAAAAGAGGTACGGTAAAGTAACAACTTTTGACTCGCCTCCAAAATGAGAGCCCTGACTGTTGAACAAACTTATATTCCGAGTGTTACGAAGAATCGAAATGGCGGGAAGTGACTTAAAATTGTTAAATTGGCACAGACAATAGAAGACACGGCTTCAAAAATGGTAACCTTCCTCATGGAGTAGCCAAATGAGAGAGACAACTAGCATTCCCCTTTGAGCCCTATCCCGGGAATAGCCGGATAGGGGGAAACTATTCGCAACTATTTACGCTGAAATAAATTTAGCCCCAGTAAGGCTTATAGACACCCCCTCCCCCCCAAAAAAAAAGATATGCGGCAATATGCCAAAACGAAAAGGAGTCTCCCAGGGTGGGTTTCTCAGCCCACTCCTATACTCGATTTTCACCAGAGACCTCCCAAGACCTAGGTTTGAAGAATCGATGTATATCCAGTTCGCGGATGACGTGTCACAGATAGTAGTATCCCTTAGAAGAATGAGAGAACTATGCCTAGAATGACTGTGTGGGAGATCGAAAATATCAACGCGCACGTACGTCGATGGAAGATCGCGACAAACCCCAACAAATTCACCATCATCATGAGTAAAAGAAACAAGACAGCTTCTAAACGAATTGGGGACGAAAATACGCCTACAAACCATCAGACACAGTTTTAGGATTAAAATTTAATAAATACGGATAGTTTGATCAACTCAAAAGCCTCACAACACGAACTAAAAAAGACCTCAACAAATTTTACAGGTTTAAAACCTAAACACAAAAAAAACAAGAAAAAGATCTACACTGCCGACATACGACCCAAGATTATGTACCCCCTTATGCCACTAAAACTGGTACCAAAGTCTTGGCTCAACAAGCTACAAACAATAGAAAAACAAAGCAACACTAATTAATTACAAATACTAGAAGGCGAAAAAGAAAATGACAACAAGCGCTCCATGAGGAAATCAAATTAATGGCAATTAATTGCGACATAGGAACGAGAGCACAAAAATTATGGAGAAAAGTAGAGAGTAATACAGAAACAGATTTCCTAAGAAATCCCTAATCCAAACCAATTACAATCTAGGTAAAGATTTCCAAGCTGCAGAACAGCTGCTAGGAACAATCAATAGCCAATATACACAGCAAGACAACATTAAAAGGACAACAGTAAAAACGACATTATGTAGAACATCACATAAATTGAATTTGACAAAAGTCACAGTAAAAGCCAACTTAAAAGGCTTGAAAGCTACAATCAACCTAACTCAATTCTAAACTTGAATTATACCTGTATACATACACGTCAGTATGTACACATATATATGTATAAAAAGAGAGAAAAAATATACAACAACAATAAATGGAAGATGAGAACAACGAAAAGGATAACCAACAAAGGCATCAGAAAAAAATACTGGAAACAAACAACGAAGATATAGCAAACAAATAATGATACTACGACATGAAATCTATATAAGTAAAACAACTTTAAAGGCTCTAAAGCCAAACCAAAAAGAATACAACGAAATTAATAAACTGAGATACCCTTTCACCAGGGACCTAGCCTCTTACCTCTATATCTATCTTCATTTCAACTTTTCACTAATTCTCCTACAATACCATATATATTTTCAAACTTGTTATGTCCAAGTCCAAGTCCACGAGTGGACTGACTAGACAGTCGTAACAAGAAAAATCAAGCTACTCTGAAGAAGTTCACCACCCGTAAAGGAAGAAAATTTCATTCAATTTTGTCTACGGGGATTTAAGAGAAAGATTAATACACAGAGACTCAAATAGACGACTTATGTCGACCTACCCCCTTCCCCCACGCGGCCCCGTCATTGGGGGGAAGGAGTTGAAGTGAACTGGACTGCCATTCATCTAGTCTCGTTCCAACTATGTCGTTCTCTAAGATAGACATAATTAGGGGCGCCATGGAAAGCAGGTTTGAGCAGTAGTCTACTGTGGAACTCGGAGCCAGAGACACCCGGACAAGGGACAGGACTGCAACTTCCGGGTATGGTGCCCCCCGATGGAGCCCAGCGATGACAATAGAGGGAAGTCACACGCGTCTCTATCTATGCCAGATGCAGTTCTGATACCAAAACCCTCGAGGGGCGGCACCCCTGGTTATCGATGGTTTATTCCGCGCTAACCAACAAAAAGTTCACCGTACAATCATACCTTGAGAGGGCCCCCATCATCATTCATCCATCCTGATCAGGTAGTTCACGTTCATGGAAACTTGCTTACAACGAGGATGGAGCTGTCCATAAAGCGCTCTATTTACAAGAAAGGATCAGGACCTAACAAAAGAGGGCTCACCATGGGACACAAAGCAGCAGAAGAATAATAATTGCCGAGAAGGAACACACCGAGAAGAAAACTGGCCCCGATGGGTCATATCCGGGCAATAATGGATCCGAATGGGACCAACCGAATCCCGCTGCTCTCCATCAGGGAAAAAAGTAGATCAAGCAGAGAAAAGGGCTCCGAGGTTGTCTACGGGTGACTGGAAATCGCAATGCTCAAGCTGCTTGAGGTCCCCACAGGCTATGTAGCAATCTGCGAAAAGGAAAACGACGTGGAAAGAGAGCATCACAAAAGAAGAGGCCGTAGAAACACTCTGAAGGATTGGCTTGCAACCAGTAATTCCCCTCAGATTTTAACACCCAGGAGCGTTGTCTGCCGCAGGCTAGACCCTTGGATTGGTCAACACTCCAAGAACCAGATCAAAGAAGAAGTAATGAAGAATCAGACATTGGCTAAGGTGACAGAAGACATCAAATTCCGGAACAAGAGAGAAAACTCAGAGTATACGCATATTTTTTAAGATCGTATTCAGCAATTTAACGCTAAAAAAAGTGTGGAGCAGATAGAGAGCGAGGAATTTAGTCCCATACAATTCTGCTTCCGCTGCTACAAGATGGAAACCCACACGACGAGGGAATGCAAGGAAACACAAGAGATATGCTCAAAGTGCAGTGAACCAGGCCACCACTGGAAGGATTGTAAAGTTCCTGTTAGAAATGTGTTAACTGCGGACAAGGTCATCGTTCCATGGCTATGGCCTGCCCAGTGAAGAAGGAACTCATAAAGAAAAAGGCACAACAAAAGAAAGAACAAACCAGGAAGAGCAATACTACGTATGCACAGGTGGCGAAGGCGGCATATTATGAGGTGGAAACAAAATAAAGAGACCTCAAACTAGAAAATGAGAAGTCGAGGAAAATTCTGACATTCATCCTGTATGCTCACGTCAGCAACCTGACCAAGGAATTTAACCAAATACTTGCCATGAACGACATGTGTGAGATGTGATTCCCTGATGATCTCCATCAGGGTACGTGCTCCAATTGCAGATGGTACCCAAGCAGATGACGGAACAAATGCAAGAGCCCAAAGAGAATAAACCAAAATCAAAGGAAGAGGGCAGACGGCCCGACCCGAGGATAGAGGCCAGAAAAGAGTGGGAGGCAGCTGCCAAAACAGCTAACCTAACCAAACAAATGGAGGCACGAAAATCGTAAAAGGAAGACACGGAATCCTCAGATTTAACGGACTCAGAGGTCGCTACCAATGATGTTCGCTGCAAGAAAGGAAAGTGGGAGGCCAAGAGGAGGCTCGACGCTGATGGAGTTAACCTCTTAATCTATGCATCCGAACAGTTCCCCTTCACTAAAGACCTGGACACCAAAAGAAATTTCGCCCGAATAAAGAAAAAGTATTACAAATGGGACTTTGACGCTCAATGTGACGAGGAGATTTTTGAGGAGGCCAGATACAACCAAAACGTTACCCTTCACCGGGAAACATTTGTAGAGCTCACCCCAGCAGAATTAAAAAAAAAGAGGAACGCGTAAAGAAAGTCCACAAGTAGGAAACACTAAGAGACAGAAGGCAGAATGGAAAATTCAAACAACAGACTGAGGATAGTGATACTCAACGGTGATGGATGGGGGGGAAAAGTCACTGCATATGGAAAGATATTCCGCATTCTTGACCCACACATCATTTTAATCACGGAACACGGTATCGAGACTACTTTCAGTCAACTGAAGATACCGCGCTATAGAGTTTTCACTAAGAATCATTCTCAGGAGAGTGTCGTGGTATAGGTATGACCGAGTTATGGAAGGAGTTGATACGTATGGGTTGTTTACGTACAACAAAAAAAAAGAAGACTCCTTGACTAACGTTATATCTCTCTAAGAATGCTATATATGTTTTAATTATTATTATCTAGGGTCTTGTCTTCTTTAAACTTTAAAGGTTCCCTGTGCCAATGATTCGAGGATAGAATCAAAAAAATTGTTAAAACAAACTCAAACTTTTAATTAAAACACAAAAACAAAAATAAACTTAAACCACAGAAATATTACGAATTTAAATACCCAATAAGGACTTCAATAATTTTTAAGTAAGACTTTCTAACCTGACTTACTTGACATTATAGTGAAGGTTAACCCACCACTCACTTTAATATCAAAATATGCCAACTGTCTCTACTGGAGTTTAAATACCTTGGTCCCTCCGGCGACCTGTTTGAGTCTGACCTTGAACTCAATGAGCCCAGACATCTGACGAATCATGTGGCTTCTTTGACGCGTGCCTCGGCCAGATGGTTGACGGCGAACGGAATAACTTGACAGTCACAAGGGACTTTGGCGAGTGTGGCAGATGAGGGACACACGGTACTCAGGGGGGTGGGGTTTTTCTTCAATGGCGAGGACTATCACGCTGCTTTAGGATGCACCAGGATAGGCGGGGTCTCTCTGAAGAGGCTAAGTTTAACTTGGTTCTTAAACCAAGTTAAATTAGATTTCGGTGTGACCACCGGGTAACGGGCTCGAGGAGGAGCTTTTTCTTCTTCGTTTCGGAATTCGTCAAGGGCGAGGAATATCACGGATCTTTGTGCTACACCAGGATAGGAGGGGGGGGGGTTCTCTGACGAGAATAAGTTGAACTTGGAGAAGTTAACTTAAGGTTCGGTTTGATAACCAGGAACTAGCTCGAGAATGAGCTTCTTCTCAGTCCAGTCTTCCTCAAGAGCGAGGTCTATCTCGGTGCTTTGGGATAAAGCAGGATAGAGGGGGAGGGAAATCTCCGAGGAGAATAAGTTGCACTTGAACAAGTTAACTTAAAGTTCGGTTTGATAACCAGGGACTAGCTCGAGGATGAGCTGCTTCTCAGTCCCTTCAGTTGGAAGCCCGGGCCTCTTGCCGGTGACTTCGTCGTCTTGATGACTAACCGAAACTACCTCGTTTTTCCCAAGTGTTTGGTATTTATACTTCATCACCCCACTGTGGTAGGGGTAGGAGGGGGGTGGCTTGTGGACGGGCCGCAAGAGGGTTCTTACTCTAACGGTTTTTCTCAGCAAGTCTTACATCTGGTCCTGCTGGGACTTCGAGCTTGATGGAAACGCGTCTCCAATTTTGTACTTGAGGTGAAATTGAACACACACTCGTATGGGAGATCTGGCAAATTTCAACCATTCTGCTTTTCATAGTGACGAGGGGCGAGGAGCGAGAGGCTGTGGTTACGAGATTGACCAAAGGTGCCTGGCCTAGATGTTTTGCGGTCAACGTCCCATGTCTCAACTGAGCGAGAAGGGAGAGGGTTGATTCTCCTACAAACCTCCCTTCGAAGAACTCCAGGGAACTTAAAACAACAAACTCAACCTAGTCGAGTACAGCAAAGTGCATGTTTTTGAGCCTTCTCTTACTTTAAGTTTCTTTAAACTTGAGCGTACACGCGCGCGCGTACAAAGGCCATTCGTCAAAATAGGCGTCGTGAGCCTACTGGGGGTATGTTACCCAGAACAATTTAATATACTCGCAAAACAATTTAACCTTCAAACAAAACAAAAACCTAATTCATCGATTACCCGAAACAAAAAAAAACAGGCTACCTCCTTACATTTCTAAATTTTAAAGAACTTAAATCCTAACAAAACAACTAACACGAAAAACAAATGAAAACATGGTTTCACGCTTACTAGGTGCTGAAATAACCCTCAATGGTATTTCAACTCAGCTTATAGAGTGGCTGTACTTTATCAGCCCCTTTGATATTGTCGTGGTTTGACATATTATATCAATACCCTATTATATCTATGGGGGAAGGGACTAATAACTTAAAGGTGAACCGACAAGGGAGAAGACGCCACGAGTTTCGATGCGCGGAGCAGCGAGAAAAGAGTGCAAAACGAGGTCAGGTAAAATTTGGGCAATGGCAAAGCTCAAGGTTATTTAAAGAGGCATTACAAAAATATAATTTACATAAAATAAGAGAATCAAAGGCCAAAATTAAATTGGTAAATGAGGGGGGAATGGCAGAGTTATGCATCAGACTCTGAAGTTAGAAATTTATGCTTTACAGAAGGAGACTATTCCAATGGGGAGGATTAATTCAAATGGGTTGCTGAAGGGGAAGAGGGGTTGGCTTACGGACGATTCCAGGGTGAGACGTCAGGGTAAGGTTTCACGGATGTCTTCTGCAGGCAATAAACGTGAGGGCGAGGGCACTCGGAGCTTCTGAGCGAGAAGTTGACGTGATAACGGTGATCCAAAAGGGGGGTGGGGCGTAACGTCCGGTCCAGGGAAGAGTATTTCGGCCACCCTAAGACGAAGAGGGAACGAGGATGTCTTCGACAGGAGTTGATGAGTGGAGTCGCAAAAATCGCTCGGTGGCGATCGTCAAATGGAATTACCTCACTGGATGGGCTAATTCCAACACACGAAAAGTTCCGCCGTCACTTTACTTCGTTGTTAGCACCTGACTTAGAACTAGGGCGAATGCTTCTTGGATTCTGGCGGGACTTCTCAACTCCGTGTGTCTCTCCCAGCTGGAAGACGAGCCCTATATATCCGAGGCTCCACAGGGGGGTGGGGAAAACAGCGCTACTTTTGAATGGCCTCGAATCTTCACGCCCCGGCGATTCTAACCCACGAAAAGGTGGTCCGAGGTGGATGCGGTTCGAGGCTACCGCTTGTGGATGGGAGGGGGGGAGGCTTACCAATTTAAGCCTAACCAAATTCTAGAATTTTCTTTAGCGCATGGACATCACTTCCGTGCTGAAAAAAAATTCCACGTGGCATTTTCCCACAGATATAGCTAATAATAAAGTTGTGCTCTATGACCATTACCTTACCACGCATGAGTCGGCCGTTCGATTTATTGAGCTTGCCCAAGTAAGTTACAACATGGTAGTGGTACTCCAACCTATGCGAACTCCCCGTGTTATTGTATTTGGATAATTTTAAACTAACCCTCATGGCTAGAGCGGCCTGTTGCAGTGGGGCATTATTGATAAATGCGTGGGTCCCATAGTCCTCCTTTAACAAGGTACCTTGGGAGTTCGAGTTTGAATTTGATCTAATTGGTATGGAAACCATTTTCCTCCTCGGATCGTTAATGGGCGTGGAGCTCACTAAGACTTAAAGTTTTAGTGGTAACTCCGTGGATGCTTCCTTCTGGGTGAAGGCTGCTGGGGTTAGGAGATACTCATTATCCTCGTCTAACATCTGAATCGGTTTACTTAGGTGTACCACATTGACACGTATTATGGTATTTGGATAATTTCAAACTAACCCTCAGTGGAGCATAATTGATGGGTACTGTGATAGAACGGTCTGAGGCCGACATGCTTAAGCCCCTATCACATGTCAAAACACATGCTTCCCCACGAGTATGCTGCGAGAGGAAGTAGAATGCGCGTTATCGCCCCCCCATCCCCAAGTTTAATCCAGGAGGTTCAATACCCCGTTCGCCTCCATGCGTCGATCTCGCCAGATTGAATTAGGCTTATGGGCAGATAAGATATTTTCCCAAGCGCCACCGGGACATTCCATCGAAGACCCCCCTCCCCCCCCCATTGTCCCCAACGCCAAGGGGCTGGCTCCGGCTATTTATGCGATAGCATTTCGCATTTGAACCAGATCCCGATTATCTTCGCGAGGCATCACGCCTATCCGGTCTCCCTTGTGCACCTAGGACCTCTACCCCAAGAAACCCCTCATTGTCCAGAAGAGGACAATATCCCTTGAGTGCCAAGGTTTGTGCCCCTCGAGATGCTAAGTCAACAGCCCCTCCCCCCCCCCCTGTTGTTCAGAAAGAGAACAACTTTGGAACAGCTATTGTTCTTCGAGCCCGTTCGACAAGAAATGGTTCTCACCCCCGCTGTTGTTCAGAAAGAGAACAACATTAGAACAGCCATTGTTCTTCAAGCCCGTTTGCTAAGAAACGGTTCTCGTTCCCAAGACATCACGTCAGGGTCATTTAATTCCCCCCCCCCCCTTTTACGTTCTTCGAGAGAACGCTTGGTTACAACAATAACCTCCATTGTTCATCTAGAACATCACCGATATCCTGGCTCAAGGTTCGCTCGTACTTTCGAGCCCCACTTCACTCTCACTCCTCAAAGACAGTCCTTTCCCCTCGTTAAGGACAACCCCCCTAAGAACCCCGGTTATGAAAACATTTATCGTGTGTTGTTTTGATAGTTTAATTAATAAAACTCTATTTTATTACAATGTGCAATATTATTTATCCTTGGGCTCCGTTCACTTCTTAAGTATATTGAAGATAAATAAGCTCTCTCGAGGCCCCCCATTTTGAACCAATCTCGGCATCTGATTACCACGCACTCGAAATATAGAATAATCCCCTCAACGAATAGTTATATATAGTATATCGTCGGGAGCCTATTCTACGACAGGTACGTAGGGCCCATAGTCCTCCTTTAACAAGGTTCTTGAGAGATTGACTTTGAGTTCGATCTAATTGGTTCGGAAACCATTTTCCTTCCCGGATCCTTAATGGGCGTGGAGCTCACTACGACTTGGAGTTTTAGTGGTAACTCCGTGGATGCTTCGTTTGGGTGGAAGACTACTGGGGTTAGGGGATACTCATTATCCTCGTCTAACATCTGAATCGGTTTCCTCGGGTGTACCACATTGACTCCTCCATCTTTCTCCATCGTCACCCCCTTTAGCTGGGTTTTCATTGATGGTAATTTCCTAGGTCTAGGCCGGGCTCAAACGACCTCGACCACCATCTGATGCTTGATAGATACCCTTACATGTTATAGCAATCTTTCTTTTTATTCTCTCTCTTCTCATTCAGCTTTCGCTATTAACCTTTCCATCTGTATTCTTCTTTCTTCTACTTCTCTTTTATCTTTATTCTTCTTTCTTCAGCTTCTCTTTTTCTCTTGATTCTTCTTTCCTCGGCTTCTCTTCCGCTTGCGTTAGTTCTCTTCCCCTCTGTATTCTTATTTCTTCTGTTTCTCTTTTCAACTGTATTATTCTTTCGTTTGTTTTACTTCCCGTCGGTATTCTACTTTCTTGTGCTTCTATTTCCAATTGCATTCTTGCCTCTTCGTCCTTTCTTTTTCACGCTCTTTTTCTTTCTTCGAATTCTATGTTCCACTCTTTTATTTTTTCTTCGTCTTCTATTCTCAGTTCTGCCCTGACGTAGTCAGCCATATCTTTTCCTTCTTGTCCCAAAATTTGTCCTTCTTGGAAGTATTTTTCTAACGAATGCATTTTGTATATGTCTGTCACACTTTTCACCGCTGTACGCTCAGGTACCTATGCAACCAGTAACCATGTAGAATTTCTTAGAATTCTATGTTCCACTCTCTTATTTCTTCTTCATCTTCTATTCTCAGTTCTGCCCGGACGTAGTCAGCCATATCTTTGCCTTCTAGTCCCAGAATTTGTCCTTCTTGGAAGAATTTTTCTAACGAATGCATTTTTTGTATATCTGTCACACTTTTCACCGCTACACGCTCAGGAACCTATGCAACCAGTAACCATGTAGCGCGCTGCCTAACTTTCCTTAACCCCAAAACTTGGCTGATTGGAATACCACTCCGACAACAAATTAATTAATAACCTTGACAGGCTAATCAAGGGAAGTTTATCTAACAATCTCGAAAAGTTTAATCATTCCTCGAATGCTTGGCACACCTCTACTCTTCCTGAAGGGAATACAAGACAAATTCTAGTGAGTTCTCCTAATATCCATAAAACCTGCCAACAAGTATTTATGCCGTAGTATCGAAAGGACCCCACACACTGGAGACCAAATATTTATGTCTTTGTATAGGTAGGACCGAGTGATGGAAGGAGTTAGTATATATGGGTTTTTTACGTACTACAAAAAAGAAGACTCCTTGACTAACGTTATACCTCTCTAAGAGTGCTATATATGTTTTGGTTATTATCATCTAGGGTCTTGTCTTCTTTAAACTTTACCTGTCTCTACTGGAGTTTAAATACTTTGGGCCCTCCAGCGACGGGTTTGAGTCTGACCTTGAACTCAATTAGCCCAGACACCTGAGGAATCATGTGGCTTCTTTGACGCGTCCTTCGGCCAGATGGTTGACGGCGGATGGAATAACTTGACAGTCACAAGGGACTTTGGCGAGTGCGGCAGATGGGGGACACACGGTCCTCGGGGGGTGGGATTCTTCTTCAAGGGCGAGGACTATCACAGTGCTTTAGGATGCACGAGAGTAAGTTGAACTTGGTACTTAAAACAAGTTAACTTAGAGTTTTGTGCGACCACCGGGTAACGGGCTCGAGGAGGTGTTTTTTCTTCTTCGTTTCGGAATTCGTCAAGGGCGAGGACTATCTTGGTGCTTTGTGCTACACCAGGATAGGCGGGGGGGCTTCTCTGATGAGAATAAGTTAAACTTCGACGTGTTAACTTAAAGTTCGGTTTGATAACCAGGAACTAGCTCAAGAATGAGCTTCTTCTTAGTTTCAGTCTTCCTCAAGGGCGAGGCCTATCTCGGTGCTTTGGGATAAACCAGGATAGAGTGGGGGGAGGGGGAGGTGTTCTCTGACGAGAATAAGTTGAACTTGAACAAGTTAACAAATTCGGTTTGATAACCAGGGACTAGTTCGAGGATGAGCTGGTAGTCGGGCCTCTTGCCGGGAACTTCGTCGTCTTGATGACTAACTGAATCTATCTCGTTTTTCCCAAGTGTTCGGTATTTATACCTCGTCATCCTACTCTGGTAGGGGTAGGAATTGGGGGTGGCTTGTGGAGGAGGGTTCTTACTCCAACGGTTTTTCTCAGTAAGTCTTACCTCTGGTCCTGCTGAGCCATCGAGCTTAATGGAAACGCTTCTCCAATTTCGTACTTGAGGTGAAATTTAATACACACTCGTAAGGGAGATCTTGCAGTTTTAACCGTTCTGACTTTTATAGGGAAGAGGGGCGAGTTGCTGTTTTTACGAGATTGACCCAACGTGCCTGGCCCGGATTATTTTTGCGGTCAAGTTCCCACGTCTCAACTGGGAGAGAAAGGAGAGGTTAGATTCCCCTACAGAGAGATTTAACGGTGCTGCCGTTGCCATCAAAAAGAATTTCTCGTTCAGACACCTTCCATAACTGGATGAGTCCTTTGTGGCAATGGAGTTGCCCACACTACTAGGAAATCTCGTAGACGATTCTACCTGCCCCTCGCTAATTTCTAGAGCCTGTTCGGCCACGGCAAGATAGTATTCTTTTGGGAGGGGACCTCAATGCAAGATGACGTACGGCTAAATATGGAAACACGAATCACAAATGACATAACATGGAAATGATTATGCGTCGAAAGAAAATCCATAGGATACGCCGGATTTTCCCACCTATATCACCTCTCGGGCAGCAACAAAGCCCGACATAATCCTGACAAGTGACGGCTTCCCCTTCAATTACCAGGGCGAGCCGGGCCTAACAGTACCCAGCAACTATATAGCGATTTTGACGACCATCTCACTCGCACCGATCCATCTTCCGGTCCCTCTCCGCAAAAATTAGGCTTCAGCCAACTGGGAACGATATAGGGAAATCCGTGGCAGATATGAACCAGCGGACCTAAGCCGAGTAATACTAGAAGAGATCTACGGGGAGCTGGAGATAATAACAGCCTGCATCATCGAGGCTGACCGCGAGTGTGTACCTAGGAAAGGGTACAATACTCAAAATGTTCTGGCGATTAGTAAAAAAATTAAAGGGCCAACCAAGTAGAGAAAAGACCTGCAGTAAGGGGGGAAATGAATAATTGGAGAATACGGTGGTTTGGGAAGAGAGATTCCGCACGTTCTGGAAGGAAATCTTCTCAATAACACCTGAGGAGTTCGAAGTTCAGCTGATTGAAGATCTTAATCAAATAATACATAGAACACACCCACAGGCTTATATCGACGAAGGGAGGGAGATGGCAGACCATGGCCGACCAATAACACCTGAAGAGGTCATGGCAACCGTAAAAATCTTTGAACAAACGCACCAGGCTGGACGAGCATCACTGGAAACAACTTGGTGCATGCCCCCCGTCAGATCATTCAGGGAATTACGAACATTTACAACGCTTCCCTGAATACAGGCTACTTCCCAAACTGTCTAAAAATTGCCAAAATCAGTTTTTACCCAAAGGGGAGAAGCCCCCGATAATTGGTGGACTACAGGCCAATACCCCTCCTCGAGTTCATAAGCAAAGTCTACGATAAGTTTCTAGAAAACAGGCTACAAGACCAGCTTAGATAGCTAGAAGCCCACTACCTTCAGCAACACGGGTTACGCATGATAATGAGGACTGATACAGACCTCGACCTTCTCACCGAAAAACTCGCCCGCTGTAAAGCGAGCGAGATGTTCAAAATGCCTTCGATAAGGTTTGGCTGAGAGGTTTACAATACAAGATCTTGGGCCTCCAGCTAAACTCGCTTATGGAAAGGGTCCTCTGTGATTATGTCTTGGAGATAAAGGCTCAAATCTTGATCAAGGGCTACAGAGGGCCCGAATTCGAACTTGAGGCGGGTGTTCCACAAGTTCGCTGTCTGAGTCCACTGCTATACCTAGTGCACACATTGGATCTACCTGCTCCAGCTGGGAGGATGTGATGTATCTGCAGTTTGCAGATGACATCTCTCAAATTATCTCCAGTACTTATAAGAACGCTGGAATTCAAGCAAGGGAGACAGCTACCGAAATCGAAAACATCAAGCGATACGAGAGAAAGTGAAAGATTAAAACCAATTACCGAAAGTTCCAAATTCTTCCAGTAAACCGCCTAAAAATTGACGACGTCATAGTAAATAATGAAGTTTACCCTTACAGCAACGAGGGTAAAGTCCTAGGTCTGCGCATTAACTCAACCGGGTTTAAGGCGCACATTTAAAACAGAATCTCCCTAGCTAAGAGGGAGCTTGGGAAATTATATACAGTAGGTTAAAAAGCTTCAACTCAAATAACATCAACAAGCTTTTCGCTGATCTGGTACGCTCAAAATTGGTGTACCCGGCAGTGCTCATGCAGACCGCGAGTTCTACCTCTCTCAGACAAATGCAAATAGTGCAGAACAAAGCAGCCCTGTTGATAGCTGAGGCGCACAGAATGGACCATATTTGGCATGCAGAACTACACGCAAGAGCATGACTGAAGCCATTGAATATGGAACTCAAGAGGCTAGGGTGAAAGACCTGGGACAAAATCGAAGAAGAAACACTCCCAAAATGGACACCGACATAGACACTCCAAGAATTTAAATTGGATGCGCCACCAGGGAGAACTCTATTCCTGAGTGAAAGAACATGCTCTCGAGAGAACTCAAATGGAATATTCACTTGATCACGACCCAAAAAAAACAACAAATGCAAGACAAGAGCAAAGGAGGCGAAATATGCAACTACAATTAAATACTAGACAATTAAAATGAACAATGATATCAAAAAGAGGCGAAGTGCCCACGGCAATGAACAATTAAACAAGAAAAAAAAGAGGCAAAGTGCCCACAATAAAAAACAAATAATAGAAGAACAAAAGAGGAAAAAATTTACAACCAGAAACAGAAAGAAAAAATAAAACAAAAAACTGCAACAATGGTCCCAAAGCGCTAAACCCACCACTTACGGTACAGAAAGGAAAACAAAAGAGAACAAATAAAAGAAAAGAGTAGAACTCAAGAGGTGCCCTTCCCACCAGGCCACTACTCAACTTCTATTTTCCCCATATTTATCTAATACACATTTCAACACTTTATTTATCTCATTTCTTTTCTCATCAGAGAGTGGACCACTCAGCAATTTTTTTCAAAAACCCCGCCCGCCCCAAATAAAGGCTTAAATGCCATTCAGATCAAATCTAGCCTAATTAAATTAACAGGTTTAATTTAATTAGTATAAGCTATAAAATTAAAGTTTATAAAATAAAAAACAACCAAAAAATATAAAAACTTAATTAAAACTTCCACCATAGAAATATTTACTCTGTCTCCCACACCACCTCTATTCTTTAAACTCACCCAATTTCACCACTTTACTCTCTCAATATCTCTCACTCTCTCTCTCTCTCTACTTATCACCAACCTTTTAAGTCCACGTCCAAGAGTAAAAAAATTTAATTCAAAATCCAAAACGAAGAGTCGATAAAAATTTTGACGTGCATCCTGTATGCACACGTGAGAAACCTGACGCAGCAAAGATGTTTTGCCAAGAAACTAAACCAAATGCTCGCCAGCAATGGCATTAGCCCTATGTTGTTCCCGGACGTCCCTCCATCTGAAGATGTGCTTCAACTCCAAATGGTGCCAAATCAATCGACGCAACAGACACGCGAGGAGAAAAAGCAAGAGAAAAACCCAAGGAACTGAATAAAAAACCAGACCCTAGAATAGAGGCGAGGAATGAAATGGAGGTTGCTGTCAAATTTGCAAAACAAGGAAGAAAGAAACCCAAAAAGAAAAAGGAAGTCCTCGCGTACTGTTTGGCGCCCTCATCGGCGCGCTCATTTCCCGTAATTCCTAAATGTCCAGGAACCCAACAGAAGATAATCTCGACATCTGCCCAGATCGCCATAACCGTGGCGTCACGGATATCGCGAACCAGGGGATGCGGAGATTCCAATGCCCAGAGAGAACTCAGGGTGCTTTGTGAGTCGCTATAGATCACAATCCGGTATCCGAACCGGGCACGTCGCGTAATCTCCCGTACCGAGTGGTGTATTGCCACCAGCTCGGCCGTGAAGACAGACGCAGCGCCTAAGAGCCCTGCTGACTTCAATCAGAGGTGATACAGCGTGGAAGCCGACCCCCTCTTGGGACTTGGAGCCATCCGTATACATTGGCACGGTTCCAGCGTGACACGAGGTGTGCTCCAGAAAAGTCGAACGAATTACTCCCGGTGCCGTACAAGCTTTGGGAGCAGAGGCGTGGCGACAAATAGCCAAATGTGGTACCCTCCAGGGTGGCGTCCTGGGCAGAACCAGGGGCGCCACCGGCCCGAGAGTTATATCTAGATCTCGAAGGAGTTTCGTGGCCCTAAACACAAAGGGCTTAAGGTATAAATTGCGTCTATCGGCGGCATAGGCACCATCGAGATCAGCTGCGGATGCAGTGAGAGCTTTTGGCGACTGAGGGAGGCACCGGGCTCGCGCGTACAGGCGAGTGATGCACTGCGCGCGCGCAGAGCGAGTGGCATCTCCCCAGCATCGACCAACAGGCTCTTAATAAGGGAAGTGCGGAAGGCACCGGTCGCAAGGCGAAGGCCGGTGTGGTGGATCGAATCTACCTTCCGCAATAAACGCTCGGCTGCGGATGCATAAAACTCGCATCCATAGTCGAGCTTCGAACTAACAAAGGATCGATAAAAAAGTAGGGCAGTAGCCCTATCAGCGCCCCAAGCGCTGAACGTCACGGAGCGGAGAATATCCATGGCGCGGGTACAAGAGACCCTAAGGCTGTGAATATGAGCCTCCCAGGTGAGGCGTCAGGCGAATACAAGACCAAGGAAACGGTGCGACTCAACCACATCCAGGCGCACTCCATTAAGAAACAAATCTGGGTCGATCGAGGTGGAGCCGTGGATGGCGGCAGAAGTGCACCACCTTAGTTTTGGCCAAAGAAAAACGAAACCTGTGCGCTTCAGCATAGCGAGAGACGCGGTTCAATGCCTGTTAAAGTCGACGCCCTAGAGTTGGCATCTAGGCCGCGCCAAAAGAGATCGAAAGTTCGTCCTCGTAGGGCGTAGCGAGAACATCTTTCGGTCGCACTGAGGTGATGCCGTTGATGCTCAGGACAAAGAGTGTGACACTGAGGACACTCCCCTGCGGGACACCCTCTTCCTGCTCCTTTGGGCCAGAGAGCGCTCCCCCACCCGTACGAGGGATAGACGATCTCGCAAAAAATCAGATATAAACATTGGGAGGCGTCCTCTCGCCCCCATCGTGTGGAGAGTCTCCATTATACCGTATCGCCATGCGGTATCATAGGCCTTCTCCAGATCGAAAAACACTGTGGCGTAGTGCTGTCTACGAAGGAAAGCCTCGAAGACGGCATTATCCAATCGGAGCAGAGCATCCGACATAGGGTGGAACTTGCGAAAGCCGCACTGTGAATAAGACAGATGGCCTTCGCTGTCCAGGAAAAAGGCTAATCTAACATTTACCAATTTCTCCATCAACTTTCACACGCAAAAGGTTAGAGAGATTGGGCGGAAACCGGTTGGAGTAGAGTGATCTCTCCCCGGTTTGCGAAAGGCGAGCACTGTAGCGATTCGCCAGGAGTCTGGGAGAAGACCCTCCACCCAGATCCTGTTAAACAAATCTACGAGAAAGGCCATGCCTCGCTCACCCAGGTGTCGAAGCATGGCGTACGATAAATCGGCCGGACCATGGGTGGTGTCCGCGCACAAAGCGAGAGCGGAGCGCAACTCACACACAGTAAACTTGTCGTCGAAGGGTTCTCCGCCTCTGGAGGTAAAGTCCAGCCGGACGCCTTCCGCGATATGACGACGTGCATTGAATGCTGGCGGAGCAGCATCCCAGCTAGAGAATGCGGAAAAAGCGGTTGCTAAGGATTCCACCACGGACGCGGGGTCAGAGATTG
The DNA here is from genome assembly GCA_963969495.1 of Ceratothoa steindachneri. Classification (NCBI taxonomy): domain Eukaryota; kingdom Metazoa; phylum Arthropoda; class Malacostraca; order Isopoda; family Cymothoidae; genus Ceratothoa; species Ceratothoa steindachneri. The sequence continues at coordinate 110,479,343 of OZ018328.1, forward strand.
CGGTCCCATTCTCCTGGAGAACGGGAGGGGGGTCCTGCGAGAACTTGCCCCAAATCCTCTAGACTCGCTTCCACACCTCTGCTAAAGGGGTCTTCCCGTTAAGTGAAGACACGTATGCTCGCCAAGAAGAGTGGCAGGCGTGCTTCGAAATATACCGGAACCTAGCTCTAGCCCGACAAAATTCAGCGACAGTGAAATCGTTTGGGCGGTGCTTATAGCGCATGTATGCATAATGATTCTGTTTGAGGGCCGTCTCACACTCGGCCGACCAACATGGCAGTGGTCGGGGTGCAAAACGGCCAGACGTCCTAGGAATAGTAGTCAAGCCCACGGCGATGAGGTTGCCGGGGAAGAACTCAACGGCCTCATCTAGCAACCTAAACTCCTCGACTGACAAAGGGAAATCAGTTAATTCCTGAAATGAGAACGACTGCGCCCACGCCAAACACCACCGAGACGGACTCTCACTCAGCAGCGGCCCAGAAAATGATATTTGGATGGGAAATTGATCACTAACATAGAGGTCGTCGACTACTCCCTATCCAAAATCAGGTTGTGCATCCGAAGAGCACAAAGATAGATCAAGGCAAGAAAATGATGCGGTTCTCGGACCGTGATGCGTAAACTCATCAACGCTTAGGACACCTATCTCAAACTCTTCGATCAGATCGGCAAGGACGTGTCCCCTGGGATTTATTGAGTAATCACCCCAGTGAGGATGCCTGCCGTTCAGATCTCCAAGCAAGAGATAGGGCCTCGGCAACCGTGCCACGACGCAGCGGAAGTCCCCCGCGTCGAAGTCAGCTGACGGTGGAATGTACGCAGAAATCAGAGTATACCTCCTATCCAGGTGCAGCTGCACAGCCACTGCCTGAAAGAAGGTATCTAAAGAGAAAGGAAGAACGGAGACACCATGCTGGGTGTAAACCACGCACCCCCCAGCCCGGCCATCCCCTGGTGGGGGGGTCGCAAGACCCTTATACTCCGGGAGGAAGGGCAGGGGGCCCGCGTCTAGCATGGTCTCCTGCAAAAAGTTAGCTAACGGGGAACGGGACGATACGAGCCTTCGCAGCTCCTCCCAGTTGTCCCGGAGTCCACGGCAATTCCATTGAAGGAATACGCCCTCCAGGCCTAGCTCGGAGGAGACGCGGGGGCCCTCCTCGAACAGAAGACCCTCACGGGAATGGCCGTACGCTTCCCGGGGGCAGAATTTCGGGCGCTGTTGGCCGGACAAAGCGCTGAAGGCGATGTCGTCTTCGAGGACTTATTGGAGTTGGTTGGGCTCACCATGCGAGTCTTTTCCTCCCTCCGTCTCGAAACCTTAGGCGGGCGTTGCGGCTTCGGAGGCGGGGGGCCCTCTTTTCGAGGAACCACCGTCTCCGAGCCACTCGCTTGACCTCTAGGCGTGGGCGAAGGAGCAGAAGCTCCTTTGTTGCTGTCTTTCTTTCGATGGACAGCTTTAGGAACCCCGGAAGATGGCCTAGCGACCAACTTCAGGGGTGTTGCCTCCTGTGAGTCTAACGACTCGGTGGAGGCGCGTGGCCGTTTCGCCTTACGGGAAACGGTCACGCTGGGGGAAGAGGGGAGGGGGAGCCCTGGTTTTATCCAAGGCTGGCTGTGAACCTTTTGGCCGCCAGCTTTACCAGGGAAGCGCCTGGGTTGATTAGAGCCCGCAGAAGGGCTCCGAATGGGCGGGGAAACAACCGTGCTCGTTGGCCTGGATGGGCCAGGAGCGGAGAGTGCCTTTCTAACTATTAAGGCATATGACGTCCCAGGCAGAGCCGGGCGCACCAGGACCAAGTCCTTAGCCTCGCGAAATGAGAGTCAATCCTGGGCCTGAAAGGCCAGGATTTCTTTCTCAAGGAGATAAGCACCACATTGCTTTGAAGAAGCGGGGTGCGGCTCTCCGCAATTGACACACTTGGCCACACATGATTTAGACTTATCGTCTGCGGCCTTGGAGCCATTTACACAGACTTAGGGTGACCCCGACTTTGCACGTCTACAAGAACGATTCGTATGGCCGAAGCGGTGACAGTAATAGCACCGCCGCAGCAGTGGCACGAATGCCTCCACGCGGTAGTGGTACCAACCGGCATGCACCGACTCAGAGAGCTTGTCACAGTCGAACGTGACGAAGAGTGTAGGGGCGGGTCTCGAGCGCCCCCCCTGTTTTCTCATCACACGTTCGACCTTGACCGTCCCATGGTCGGCGAACTCTAAGATGATGTCCTCTATGGAGTAGTCAACCAGTTCCCTCGCATAAACTACTCTTTTCATAAAGTTCATGTTAGAGTGCGGCGTCACACTCACCGGGGTGCCATGAAGTGTCCGAAGAGCACTTATCTTGGCCGCCTCGGCGGGATTTGCCGCATTTGCCAGAAGGCTCCCGTCCGAGAAACGGATCATCTTCGGCTCTCTACCAATTACACTAGCTAATCCTCTCCTCTGATGGATCATGTTGCCCTTGGCCAACATGGTGCTATCAGTGGAGCGAATGACGATGAAGCGTTTAAGGCCAGCGGGCTCAAAAACGCCAGGTCCCCTCTGAATCAAGGGCCTCGATGTTATCGAGGCTCCGCACTGCGCACTTTTGGTCTTTGTCATATTCGAGGGCTCTGCCCCCCGGAGGGCAGAGGGGCCGGATGTGCCGATCTTGGCTTGGTCGCTTGCCAAAGTGGTAGTAGACCCATCCTTCCCCGAAGCCCCCGCGGATGGAGAGGAGCCCCGAGTCTTCTTTGTCTTAGTCTTTTTCTTTTTTGGAGAGGAGGGCGGGGAATAAACCCGCTTCTCACCTCCGCCGGCAGAAGCCCCTAGGCCAGATAGACCGGCCTCAGCCAGTTCTTCTACGAAATGGAGAAGGTCCTGGTGGTCGCAGGGGCACCGTCCGGAGGAGATCCCTCCCCTCCTTGTACTGCCTTAGAAACCATAGCCGTTTGAAGAGGACCTTGCATAGGGGCGGATTCGGGTTTGGTGTTTGGCGCCGAGCCCGGATTCCCCCCCCATGAGAGGCCCTACCGTCTGAGGCTGGGTTTCTTTAAGGACCATTTCTATCACAGAATGGGCCTCCATTTGGACATCCCCTTCCAGCTCATCGCCGGTTCCCTTGGCAGTGTCGCCAGTGTTGTGTTGGGAGGCACAGGCCTTGACCCCAGTAAGGTTTAAACTTCTTGCCAGCAGGTCTTTTGAGGGAAGCGACCGAAGGGGCCTGGCTTCCCTTTCCCCCCTAAGGGGGTTTGCCCTACCGAGCCGCTTACTCGAGAGGCGGTCGGCAATGGGCTACCAGCTAGCTTTCATGGCAGTCTCCTTAGAAAGAAAAGGAGGGACTGCCGCTGGAAATAGGGAGATGCCCGAAAACACCTCCAGAGAAGGGGGTGAGGGGGAGTCCCCTTCACTTGTAGGAGTAGGAGAGGAGTAAGCCTCCTCTCCGGTTAAAGAAATATGGAGGGTCCCTTGCGCAAGCACAGGGGAAGACCTCCATTTTTTCGGTTGAGCTGCCCGAGGGCGGCTCCGTCGATGAGCAAGGGGGAATGGGGAGAGATTTGTTTTTTTTTATTTGCATACATGGGCATGGTGACCCTCTTTTTATACGGGACGCAATAACTCACCACCTCTCGCAGTTGCCAGCACTGCAAGAGGTGCTTACAGGCCTGGCAGAGCCAGGCGCCGCCATTTGGGTCCACCCCTCCCGCCTGTTGGCCTGGCAGTCCATCGGGATCGCGGCTCCACCTTAGACGAGGCGTAAAACTAAGTGTGAAGAAGAAAGGAAAAGGGATGTGAGGAAGCCATGGGTGGGGATTAAGCAGGTTGTTAAAAAAAACGCATTCCGAACCGGAGCTCAGGGGTTAGGGAACGTTGTCCCCTGCCCCCTCAGCCCCGATCCGGGACGCTTGGCCTGAGAAAAAGGTCAGCATCTACCCTGTGAATTTAGAAGCTGACCATTGAAAGTTGTGGGAGAGGTTGTATGAAAAGCGACGAAGTAGGGGAGAAATACAGGCTATCTGAAGGAAGGAAGAGAGGCTTTGCTGGGGCCGGACGGAGCGCTGGAGCCGGACGGAGCGCTGGATCCCGTCAGCACGGCGGCCAGGATGGCAAATCATCACGCCCCTTACGGGGTCAAGGGCTACAGAGGGCCCGAGTTTGAACTTGAGGCGGGTTTTCAACAAGGTAGCTGTTTGAGTCCACTGTTGTACTTTGTTTACACATTCAGTCCAGTCGGAAAGGATGTGATATACCTGCAGTTTTCAAACAACATCATTCAGATCATCTCCAGTTCCTATAGGAATGCTGGAGTTCAAGCAAGAGAGACGGCTGCCGAAATCGAGAACATCACCTGATTCGAGAAAATGTGGAAAATTAAGACCAACTGCCGAAAGTTCCAGATCCTTCCAGTGAACCGCCGGAAACGTCCTGGAAATGCGCATCACCTCTATGATGTATAAGACGCAGACCAACAGCAGAATCTCCCTAGCCAAGAGAGAGCTTGTAAAGCTCTACAGGTTTAAAAACTTCAGCGCCAACAACATAAAGAAGCTATATACTGCCTTGGTAAGCACTATACTGTTGTACCCGCCAGTGTTAATGCAGGCAGTTAATTCTGCCTCTCTCAGACAAATGCAGAGTACAGAACAAAGCTGCCCTGCTGATAGCTGGCACGCGCAGGATGGACCGTATCTAGCAGACAGAACTGCACGCAAGAGCAGGTCTGAAGTCATTAAATATGGTCATCCAAAGGCTAGGGAGATGATTGAAGAAGAAATACTCCCGCACATAGAAGAAAACTTAGAAATACCACAACTCCTAATTGGACGAGTCACCAGGAGAGCCTTATTCCCAAGCATAAATCTGTACTCCCGGGAAGACCAGACTGAGATCTACAAATAATAAAGACGAGAAGATCCTACAAACTAAAGAAGAAATACAAAAACGACTCAACCCATCAGACAAAAAACACGAATAAAGATAAAAAAAGAGGCGTAGTGCCCAAATGAAACAAAATATAAAGAGACAAAGTAAACAATATAGAAAAAGAGGCGAAGTGTCCAAATGAAACTAAATATAAAGTAAATAAATATAGAAAAAGAGGCGAAGTACCAAAAATTGGAAAAATAAAAAACAACAAAAAACAAAACAAAAAGAGTTTGCAAAATTATATTTGAAAGGCTTGAATGACTTCACAACGAAGGAGAGAGTATATTTATATATATAAAAAAGAGAAAAAAACACAAAGGATACATGGGTCGCTAGAACGGCCTAGCCAACAGTCAGCTGCAACAAAGACGACACAAAAAGAGAAAGACAACAAGGAAGAAGAAAAAAAGAAAAAGCTTGAGATGCCCTCCACGCCAGGGCCAACTAAAAAATCTACTTTACCACTGTCTATTTCTACCATACATTTCATCATTATTATCGCTGAAGGCAGTTATTTCTTGTACCATACTTGTAATAGAAGTCCACGCACAACGCCTTTGGGGACGTTTTAACGGAATGGAAAGGTTAACACCGTAAGAGGAATCTAAAAGAGAGAGATACCCTTCTCCAACCCATAGCTGGTGACTTTTTTCGTCGAACAAGCAGTGTGATCATACCAAAAAATGGATTCACAAAGCGGGCGACAAGCTGTTCATTTTCAATACCAAGACATCGAGTTCGCGAATTCGATCACCATCAAACCTCTCGTCTTTAATGGAGCAGCAGTTATGGGGTGGTTTAAAATTGTGTAAGCTCAGTTTCACATTTCGAGGATACTGCGCAAGAATACAAAGTTTGTTGCCCTACCTCCAGAGACAGTCGATCGTCTTCCAGCTGCGCTCCTCTCGTCTCGGAACTACTCTCTCCAACGGACAGAAGTCGTTGGACTTTTTGAGATGACGAAGCCTGAATTCTTCGGGAAGCTGATAGAATCATGCCCACTCACTGGGCGACCATCGGTAAATATCGAAGAGCTATGGAAGACGGCACTGCAAGTTAAAGTGGGTGAGGACCTGGTGAGACACAAGTTCATCCAGTCTTTATCTCTGAACATCGCGCCAATCATCGCCACACAGAAAGGACCTGACTCGCGCCCAATTAAGGAAACTAGCTGACGAATTAATGCCAGTGATAGTGGTGCGCACCCGATATTACTAACCACAATGTGAATGACAGGTGTAGTAATCCAGTAAATAGTGTGCGTTCAGTGCCCATCGGCGCGTACCCCAATGGTAATCGAGCGAATTTTGTGCAGTACCAAAATATTATTAATACGAAAGGTAGGTATACCATTAGGATTACGACCCTTCCGTCATAGACAGATACCTGTGGTTTGGCGGTAACACATACTTTGTGTCAAACGCGAAATATTGTAAACCGTGATGCAAATGGCCAAAGCGTATGGAAAGCATTCAGATGCAACAGTCATCTAGACCATCTTCCCCAGCCCCCTCGGAAAATGAGAAGGGTAGGCCGCAGTAAATGCAACGACCGGCGTGCCGACTCTACTCACTATTGCTGCAAAACTTAATGAGAGGAGTGAATTTCTAATAGACAGGTGCGAGCGTGTCCATGATTCCATTTAATCTAGTGCAAGCTTATGAGATGCGTAATTCAAGTGTTAACATCGCGACTGCTAATGGAGGAAAGATAAAAGCACATAGTGAAGTCAAATTAGATATAGTCATCCCTAGTCTGCGATGTTCGTTTAGATGGGTGTTCGTAGTTGCGGATATTACGTCGCCATTATTAGGAGCAGATTCTCTTGCTCGTTTTGACCTTTCAGTGGATTGTGCCAGTGGTATCCTTAGTGATAACCACACTAGGCTGGTTTCTAAAGTAAGGCAGTCGAGTGCAGCCGTGATTTCATTAATTATATTATCAATGACCTCTCCCATCCCCCGCCCAATAACAGGACAGTGCTACGTAAATACGAATCCATATACAACCCAAAGTGTGTAGATATTAGTTCTTCCCCATCTAACTTTGTTGTTCACACTATCGAAACTGACTGACCTAATTAATAATTAGCTTTTCTAGTTATTCCTATGGTTAGTATATTTTCTGTTTTATTCATGATGATGTTCACTTCTTAGAAATTATTATTGTATATTTTTTTTAGGGTCACCCTTTGTTTCGGCAGGCTTATTTCTTCCTATATTCTTCATTTGTCATATATGCGCGTTTATATACTTTTATAGTTATTCCTATGTTTAATATATTTTCGGTTTTATTCTTAATAATTTTCATCTCTTATAAATTGGTATTGCTTCTCAAATAGAAGAATTATGAAATTGTAATCTTGCCATTTAGTTTTGACGGTTTGAGTCCCCCTCCTCTTTTTTGTAAACCCATTTTCAATGGTCACCTTCTGTTTTGGCAAGCTTAATTCTTTAATAGGGTTGGTTTACAAGTACCTGTTATTGCCCTTATAATCCTAATGTCCCCATCTGTCATATACTCGTACGTGTGTGCGTCTTCTTTGTAAAGATTCCTTCTTATGTTTCTTTCTGCTTCAGTCTGCTGCTTCGTAAAGGACGATTAGTCGAAAGGCCTCGCAGATCTCCCGTGTTTCATTTTCCTTCGTGGCTGTTGACTTTATTTATTTATATATATATATATATATATTTATATATATATATATATATATATATATATATATATATATATATATATATATATATATATATATATATATTTATATTTATATATATATATATTTATATTTATATATATATATTTATATATATATATATATATATAAATATATATATGAATCCATTAAACCACATTAAAAGAGAAAACGGAATAATTTTTCCTTGCAGTAATATTTTTTTTGCATTTTTCGAAAAATCCGTGCAGGGAAGCGATTCGAACCAGGCACACTGAGGCAGCGAGCACCGCTTTGATCTCAGTTAAAAGTATGCCGTTAGTACACTACGCTACGCAGAGAACCAGATTCCAGTAATAAAAATATTACAGCAAGGAAAAATTATTCCGTTCTCTCTTTTCATTTTCATCATTCTCTCGTGCTACTTTGAGAGAAATATACATATATAAATATATAAATTATATATATACATATATATATATATATATATATATATATATATATATATATATATATATATATATATATATATATATATATATTATATATATATATATATAATGTCTCTAACATGGCAAAATATTCCACTGCTTTCGCTGCCCACTCTAATATCTCTTTTGTGTTCATACAATCTCTTGTCTAGATTTCTCCCCGTTTCCCCTATATAAACTTTATGGCAATCGTTGCATGGTATTGCATAAACTCCTATGTTAATATGTTTGTTGGGTTTCTTGGTGATCATCAATTGGCTTAAGGAATTATTATATTTAAAGGCTAGATTAATACCCGCTTTTCCAAATATGTCCTTTAAACTATTTAATTTATTATTAAATGGCAATGTTATACATTTGTTGAAGTCATTAGTGCGGGAAGGCTTATTACCATAGAATGTTTTCCTAGCTGCAAAATGGGCAAACGATATGAACCAATCGGGGTAATACAAATTAGAAAAAATGGTTCTGATAATGACAATTTCTTCATCTAAATAGGAAGGATGACATATTTTGTATGCTCTAAGGAAAAGGTTAGAAATTACCGATTTTTTAACATATTATCGTGAAACTGTTCTGAATTAAATTGTCTTCGGAGAATGTGGTTTAATTCCTCATATATATATATATATATATATATATATATATATATATATATATATATATATATATATATGATGCAGTTAGTTGTAAAGCAATAAGTGACATCGCCCGCTTCATATAGAAGTGTGTGTGACGCCCTAGTCTAGATTAAGTTTTAGTCACCTGTTTCTAGCGGATCTAAAACGAAGATATATACGAAACCACAACCAAATGCTTCGATCTCTTAATGTTTTTTTAACAGAAAACAAGAATTATCAATAATTTCTTTGGGTATCTATCCTGAACACTTTGACAAATTTTAAAAATATATAAGAAGCGGGCGATGTCACATTGTTTTACACTAACTGCACCATCTGTTATAAATTTTTCCAATTTGTCAAAAAGTGTTTAGCATAGATAGCCAGAGAAATTATTTATAACTCAGTTTTCTCTAAAACAGCAAGAGATCATAGCATTCGGTTATGGTTTCGAATGGATCTTTTGTGATCCGCTTGAAACAGGCGACTGAAACTTGATCTTTCCTTGATGTGACTAAGGCGTCTCCCAGTGGGCTATAAGAGGCGGGCTGTGTCACCTATTGCTCTACACTCACCGCATCAGCTGTCATATATTTTTCCAATATACAAAGTGTCCCAAAAGTCACGCACCATAGGACAATTAGGTAAGTTTCTCTTATGGTGCGTTTTGTTTCGGACACACTATTTTTGGCTCGTTATTAAACCACAACCAAAGTTGCCATTTTATTCTTTATTTTAATAGTGAGACTCGTGTCGATGATGAGTCAACAAACGTAATATCTCGGGACGGTATGGCGCGTTACCAAGGCGACCGCGGTGACATCAGATTCAACAAACTTAATATTTATGGGATAAAATTCTAAATTACCTCAATCTTCTATTGCACTGGTCTATACTTTGGTTGTGGTTTAATATTTAGCTTAAAATACAGTGTGTCCGTAAAGTGACGCACCATAGCAGAAACCTACCTAATTCTCCTATGGTAGGTGACTTTTGGGACTCCCTGTATATATATATATATATATATATATATATATATATATATATATATATATATATATATATATATATGCAGGATTCATTGATGTCCACAGTGAGGGTTGAATTGTAGAATTTAAATTGAAGCTTCTTTATAGCTTTAGTTATAATTTCATTTGATGACTCTAGGCGAGAAAATTACTCGGAAGAGGCATTACTTTATTTGTCTAGGCAAATAAAGTAATGCTTCAAAAATATTTGGAAGGCGGATTTTTAATGTTAAGGGATCCCTTCGATATTCATTATTATTTCGAAAAAGATTTTGCTCCTACGAATTGTGTGGTAATGTAATAATATGTAGTATAACTTACTCATCTTGCATATTTGTAAATATACAAGGAATAACACATAGAAGTACTTAACCATTAAGATATACACATAAACGCATACACGTACACAGAGAAACCAGGGCGTACAATGATACGTTCGGATAATAATAATAATGGTAATAATAAATATCAAACATATATGCGCGCGCACACATAGAAGATTAATAATAAATTTAAATATATATGTAAATAAAGCGACTGTGGAGGAGTGTAGTATTTATTATCTCGACACCAGTTTCTGCATGGACAAACTCCATGCCAAAACTGGTCTCGAGATAATAAATACTACGCTCATCGACAGTGGTTTTATTTACATATTTCGAATCTGTCATTGGATTTAACAATTTTTTAAATATATATATATATATATATATATATATATATATATATATATATATATAGATATTGCAGTTAGCAGGTATACAGCAAAATTTGACCTGCGACACTGCATCAGGTCCTTAGGGCCGGGCATCTTTCCTTTCCAACATTCAAGGTATCCATCCAATTCACCTGTAAATCAAAGAAACCAGATCATTCCATGACACACCTTTTTCGCCCCCCCTTCCCCCTTCCTCCTCCATTCTCTGCCTCCCTGGCTGAGAAGTATAATTAGTTCCGATGTCTTTGCTTTCTTTCTTCCTGCCCCCAATTTAGCACATTTCAAACTTTGAAATGCCGAAAATGGAAGCTGTTAGAGGGGAGGGGAGGGGGGCACGTAATTACTTAAACCCACCACCCCAGACTAGAAAAATGAGAAGGGAAAGATGCAAAGGATCGAAAGATGAAAGCGGCAGGGAATGTAATAAAGTGACTTTTAAACGCATGAGACTAATTTTCATCTTTCCTTTAAGAGTTTTCGATGTAAAGAAAACGCTGATTTTTCGTAGTAAAATGGAAGATTGAAAGGGAAAATTTTGGTGATGAAAATGAATATAAATGAGATGTAAAAAAATAGGATATGATGAGAACGAATGAAATTAGAGCGGAAACTGCGAAATTAAATGGAAGAAATGCGAGGAAATAATGATATTTGGAGAGCAATTTGAAACATTGAATGAATTTAAAGAGGAGTGAAAGACAACAGTAAATGAAGTGGAATAAGGGAAAGAAGTGAAAGAGTGAAAGACAACAAGCCTGGTAGGCGCGCTCAATGAGTTATCAATTAAGTGATGAAAGGGGCAGAAGAGGAGTACATAACCCCCTTCCCCCCTCCAACACACCCACACACACTTTTACATGTTGTTTATTTTAAAGAGCAAAGGAAGACACAAAGTAATGCCAGCTAATTCGTCTATTATCGGCCCCCTTTACAAATCCCTTGTACAAGTTTTAAACAACAAACTTAGACAAACTCTAGCCTGCAATACGAGCCGAGAACAAATAGGGTGCAGAAGTAAAAATACTACTTATGATCAACTGCAAACTTAAAAAAAATATTGCAGAAAACTTAATAATGCAAAATGCTTCTCAACATGGGCCTCGTAGTCTATATAAAATGCATTTATATAGACTACGAGGCCCATGTTGCAGTTTTAAAAGGACTACAAGAACGAGGAATTGACACTATTTACATTGAACTATTGTCCTACATAGAGAGTACTGAAACATAACCATTGAGGCTGCACTTGGTTAATGTGAAACAGGAGATGCCATCTCCCCAAAACTGTGAACATATTTTAAAGGCAAAAAGAATCAATCATCAATAAAGATTGATTGATTATTAGAATTGACGCCAAACATCAGAGCAGGTGCAAAAATAATTTGAACTTATGACTCCTGATGAGAGCATGGACACTTAAATGAACTGGACGGTTCGGTTAGAAAGCTTAGCTCCACCATCAAACGAAACGCGACTTTGTGTTGTTATTGTTGCTGTGTAGAGCTGCCGAAGCGTAGATGGCATCTCTGCTCCCTCCGACCCCCTGGGAGATTAAGGGAGAAAGTTTTGATTCTACAGTGTGTGCTGTAGGCTCCCGCCAAAACGTTACCAAAATTAATTGGACTCCACCTCATCTTTCAGGTTGTCTTGAGGTACCAGTTAGAGTAGAGGGAGGCTGATTCATGCTGAAGAAATTTTATAGCACTTCCCTGTGCTAACGGGCTATACAACAGCTAGGAAGTGAAAGTTGTATTGCAACTTAACCACGCGTGGAATACATCCATGTGTCCAGGATTGCATCCAGGTGGGGTGGTCGTTTCATATTTACTTGGTACTAACTGATTTCTCTTTCCCCGCAGGGTGGATAAGGTTTAGAAAACACAGTGGTCACTCTCTGCTTATAATTAAAATTATCCATCTTACCATTTTGAGTTAGGGGAGGTGAAACTTGAACAGTGAACACAAAACGCAAGCAGAAACAGAGGACAACTAAGAAAAACATAGATCGATACTGGTTTAGAATAACTCGTAGGGACCATAAAAAAATACATGGATAATAATACACATGACTTAAAGTAAAAACAGTTCTGAAGTGGAAAAGGGCAGGCACATTGCTAGACTCAGAAGACAACCACACATAATGTGAGAGAATATAATAAGCTTCCTGGGGATGTCTTTGACCATCAGTGGAATGACACAGGAAGATTACACACAAGTTCAATAAAGCAGTGATGAAACTTATTTAATTGATTACGAGTTTTGTTTCATCAAGAATTTTTTTTTTGAAGTTTAGCATAAAATAATAATTTTATCAAAGAGTCTGGAAAACCAGTTTTATAGCAAACGTATCACTAATGAATAGAAATTCCATTATGGTAAATCTCCAGAAATTTGATTTTTATAATGACTCCAGAAAGAGAAAAGAGAATGCATTATATTTCAAAATCTCTTTAAAATCCTAAAGATACAATTTAAAATAAAAAAATGAAGTCTTCGAGTCGTGTACATGAAATCTTCTGCTCCAATTTTGATAAGAAATAGATTATAGAAACTAGTGACTTATCGTATTAAACATCACTAAAGATATTTCTGATATTTAACTTCGACAGCAAATTATTTAAACATAGAGAGACAAAATGGTCTCGTTGATTTCACCCTTTCAGAACAAATCTCCATAGTTAAAGAAATAGAAATTAGAAAATTACTGACAAAATTTTATAATAAAAGAACAGACTTTCGAAAGCATCAACATTTCTTTTAATATTGATCGACTTATCTTTAATGATAGCCAAGATCACTTAGTAAGGTCGCAGCTCAAGGATTGGGTTGCATCTATTGCCAAGGTTGCTAACGATTGGAAATAAGTAGGTGTTAACCTTTAGCGCCTAAAGTGAGGCGGAGATTTTTCGACAAATCCTCAAGTCGAAAATGGATGTTTAGAAGCCTCATCTCATCAAAAAAAACCCATACGAATAGGCTTTTCTTTGGTAGGAAATATAAATAATGAACTGTTGAGTATTGGAGCAAAATGATATTCTCTGATAAAGCTCCCTTCCGTTTGTTTGGAGCTTTTGGAAGATCCCTCGTGAGGAAGAAAAAAGAAAAGTGCTTTCACGAGTCATGTACCGTGCCCACGAGCAAGCATCTGGACATACTTCATGTCTAGGGCTGCTTCACATCTAAGGAAACTGGAGCAGTAACAATTTTGCCCAAGAACACTGTCATGAACTGAAAATGGTACCAAAACGTGCTTCCTCATCACCTTTTCCCAACAGTTCAGGACCAATTTGGGGTTGATAACTGTATTTTCCAGCATGGTGGCGCACCTTGTCAAAAAGTAAGATCATAGTTCTTGGCTGAAAATAACATCAAACTATCCAATTGTAAGCAGCCGCGGGTGTTTATTGAATATATCACCACAAATTTGGTCTCCAGTAGCCAAAACGAAATTAAGCAGTTCTGAAGACCATTGACTGATTTATTTATAAAATAGGTATGGTCTAATTTTTGTATATTTCACCTTCAAGTAATGATATAAATAACTATAACAGAATGTAACGTATATAAAAATATAGTAGCCGCAAAACTTTTGGCCATAACTGTATAGTGGGTCTATTAATATGATTTCTTGCGTCTATTTTGCGATGTTACTTAGGGAAACACTCTTTTTATTTTATCTGGCTCTTTTTTATTTCCAAGTGTTTCTTTAACGGTCTCTACATTCAATTCTTGACATGCATTGTTGTTTTACTGAATTGTTTACAGCTTGTGCAATTTTTCCACGTGATCTCATACCTTATTGAGGTATGTTAAAAACTTCAACTCACTAATTAAAACTTTGGATTTCAGAAGAGAGGAATATGGCGTCTGCATTTTTACTCTAACCTCCAAAGTCATTTCTCTTTTCTATCATAATTTACTTTTTCTTTTAACGTCACGAATTAAATAGCTTTCGTCTGCAAGATATTTACTAATGACTATAATATTCAGAAGAACGTCTCTTTTCTCATATTGTAATAATTTTCCATTTATTTCATAAATAAACGGAGTTTATTTATGAAATAGGACAAATGATTACTTATTTTGCAATTAGATCTTGTTTCCATATAGTTCCCTTATAAGAGTCCAAAATCATTTGTCCTACATATATTCTTCGTAGATTCTAGTTAGGAGTCTATTAACTAATTATTAACTTCATTAAACTAATCTGCCACTATGATTTGGACGAGATTAATTTTGTTCTTGTTGTTAAGATACTGTACGTATGGCTAGTGTTTCTTTTCTAATGACTTTCGCTATCTTTAGATTTATATCTATTTTTAACTTTTAACTTACTAACCTGTAATTACTGCTAGGTGTCCAAATCACCTTTACTTATCCCTTCCAATTGATATCACACTTTCTGTCATCGTCTTCATATGAATTAATTGGGGTAGGTCTCCACTATCCAAGTCTGAATTAAGTATCTTTGTCCATGAGGAAAGCAATAGCAATCGACTGTTTCAAAATTAAAATTTAAAGCTTAAAAGTCGCTTGGGTTTGCATTCTAGTTTTTGTACCGATTAATGCTATTACTTTAAAAATCCAATTCTGGTGCCAATTGTGGGTGCTGCTTATACCACTTTGGGAGAGCCCAGAGCAAGCAACTTTGAATTATGTATACATGTGAGAGATATATTCAATACCCTATGTATGGTAGATGTAGGTAAACCAATAAACTTTTGTGTTTTATTAAACTACACAGGTTTACACACTCGTGTGGGGCGACCATCCTCCATCGGTCGCGTTCCCAGCGTTGCGGATATGGGATTGGCCATACGGTAGTATGGCTAGCTGCGAATAAGGCAGTGACCATTTGGCCATTGCAAATAAGCAATAAGCAGTCGCGAACAAACTGGTGGTAGCTCAGTTGATTGGAAAGGGCTGGGTACTGGCAATACCCATTCACTAAATCTTTCCTTAAAGCTCTCTAACGGGGTTATCAGACAAGTCGAGGCCGCCTTTATAATAAGCCTCCCCTTGCCCGTGATGTGCAACCCCTTAGGCAGGCTCCATCTAGTGACCGGAGCCCTGGCATGAAACTGCAGCCACACACAGCTACTGAATTTTCTTGGGCTCCCCTTGCCATCAGGTGCTCGTTGCTGTGGTAAAGTGTGTGCAGCGGCTGGAGGGCGCAGCCACTTCTGCGCCTAAATCTTTCCTTGCGCAGGTTTCCTTGTCCATTTTACTTTTTATCAACTTAGTTCCACTTTTTCCTATCCTCAACCAAGTCCTGTGGCGACGAGAGTTGAGAGTGACGGGGACACGACATAGATGTGTCTGGAAGAGTTGTTAGCTTCCCTTGTGCATTCACGGCGGTACTGTCCTGACAGTCGTAGGGGGTTAGGTAACTGCGGAGATAATACCTCCCTGAGACAGTGGGCTGTATGACTGAGCAGCCCTTTTTAGGAAGCCACACTGCTCACCTCCATGGAAGAGGGGCCGATAAAAGGAGGCCCAAACATTCTTCATCTCCCACCAAACCTGCGGTAGGCAACCGCCCACACCGCGCGGTCGAAACCACAAACAAATGAAACTGAAACTGGAATGCTGGAATGTCAGGACCCTGATGGATCAACCACTCACCAACGATCAGGACATACCCCATAGGCGCACTGCACTTGTTGCATATGAAGTTCGCAGATACAATATCGACATTGCCACTCTCAGTGAAACTAGACTGGCTGATGAGAGTTCGTTACAGGAAGTAGGCTCCGGCTACACATTTTTCTGTAAGGGTCTACCAAAAGATTCAGAGAATTCATGACGCGGGCTTTGCAGTTAGAACATCCCTGCTCAACCACCTTCCTAAAGCCCCTGTGGGTGTAAATGAGCGCCTCATGAGTTTGCGTCTTCCTCTTATGAACCAAAGATCTGTCACACTTATTAGTTTTTATGCTCCCACACTACCATCTTCGGAAGAGATAAAAGATAGGTTCTATGAAGAACTAAACAATCTGCTCCACAACCTGCAAAGCAATGAGAAAGTAATTCTCTTGGGCGACTTCAACGCCAGAGTTGGGTCCAACTTTGATGTTTGGCAGGGAGACATAGGACGCCACGAAACTGGCAAGGAGAACTCTAATGGTATCCGGCCAGTGAATTTTTGCTCTACTCATGACCTTATCATAACAAATACTGTGTTTCAACTCCCTAAAAAGTATAAAACGTCTTAGATACATCCACGCTCCAAGCATTGCTGAATGTGGGACGGATCACAGACTAATTCGGTCTTGAGCGTCATTCCATATTCGTCCTCCAATACGCAAGCAAGCTAAGAAAAAGCAAATAAACCGAGCAATGCTTCACAATCAGGATAAGCTGACTGAACTCCAAACAGCACTGCAACACAGCATCTCCCAACTTCCAGAGGCAATTACTTCTAACTCAACTCCTGAAGAAATCGCGTCTGACTGGAAAACCTTCTTAGACTCGATCTACTCTACCCTAACGGATACTCTCGGTTTCTCGACTCGCAACCACCAAGAATGGTTCGACCAAAGTCGAGCAGACATCCTAGTTCTCCTAAGGAGGAAAAACAATCCCCATTTGGCTGCCCTAAGCAACCCAACTTAAATCTCGCTCATACAAAAGTTTCAAGCACTGAGGCAGGAGGCACAAAGGGCCCTTCGTAGAATACAAAATCAATGGTGGTGCAATAAAGTAGTTGAAATTCAGCAATATGCTGAATTAAACGACCAGTAAAATTTCTAAAATGTTGTTAAAGCTACATATGGCCCAGCACTAAGCACCTTTGCTCCTTCGATGTCAGTTGATGGGGCAAATCTGATAAAAGAGAGAAAAGGCATTCTAGACCGCTGGGTTGAGTACCTAAGCAGCCTTCTAAACCAGAATAACCCCATATATCCTACCTTTGCTGACCGGCTCCCCAACTTAACATTAATTAAAAACCTGCATCTAACACTGTCCTTGAACGAGACCTTTAAGGCTTGCAAGAGGCTAAATAACAATAAAGCACCAGGCTCTGATGGCATTCCGGGAGAGCTCTTCAAGCTTGGTGGCCAAATTGTAATGCAACGCCCCCCACTTGATGATTCAGATCTTCTGGGAAGCTGGCTACATTCCTCAATCCCTGAAGGCCCCCCTGATCATATTTTTATAAAAAAGAAAAGGCCAGAAATCTGAATACGGGAATTATCGAGGGATATCTCTGCTCGATGTTGCGGGCAAAGTATTTGGACGAATACTCTTATTCCGTCTACTAGACACTGTCACAGAGACCATCCTCCCTGAATCCCAGTGTGGCTTCAGGAAAAACAATGGTACCACTAACATAACCTTTGTGGCTAGGCAACTAATTGAAAAGAGCAGGGAGCAAAACCAAGATCTATTCATAGCCTTTGTAGACCTTGCAAAATCTTTTGACACCATCATCAGGGAGATGTTATTGAGGGTGATGGTCAAATGTGGCTGCCCCTGTCTGTCTGGGACCCGTTTGTTCTTACCGTTGTTGTCAAACAATGGTGTGTCCTTGCACCCACTCTCTTCAACATGTATTTAGTAGCAGTCACTTTACTTGCAAGGTATGAATTTGACGTGAACGACAGCGTAGCCGTCAACTACCGTTTTGATGGCAGTCTGTTTAACCTCCAGCCTCTCAAGGCTAAGACAAAAACCCACACTGCCTATGTCTTTGATATGCAATATGCTGATGATGCCACCTACCCTACACCTAACCCTCAATCTCTTCAAAGAAATCTGGATGCGGTAAACAGCATCTACTCAGCAGGTGGTCTGGTTATCAAAGCGAACAAAACTGATGTGCTCCCAATACAACACAACACCGCCGTTTTAATACTACCCTTTACCATCAGTAGTGAGGACTTTAAAGCCGTTGTATCTCTCAAGTATCTCGACAGCATCCTCTCAGCAACCTGCGACACAGAAAATAAATTCCAGACCAGTATCAGACTGGCATGCTTAAGCTTTGGAAAATTATCCAAACGCGTCTAACTGTGGAAACTAAAGTTAAGATTTACCAGGGAATCTGTATATCTATTTTACGTTTTGGCAGTGAAACCTCGACCTTATACAAGAACCAAATGAGAAGACTTGAAGGGTTTCATATCCGCTGTCTTCAAACCATCCTTAACATCACATGGCGTGACCGAATCCCTCATGTAACTATTTTACAAAGTGCTTCCACCATCAGTATTGAATCAATGATAGTACGTCGCCAGCTCCGGTGGATCGGTCACGTGATCAGGATGTCTGAATGTCACCTAACACGCCAAATACTATACGGAGAGCTGATGAATGGCGACCGCTGTCTGGCAGGACCAAAAAAGCGGTTTATAGGCCAAATATAGGCTACTCTCGAAAAATGCAACATCCCTGTTCACCAACTTGAAGTTCTGGCTGCTGATCGAGAAAGTTGCAGATTAACAGTCCATCGGGCTATCGACTTGTTTGAAGCCACTCTCACGAATATCAGGATCGAGCTACAAAACCGCAGACATGAACGTATGGCATGGGGTCCTGTTAACCCCGCAGAAGGAATGTCCTGTCCCACTTACGGAGGATCTGTGCCTCCCAATTTGGCCTGAGAATTCACCAAAGAAGTCACCTTCAAAGAAACTAGACCTTAAAACTAATGCCAAACTATTATACCAAAGATGTAATAAGCGTTGAAGCATAATTATTATTGATTTTGTTGTTACTATTGCTACTGTTATTATTATTGCTATAATTCTAATCTAATGACTAATTATCTAGAGGATAAGTACGTCACCTTCGTTACCGAAGGACTACCATAAGCAAAGTTTACATAGATGTGAATTGAGTAATTTTGTCAATTTTAAGTAATCAGAATTTCAATCGGAAAATTATTTTGGTATTTAGAATTTCCCGATGAAATGACATAATGTGCTTTAATTTTATATTGGTAGGAATAACCACTGATGAGAATAATACTTTTTCGATAGCACTTTTTAGAATAATATTTCTTTAATAGATCACTATTACATCTGTTAAAATATTCCATACTAGTTTAAATTACCTTAGTGCGGTAATATTGTCGAAGAAAACTTGAATTTGTATTGAACGAAAATTCGCGTGTAACAACGGGAAAGGGAGGAGTGTAAGTTGAGCATAACCGATTGATGCTGGAGTACTTGAGAGGCGAGCGCGTCAGAGAGAGAAGGCGAGATGGATTATGATGCTCTCACGTGCCAAGAGGAGAACACCTCCACAAACAGTTTAATTTCCTTAGAATGCGTCATATCAGTGAATTCCTGTCTACTACAATCTTTATTCTATCTCCCGATACACTACACAAGTCTTACTCTACCCTGGCTAGTTTAATTGCAGACTTCAGTCACTTTATCTTCGAGTTCGATTTATATTATATATATATATATATATATATATATATATATATATATATATATATATATATATATATATATAATATATATATATATATATATATATATATATATATGCTTGAAATATCCCAAAAGAAAAATAATACACAGAATAAGTCCAAGCGCTTTCTTGTTTACATCATCATATATATAATACACCCCTGTTCTTTAGCAGTAGATCTTTCTTTGCAGAGATTACCTCGTATGGTAATTTCGTTCGGTGACGTTTAGGACTTGGGGTGCCTTACTTTTCAACCGATCCTTTGTTCGTTCGAACCTTGCCTAAGGATGCAAGTTTTACGCAACCGCATCCAAGAGGGTATTGGGGAAGGTGCAGTCGATTCACTATACCGGTCTCCGCCTGGCGAGGGGTGCCTTCGGCACGTCCCCCATTGAGTTCATACTTGTCCATGTTAGGGGGATGCCACTCGCTCGGCGCCGTACACAGTGCATTATTCGCTTATATGCGCGAGCTCCGCCTCTCACTCATTCACCAAGGGTTTTCACTGCATCCGTGGCCGATCTCGACGGTGCCTATGCCTCCGAGAAAAACTGAATACGTGAATGATGCAAAAAATACACATTACCTTATTTAGATAGATGTTAGTTACCAAGAATGAAAAAGTGAGCGGAAAAGGAGTATGAAATTTACTTGTGGGTTTAGAGTTATGAGATACGAGACTGATTCCACCTTTCCCCTACTGATTTCATAACTCTACAACCCCCCCAAGTTAATTTCATGCTACTTTTCGTTCATTTTTTAATTCTTGGTAACGAACGACTATCTACATAAGGTAATGTGTAATTTTTTATTCGGTTGTTTTCGGTTTTATAATATATCATATTTTAACTTTAATGTCACTTCTTTGGCTATATTTAGTGCCTCCTAAGTTTGTTTTTAGTTGTTGTTTTGTTAATGTACGTTCCTAAAGTGAGAAATTTCTTTGAATTTAAATAGAATCATTGAAGATGTTCCATGTGTGGAATGAAACGTCCCACAAAGCTAAATAAATCGTGGATCTTCATTTTTCTGTCGATATATATATATATATATATATATATATATATATATATATATGCAAATTTTGTTGAAGACCATTGTGTATTTTGCCTTAATTAATTTCCTTTTCCAAATTTCTCTTCTTCTAACTATCTTTTTTATTCCATTTTGTAGATGATGGTGGATCACTTGTCCAGTATTCATCTCTTTTTTTAAATGAATGTGTTTGGTAAAAACGAAACTAAATTGCTAAGCTTTCGATCTTATTCGATCCTCTTTGGAGCGTTTTGATTTGTTCTCGCCTCCTTTACCGATGTAACGAGTGGAGTGAGGATCTGACAGAATGAAAGAAATGAAATGAAATGAAATGAAAAGAGAGGTGGGAGACAAAGAATAGCTCTTCCGACCCTCCCGCCGCCCCGCTTGACGCTCATGGAGCGGTCAAGGAGGGAGGGGGGGGGGGCGTACTCCTTTATAGACCCTCATAGTCGCACTATATAGAGCCGAAGTAGGCTCCAAGCGCTGTGAGTACAGCGGTTACGAGTCAGAGGAATAGGAAGAGGAAGGTTTTAGGATAGGAAAGTGAAGAAAATAGTAGGAGCCAAAAGTGGAAATAGTTAGTCATAGGACCTACGGCTTAACGTGGAATCCGAACCACGATGTGTCGCTTGTCTCTAACTATAACCTTACAGTTTATCATGACCCCTGTCCCACGTATCCCTGTGAGTCCCGTGTGTGAATGTGATAGTAAAAAATGAATAGATGCTGAAGGCTTAAGGAAGTAAGAGGTTTGCAAAGAGATGCTAGTTGCCTGGAGGTTAGGCTTATTTATCTCTGTCCATTTTAGGTAGTATAGCTAGCTAGCGTGATAAAGTTAGAAAGTAGTATTGGCATTTATGAGGCGTTTAAACCGTTATTAGTAAATATGCTTACTAAAAACTGGTGTAGGTTTCTATCTCTATATCTATTCTTTCGTATTTCTATCCTAGTAATAATTGACAATATGCTATTCTCTGGTTTGCTTCGGTTAATTAATTACTCTTAGTCGTCTACGAGTATTATTCTTTTTCTCTAGGCGTTTTATTCTTCTTCGTCTTCTTATCCTCCCTCGTCTCTCCTTGGGAAACTTGGGAATAATTTGCGTGATTTCCATCCTTTTCTCTGGGCAATTTGGTTGGTTAATTCAACTCCTACTTCATTCCTACTTCATTAAGTGGCTTTATCTTAGTCTCCCTATGCATATCTCGTAGTCTTCTTCTTTCCCCTCTTATGGTGTTTGTTATTAAGTAGATAGTTTGGTTTTGAAATTTTTTGGAGTGTTAATAGGTTAATTCTAGAGATCGTCTACATCGCGATGGTTGGATAAATAATCGCAGACTGTACTATCGCTTGATAAATTTTTCTCTTGTTTTTCATGCTTAGGTTAACTAACTTGTACAGTAATGCCAGGCCGCTCTTCCCTCGATTTACCCTCTTAGTTACGTGCTTTTTCTAATCTGATTTCGTAATGGTTAGTCCACGCAATTTACATTCTTTGTCGTATCTGTAGCGCTGTCCTTCTACATATACATCTGAGATGCTCCTTCTGTACACGGGTACCATTTTAAATTTATTGCTGTTGGTTTTAATTTCCCTTTTTGAATCATCTTTGCTTGCATTGGGCCGTTTTTGTAGGGGTAAAGTATAATTTGAGTAACGTCATCGGCAAATTGGATGTTAAAGCAGCCCTCATTTCTTAATAGTTGTATATCTGCTGTGTAGATCGAATAGAGAGACGAACTCAGACATCCGCCTTGGGGCACACCCGCAATGAGCTTAAATATTTCTCCCTGATGTCGTCCTATTTCCACATGAGCACGTCTCTCCATCACGTAATCACATAAAATCCTATCGATCTTGTTGTTCATTCTTAATCTGAGTATCTTGAGTTGTATATCCCTATGCCATACTTTGTCGAATGCCTTGGACACGTCCCGGCATACGATATTTACGCTCTTTTTTGCGCTCTTTGCTTTCGCTATCCTTTCAAAGATGACTTCAAGGGCTACGTCTGTGCTTCTGTTTTTCCTGAAGCCAAATCAGCAGCCGTTTCTTCGGCCATTATCATCGAGTAATTTGGACAGTGTTATTTATTATTTTTTTCCAATACCTTACCGAGGAAATCTAACAGCGAGACGGGGCGGTAGTCATCCACTTGATCTGGGGTCTTTCCAGCCTTAGGTATGAATATCATCTTCGCCACTTTCAGTTCTTCAGAAAAGTATCCCATCTTCAAGCACGAATTGAAGACGTTTATCACTCTCTCCAGTATGTTCGGGGGGGTTTCGATGTAATTTAATCTGGTGAGTCCCAATCTACCTGGGGCTCTCTGCCGGAACTTCTTTATGGTTTCTTTTAATTCCTCAGATGTAATGATTGGGTCTATTCCGTCGTTGTTGTTTCTCCTTTCTTAGACAAAGTGGAAGGGGTATGTTCTTTTGATCTCCACATTGAGTTCGTCTACGATCTGATGTTCGAATTCAATATCATAGTCCTCATTCTCTTCTTCGCTAATTTTGAATAGATTTCTCCAGTGCTCTCTAAATAATGCCTGTATTTCTTCCTCATCTTATAAAATGTTGTTCCCTACATCCTTAATTTTCATTTTATCCCTCGTTATTCTTGTATTTAAACTGTTGATATGTTTCAAAAATTTCCTTGATGATGTTTCCACATCTATTTCCTCGATATGCTGATCTCATTTCTCTTTCTGTTTTTCATAAATTATTGCTATTAGTTCTCTTTTCTGTCTCCCGAGTGCGTTGTATGCTTCTCTTGATGTTCCGAATTTTCTTATATTTTCTGCCGCCTGGCTGATCTCCTCGCTCAAAGCCACTATTTCTAGTATCCAACTAAATTATTTAATGGTTTGGAACGAGTTAATGGGGACAGCCCCCTTCTCTGCCCTTTTAATTTCTTCTATGATCCCATCCAACTCCCCGTCGATTTCTCCTAGAGTGGCTTCCCCGAGCAGGCTGGGCACGTACGTCTGAAGTAATTATTTGTACTTATATAAATCCGCTCTAAGGTATGCCTTCCATTTCTTCGAAGGGATTTGTATAGGATTCTTGTTTATGTGCATTAGAGTCGCGGTGTGGTCATGCAATGAACATCCATTGGTTCCATAAAAGAGTTAAAGGGCAGATTGAAGTTAGCCAGGCAGATGTCCGGTTTTGTTGCGTGTTCTCTTCGTAAGTATGTAGGGAAATTGTGTCCCAGTCTTTGCAGTATACGTCTATTGATAAGCGTGTTAAGTTGTCTTCGACTGTTTGTATTTCTGTACCAGAAATCCCCGCAATGGGCGTTTAAATCGCCTTCAAAATGACCGGTATCCTATAGTTAAAGAGTTTAGTAAAGTTTTGTACCCGTAATTGGGGGCACCTGGATGGCTGGTATCCAGTTGCGACAATGATATTGCTTAATTCCATTTTAATTTCTATAGCTAAATATGCATTCTCCAATCATTGTATTGTTTTGTACTGCAATCCTTGCTTGACAGCTATTGCTGCTCAGTCATGCGTTTCTCCTGAAGGATTTGTGTTAATAACATTGTAGTTCCATATCTTTAATTTCTCGTTTTCTGTGTTTCTTCCATGTTCTGATATTAGTATAACATCTTGGTCAATCTTTCTGAATAAGTTTCGCACCAAATTTCCTTGTCTTTCCATCCTCATGCGTTAATTTGTAGTATTTTTAGTTTCTTAATATCCATAATCCAATTGTCTATTTTCGTTCGTTTATTCGTTTTCCGTTTAGTTTGTCCTATCTGTTAAGTTATCGGTGTTTCTTCTGTTTCATTTTTCGTTTATCCTGGGTTCTCCCTCTGCTGACTACATTCGAGGGTCCTTCTGGTAGTTCATCTCTGGGCGATGGACCCCTTTTACTTGCGGATTTAGATCTTTCCTTTCTTTGGGCTTTCCTGCGAGGAACCCGTGTGCACTCTTGCTGTGTCGTCGGAGGAATTTTCAGTCTCTGAGTCTTCGCTGATTGTGCCCTCTTATGATTCTTCTGCCTGTTGGTTTCCTTTCGTCTCTTCGATTAACTCATGTTTTGTCTTTTCTGTGACTTTAATTCTGAAAATGGCCGATGAGTCGACTTCTTTGGGGAATTTCATCGGTTAAAGCCCGTTTTCCTGTAACATGCTGTTGATTGTTGTTGCATAACTTCCAGGGATGGCTATGTTCACCACGTGGGCATGTAATATACAAGTAAGTATTTTTACGTTAAGAGTACCATCTAAATTTATCTGTGTTGCCGGTCCTTATTGGTCACTTTTTGCCATTGATGCGTATGAGTTTTTATTTACGTTTGTATTATTTCTGTTTGAAACTGTTTCTTTTCTCTTTATAATTTCTCTTCTTTTGGAAAAGCTCATGGCCATAGTTCTATGTCTCCCTTGGCAGTTAATGCATCTTTTAACTGTTTTTTTGCAGTACGGCCGAGAATGGCCTTCAATTCCACATTCAGAACAGATGATTAGGACTTTTTTGGCGCAATTTTGCGTCGTATGTTCTTCCTACGTATAACATCTGAAGCATATCTGCAATGCTTGCAAAGACGTCTCTTTCTATGTTTGCGGATGAGATTCTCATGTTGAAAGCGAGAAGTCGCTGTTCTATGATCCTTGAAGTCATTTCGGTAGATTCACAAATGACCTTGAAATGTGAGTGTGATCTTTAAATTTGACCACCTCTGCTATTTTGAGCCATTTCTGTCTCTCCTAAGTTCTTCTCTTATTTCTTTGCATGAGTGCTTTCCTACTCAGGACTCGATTTTTCGACAGATAACACTTGTGTTAACGTGATTTGTGGGGGTACTCTAGCTTTCAAGTCCAACTTCCTTAGCGTAATGCTCCCAGCAGATGAAAGTAGCTGCTCTACGTCTTTATTTTTGGGGCAAATAACTGTGAATCCACATAGTGTATCAATACATTTGATTAGTGGTATCTACAGATCTATAAATATGCATTACACTACTTCTTGTGATGATCTTAACCCTCCGTTGGGTATGAATTTAAGGGGAAGCCTTTTGAAGACGGGTGGGTCCATCTTCCCGGGAGTCGTCCCCTCTCCGAGGAGAGGGGTTCTTCTTTCGGTCTTCAGCTGTGGAGTCTTATCCAGTATCCACTAGGGGGACGAGCCCCTCTATCTGTTCTAGTTCTATCTCGCCTACCTTCTAATTTTCGAACTCTCCTTGGTCAACCCTATCTATCTGGGCCTAGCACTAACAGCGATCCACAGTTGGGTTGTGGCTCGTGACCGAGAATCGGACCCCCTTTTCTGGCTCCCTAAGAGGGTCTCCTACAGGGGTTCACTATACCTTACTACCAACTGCAACTCAGACCTTGCCGGTGACCAAATTATGTAGTGCTAGTGAGAAATAAGCTTGAGGTAAAAAGTATGAAAAACGAGCCAAGAATTTAGAATAAGGAAGAGCAACCCCTTCAGGGAGGCTACTTCGCTCAAGAGGAACAGGAGGAATCTCCAATCAGCCCCAGGAGCGCATATATTTCTTCTTAGAAGTTTTTTTGAGAATTCGTTTTATTTAGGTCTTGCATAAAATTTTTCCTCCTGTACCTATGAAAGCCTTTACCAGTTCTCAACGAGAGAGCAAGCGTACAGACTAAGTAAATCGAATGAAATAGGATGATTATGAACTTTTTTTCCTATGTTTGTGCATTCTCGTGTCTTTTCATAAGATTTAGGGTTCTTCTTATTGTTTGTTTTCAAATGATTAGGTGTACTTATTTTTGTTGCAAATATTCAGCTTTCAAGCCTTTGTTAGCTCTATTTGCCAACAATTTACCTCGTGATTCTTATATGTTGTATTAATTGTATTGTCTGCTGTTTTGTGTATTGATGAGATGTTCTTACATGTTGTATTGTGTTTCGGCTATGTATAAATTGGTGTAATGTCTTCTTGTGTGCATAGTTTTGTGCTCGGGAACCGACGTTGGCGTGAGTTTTTGCCCGTAGTCTCGCAGGTATGTTAAGTCTGCTGCCTGTTTCCTGTAGCTCCGGAATGATGACATTCGTTAGAGTGGCCCAGACCTTTTTGCAAGTTTTTGGGTGATGACATTGATGGGCTCCAAACGTTTCCTCCTGTGCAAATCTCTTTGCCTAAGGTGATCACGCCTTCTGACTTTGTTAATAAGCAGAAATGCAGTGTTCTGATACTTAGAAATCTTTTCATCGAGGATTTGCTGGAGGGTTGAGTAACCACTGCAGAGTAGATGAGCTTAGCCCGGACATACAGATATATTTTCCTGAATTGGCCGAGATAAGATTTCTAAACCTGTATAGCTTGGAGATTTCTCTCTTTGCCAGATTCCGCCTCTCCGTGTGGTGTATCGACTATCCATGGTCGGTGATCTTAAGGCGCAGGACGGTGCCTTCGGCGGAATAGCCGTATCTCCTCCTCCCATCTATGATGATGGGCCATGTCAACTCGCGGCTCAGCGGGACGCTCTTGAATTTGTCCCTGTTGCTCCTGATCTTCCATCGTCTCTCATACTGGTTGATGTTGATTTCCGCTATTGCCCTTGCTTTTCCCTCCGGGCATTGGAAAATTTGCGTGATGTCATCTGCGAATTGCAGATACATCGTATATATATATATGTATAGCAGGAATATGAAGACCCAGGTGATTATACTAATCATTTATTGGCCGGACGTTTCGGACCTTTACTAGGACCATCTTTAGCGACTATATCGTCTAATGAGAAGGGAAAGGTACATTAATTGATAACACCTAAAAGAATGCATTACAAAAAACAAACAAACGCAAGAAGGCAAGTTAAAATAATAAAATTGACAATAATTAAAATTAAAGTAAAAACACTAAAAATATATAGAATTAAATAATATTACCCAGTGGTATTTAAAAAAAATAGAAAGTGAAATTATAACAAACTGACTTGATTATCACGTATTAAAAGTTACTGAAGTAAATAAAAAATAACATTATATTCAATTGTAAAAACACACACCATAAAAAGACAAAAAACCCGAAAATAAATCGGAATGAACAAGGGAACTGACCTTAAACGTGGGAGTTGAGAAATCAACTAACTAAACATATAAAATTACTGACGAAATTTATTCGGTTGGTGGGTTGGCTAGTTAATCTATTGAAGTGTCGGTTGGTTATATTGTGAATAATTTAATTAAGGAGGCGTAATTATTTAACTTGGGATATATTTTAATGATATAAAGTGACTAAGATTTTCAAATCGAGAGAAGTTAGGGCTGAAGATAATTGGGTAAATGAATTAGAATTAAGAGGATGATGGTGATTCTCTGAATGTTGCCTGATGGAAGAGGCTTCAGGTTTAGAAATGGGAATACCAGTCCTATGAGACAAACCCAAGTGCTTCGCGATCCTGCAGTTGAATTGTAAGCCAGTTTGGCCTACATAACGACTCTGGCAGGTTGTAAATGTATAATTGTAAATTATACAGGATCGCAAGCCCAAAGGGATTGGCTCCTTATGGAGGAAAAAGTAATTTAACTATACAGGGTTGGAGTTAATACAAATGAATTGGCATTGAGGGAAATAGTTGTTAAGGGTAGAAAGAAGGGGTTTTTTAAACTCGGATGTCAAATGCTCGAGATAGGGTAGCTTAAAGAAAACCTTCTGTTTAGAAACAGTAGTAGGTAAGGGTCGAGGATAGTATATTTTGGAGAGAAATTTGGATACTAACTGGTCAGGCATTTGACATCCGAGTTTAACAAACTCCTTCTCTCTACCCTTAACAACCATTTCCCTCAATGCCAATTCATTTGTATTAACTCCAATCCTTTATTGTTAAATTCCTTTTTCCTCCATAAAGTTTATATAGGAGAAACGGGAAGAAATCTAGACAAGAGATTGTATGAACACAAAAGAGATATTAGAGTGGGCAGCGAAAGCAGTGGAATATTCTGCCATGTTAGAGACATAAATCATTCGATCGATTTCAATGGAAGTAAAACGGTATTTAAATCGGCTAACAATGTTAAGAGAAGAATCGTAGAATCAAGCTTGATATCGTCAGTTCCTAATTTAAATCTATCTGAGGGTCAATTCTCTTTTAATCCTGTAATAAAAAAGCAAATAAACAAAATAGTGAAATGTCAGCCCTTCAATATGTTTAGGCCTAACCCCCTCCCCCCAGATTAGCCACAAGTAGGGGATTGAGGAAAAAAAGAGGGGATCTTTCACGACCTGACCCTGTGTTATTATGTTTGTATGCACTTTTCTTATATTTTCTATCCAGTGTCAGTTGAAAAAGGGTGTGAGATATATCGAAACTGTTCTGAATTAAATTGTCTTCGGAGAATGTGGTTTAATTCCTCATCTTTTCTTGCGATATTGCATTAATTTTCACATATATATATATATATATATATATATATATATATATATATATATATATATATATATATATATATATATATATATATATATATATATATATATATATATATATATATATATATATATATATATATATATATATATATATATATATATATATATATATATATAATATATATATATATATATATATATATATATATATATATATATATATATATATATATATATATATATATATATATATATATATATAAATATATATATATATATATATATATATATATATATATATATATATATATATATATATATATATATATATATATATATATATATTATATATATATATATATATATATATATATATATATATATATATACATTAATATATATATATATATATATATATAATATAAATATAAATATATATATATATATATAAATATATAAATATATATATATAAATATAAATATAAATATATATAAATATATATATATATATATATATATATATATATATATATATATATAAATATATATAAATATATATATATATATAAATATATATATATATATATATATATATATATATATATATATATATATATAAATATATATATATATATATAAATATATATATATATATATATATATATATATATATATATAAATATATATATATATATATATATATATATATATATATAAATATATATATATATATATAAATATATATATATATATATATATATATATAAATATATATATATATATATATATATATATATATATATATATATATATATATATATATATATATATATATATATATATATATATATATATATATATATAAATATATATATATATATATAAATATATATATATATATATATATATATATATATATATATAAATATATATATATATATATAAATATATATATATATATATATATATATATATATATATAAATATATATATATATATATAAATATATATATATATATATATATATATATATATATATATATATATATATATATATATATAAT